>ML996694.1:609162-844563 GCA_010356995.1 Trichodelitschia bisporula
CCCCAGCTCCCCAGCTCCCCAGCTCCCCAGCATCCTCCCGCAGCTATTCCAACCAGTCAAGCACCAGCCAAACACTATTCCAGGTTGGGGCAAGCCAAGCTAGAACTAGCCACCCGATGCACCGTCTCTGTCCTACGTACCACAGTATATCCATCCTACCTTATCAGTTTGTTTCACGATAGACAAATGCACACAGGGGAGACTAACGCTCATTCTCTCGCCTCCACTTTCGCTTCTACTTCCGCTTTCACCTCCACTTCCACTTCCCCTTCCCGCAATCTTGGGAACATCTGGCCGTGATCCGACGGTCTAGCCCATTTCCCCTCTCCCACTCATTCAGGCCCGCATCCTATCCACGCCCTCTCCTAGCACACCTCCCCCCCACAGACCCCCAATCTGGCCATCGGCCGTCCCGTCCCGTACTGGACGTTCAACAAATCCCCGTCCCCCTACCCACCACCAACCCATGATCCCCCCATGTCACCTCACATCGCCCTATGCACCACTACTACCTTCATCCCTTCTTTTGGGATGGTAGCGCTAAAGCTACGTCCCCCATGGATATGCATGTTACAAGCTCGAATGATTCGTCTGGATACACTTGGAGGGGCGTAAACGGACATCGTCTGTGTGATGCCATTATCTCGCCCCGAGATGCATGCTGGCGTCAAGAGTCCGTGTAAGCCGTACCTCCTAGCCCCGTTGCACATCGCCCTCTTCCAGACTTACCAGCCTATTTAGCCCCCCGCGCCCTTCCGTGGGGGGAGAGGACAGGCCGGAGACGTCGAAATCAACCACAAACCATTCCCTTCTTCTTCATCATCATCCCAATTTTTCGTACTCATATCTCCCATATCTTCATATCTCACATCATTCCCGCCCCCTTGCCCCAATAGTACAACTCTACTTTGGTACGCTATAGACATGGCACCCTCGGCCTTGTCTGTCCTATTTGGCCCAACCCCAGTGCGGGAACACCATCCTTCTCCGTCGAAGCATGCCGTAGTTGTCCAGGCATCTGTCCTGACGGGACCAAAGCAATTACATGTGGTATGTCATACACCTTCCCCCCATACCAAGCTGCTGCAAAGTGCGTGAGGTCCGCCCCATGCTCCCTTGGGTATTATTGGCTATCCCGGCAAGGCTACCTCAATGTCACCCCATACACTCCCACCTCCACACCCCCCCATCCTTGCTGACCGTCCCAACTAGGAAAATAGACTCGTACCCGATCCTGCATTCGGCGAACTTCAGATCTCTATCAAAGCCACCGGCATATGCGGCAGTGATGTCTCTTACTACAAGAAATTCCGCAATGGCGACCTGCAGGCTGTTCAACCGCTAACCCTGGGCCACGAGTCGGCCGGTGTGGTCGAGGCCATTGGCGAGGGCGTGACGGGCTTCCGCATTGGTGACCGGGTTGCTCTTGAGGTGGGCGTGCCATGCGACGATTGCCGCTCGTGTCAGCGTGGTCGTTACAATCTCTGCCCCAAGATGCGCTTCCGCAGCAGTGCCAAGTCTGTACCGCACTTCCAAGGCACGCTCCAGGAGAAGCTGAACCACCCCGCAAAGTGGTGTTATCGGTACGGAGAATTTTCCTTTATAGCGATCCAGGACAAGACACTAACGGCAATGCAGCATCCCCGGCAACGTCAGCAACGAGGCGGCGGCGCTGCTGGAACCGCTGTCCGTGGCCATCCACTCCACGAGGCGTGCATCCATCGAACCCGGAGACACGGTCGTGGTGTTCGGCGCCGGGACCGTGGGCCTGCTTGTGGCGGCCATGGCCCAGCTGTGTGGTGCAGCCAATGTGATCATCGCCGACATTGACGCAGGCCGGGTTCAGTACGCCCTCGAGAACCGATTCGCGACCAAGGGCGTCGTTGTACCGATCCTGACCCCGGGCAAAGACGCTGCAGACAAGCTGCAGAGCGCCAAAGTGCTGGCGTCCGAAGTCCTTGGCGAGGCGGGGGCGGAGGAGGAGGATTTCGAGGGCTGCGAAGTGACGTTCGAATGCACCGGCAAGGAGATATGCATGCAGGCCGGCCTCTATGTAAGTCGTCACCCTAGTGCCCGAATCGACCCGGTCATTAGCTCACACCCATTCCCCCAGGCAACGCGTCCGGGAGGTCAGCTCATCATGGTGGGCATGGGTACGCCCATACAGACGCTCCAGATGTCGGCGGCACACCTCAAGGAGGTTGACATAATCGGAATCTTCCGGTATTGTAATACGTATCCGACGGGCATCAAGCTCCTGTCATCTGGGGTGCTCCCTAGCCTCGACCACATGGTCACCCACCGGTTCAAGGGGCTTGGGTCGGCCAAAGAGGCGTTCGAGACAGCGAGTAGAACGACAGATAGAGACGGGAACCTGGTCCTGAAGGTGCTGATTGAGACGTGAGCTCATTAAGGTAATGGGACAGAGGCGGGTAATGAACGGACTGCTGCATGCGGGATAGAAGGGCCGGGTCTAAGAAGGGTTTTGGCGTTCCGATTGCTTTTTTGTTTGAAGCACAAGCTGCTCGTTACGATTTTCCTTTGGTCATAGGGCTTTGCCGCCGCCTGTACTTCCTCTACGTACACTTTCTAGATTCTATTTTATTGGAGAAGCTTCGCTCTGCGTCCTTTGCTGTGATGGCCATACGGCCCGACGTGCCGCAGTGTAGTGCAGACCTAGCCAATCAGCAAGTGTATGATGCTCGTGTGTACGGAGTAGGAGAGTCCGATTGCTCCCGCAAGGTACCGCAGTGCTCGGCGTGTCGACCCGATTCATTGACAGACAGCAGAGTGCACGTGGTAAAGACAATGCAGAACCATGTGTGGCGTGAAGGTTTGACGCCGCCAGTGTTCCCTAATCAACCCACGTATGGGACTCTTATGTAAGTAGAGTCTTGAAGAAGGTGGAGAGAGTTCGAAGTATGTCGTCCATTTAAGCGGCGCGCCATGTCTTCTCCACGGCGCCGCCCCCTCAGGGTGGGCACGGGGCGTAGAGTGGTGTCTGTCGCGTCTCCGGATGGCCAGACGCGTTCGGAGCGGATCATCTTGACACCCAAGGCTGCAAGGGTACCGCACGGCTTCCTCCCCCACATTTGATGTACCGTACAGTACACGCGGTACAGTAAACCACGACCTTTTGAGCCCTACCCCTCCACTCTGTTGTCCACTGCAAACACCTCGCGCTCTTCAACTCCCCGGAGCGCATCGTGTTTGCTGCTATACCTCCCTCCGGCCTCCATCTTCGCCAACTATCACTTCCTCGTCCTCGTAGCTCGTTTGCACCTCCGTCATCACAATGGCGGCCCCCGCGCCGCCAAACCCGCTCCTCACGAGCTCTACCGCCGACTCCAGCCCGGCGGTGCAGCTTCACCCGCTCGTCATCTTGAACATATCGGATTACATCACGCGTCACAAGTTGCGTGGACAGAAGGGTCCGCTTGTCGGTGCGATTCTCGGCCTGCAGAATGGACGCGAGATCACCATGGAGGTGCCGTTCGACTGCAAATACGTGGAGCGTGAAGACGGGTCGATATTGCTGGACGAAGTCTTCTTCAAGGAGCGGCTGGAGCAATGTGAGTCTTTGCACTTTGCTAAGCTTTGGAAACCAACCCTCTGCAGACCAGACCGTCTTCAAGTCCCCCCAGCTGGAGCTTGTCGGCTGGTTCACGACCGGTCAGCCCTCGGGCCCGGAACAGCGCCACCTTCCCATCCAGCTGCAGCTGCAGACCGATCTAGGCTACGAATCGGCCATGCTCCTGCTCTTTCACATCGCCCTTGCTTCGCAGACCGCCGAAGCCGGTGGCAAGCTTCCGCTTACCCTCTACGAGACCATCTGGACCAATGAGGGCAGCATGGACATTGAGGGGCCAGAGCGCAATCAACCACTACGCTTTCGTGAGGTGCCACACACGGTCGAAGCTAGTGATGCCGAGATGATCGCTGTGGACTTCGTTGCACGTGGTGGGGGGAATGCCACGGCCGTGGAGTCCGAGACGACCTCAGCGGAGACGAAGTCTAATGAGAATGGCAAGGGCAAGGGTAAGGCAAAGGTGGAAGGCACAGAGGAGAAAGATGAGTTATATCTCAATCACGAGGAGGAAGAGCGTAAGTCCAGGCTCCCGGCTGCCTTCGCCTCGCTAACGAACCAGACATTGCCGGCCTCCAAGCCAAAGCCAATGCCGTGCGCATGCTTCAAACCCGAATCGACCTCCTCCTATCCTACCTCTCCTCTCAGCCCCCCTCGTACCTCGATGACGCCACCACGCCCATGAGCGCCGAACCCCCACCCAACCACGAAATTCTCCGCTCGATCAATGCCCTCGTCGCCCGCCTCCCCCACCTCTCGGCCGCCAATAGCATCGTGCTCGAGCGCGAAATAAAGGAAGCAAAGACGGATGCACAGCTCTTGGAGCTCATCGCCACCTTGACGGACGTGCTACCTGACATTCGCGAGCTGGGCCAGCACTGGGCACAGGCGCAGGCACGCACGGCGCCGGTGCCGACCCTCGGGACCCTGAGGGTGGACAAGCGCGAGTTTGGTGAAGGTGAGGCGATCGAAGCGGGTGGGCCGTTGCGTTAGCTCGCAGGTTTGCAAGCTTTGTCATCGTGTCCCGCTGGCCTTGTTATCGTCTCTAACTGACCTTTTCATTGTGTCTGACGGGCTTCTAGGGGAGCTGACACTTGCAGAGTTGCTAGGGTTTCCTCATGCCAAGAAACGCGCAGCAAATTAGCCTTCGTATATGGGTGGCGTCCTCGCCTTTATGTCTGAAGGGGTGCCAGAACGAGAGTGAGATTGAGTCTCCTCGACGCCGGTTGTTGCGGGGATGGGGACGGAGGACTGGACAGCTGCATTGCTCAGGGACAGGGTTCGATCTGAGAACTTTTGGTGGCGTACGGCATGAGAGGGACGGGCAGTAGAAGAATCAGACATATTCAGCATACGTCCAATCCGAGGTGGCATGAGACCACGCAAGTGTCCCTTTAACGTCTAGCCATACAGCCCCGTCTAACCTAGGTATCAATCGTCATCTAGGTATCCTTAACCCAACTCCCATCCTCCATCCTCCCCTCCTGTCTCGCCCCTTCAAGCTTATACGTCTCCCAAGCACCACTTTTGGGATCCTCCTCCGGCCACCCCCTACTCCGCCTAAGCTTAAGCACCTCCTCCCTCACCCTTGCTGCAACCTCAGCCCGCAGCTCCCGCGCCTCATCCCCATCCCTCAACCCCTCTGTCCACGCCTCGCTCCACTCCTCCCTCGGGATCCGGGCAGCACTCAACTCCCTCTCCTTCAATTTTTCCCACCGCGCCCGGAACCCGGACCAAACCCCCTCATCCACCACGTCCCCAAACACAATCTCCACATCCGCCCCAGGCCGGGGTAGCCACCTCGGCCACTCCCTATTCTCAGGCATAACATGTTGTAACCCGTCCACCCAAACGGGCACAACGGCGGGACAAGGCGTAGCCTCGAGAATCAGCCTAGCGATGCCCCATTTGAAATACCGCATCGCGTGGCTCGGGTGCTGGTGCACCTTGCCCTCGGGGAAGATATGGATCCAGGCGTGGCGCGCTGACGACCGGGCCGATGGCGCGGGGTGCACATCCTCTCCCGTCGTTGTATATGTCGTGCATGGGTCGTCGCTAAAAGGGCAGGGCGGCGCGGGCCAGGCTGGGTGCGGCGGCGTGGGCGCGGTGAAGGGCCCGGGGCTGAGGAGGCGCACGCACTGCGTTATGGTCGGTTGGAAGGGGGAGGCGTGCGGAGAGTAGGCGCCGCGGTGGGTGGGGAGGACTTGGCCGAGGTGGAAGAAGCGGGTGAGGGGTCTGGGGCGGGTTAGGAGGGGTGGAGGGTGTGGAGAAGGCGAGGCTCACTTGCTCTGGAAGCAGATGTCGTAGCTGCCGAGGGACCAGCGCGTGTTCTTCGGGTCGCAAAGGTAGCGTAGGGGGAGTACGCCCCATATTACTGGGTCGTCGAGTCTATGCCGTCAGTCGGCGCATGGCTGCGAGGAGGGCAGCACCTACACGCTGACATGGTTCGAAACTACACCCATTAGCCGTCGCCCACAACCCACTCATCCCCACCGCGCACCAGTAATCAATCCCCTCTCCCTCTTCTCCACATCCCTCCTTGAATCCAACAATTCCACAAACCGCTCCAACCCAACAACCTGCGTGCGCGCACCGAGCGCAAGGAACGTCTTAGAAGCAAGGCCCGTGAGCGCCATGAGCGACGCCGACGCCGTGTTCCACATTGGGCCTGGGAGCGGGAGAGGAGGAGGAGGAGGAAGAGGGGCGCCGGGGGAGGCGCCGCTGGCCGGGGGCATTTTGAGGTTGCGGTGCTGGAAAGTATTTGATGCCCTGGCTGGGCGGGTTGCATACAAAGTTCCTGGTTGGGGTTAGCGTTGTTGGGATGGGTCAGGTGATTGCGCGCGGCCGGGGGTGGGTCAGCCTTGTGGGTGGGGAGGGGGAGGGGGTACTGAGGAGACAACTATGAGCCCTTCTGGTCACAGCAATCCCGCGCTTAAATCATGCATCACGCTAAATAGTAATAGTACTCCAGAGACTGTTACGAGCTATGAAGTGCTATTGAGTACACGCATTTAGCGTCATGAATGTATGAACCATGGGTCCAGACCGCCCGACCACCAAAAATAAGAAATGGTACCTGCAACGCCGCATACAGCATCCACTTCGTATCAACAAGCCTCAGTTCCGCAAGAGTGGCAGAAAGCGAGCGGCAAAGTAACAGCTAGGCACCTACTCCCCTCCGAACCGCAAAACTCCCTCCACGGTGCCAAAGACACGCAACCTGTTTCCGTAATCAGACCAGAAGACGTCATCCAAAGGGGGCATGAGCGGCAGTGCGGGGATTGAGGACACTTCTGATGCCGAGAGGGCGTAGTCTATGGCTGTCCACACATAATCCTCGCTTGCGGTTTCCGCCTCTTGCTCTTCGTTCGCGGGGACTTCATCCTCCTCCTGTGAAGTCTCGTCGTCGTCCCCTAGCTCGCCTAGGACGTCGAACATCGTTTCGTGCGCAAAGCGGCTCGGTCCCGCGGGCGGGGAAATGACTTGCGGGGCGGGTAGCCAGTCCCGGTACCTAGTCGGCGACTCGGTTTGGGACTCGGTCAGCGGTTCGGTTTGGGAATCGGTCACCGTCTCGGCATCGGACTCGGGTCCCGGGTCAGCGCCCAACTCGGCTGATAGAAGAATGGCGATCTCTGCGGTCACGGAGCTGTCGTAGCCTGCTTCGTGTGCGTAGGCACGGCGGCGGTACTTCTTAAACGCGCTGTCGAGTACTGCTTTGTCAGCGGTGCTGAGAACCGGGGAGGAGGGTACGGACCAATAGTTGGGATCTTATTTGATTTGAGCGAAGCCATCACTTGATCGAGCGAGGAAGCGCCGTTAGTACTGTTCGGGCTCCTCTCGACGGCCGTCGCCATGAACTTTGTGTCGATGATCAGCGGGAACAGCTTGTGGATGGTGGCTTGGAAGGCTTCAACTGAGTCTGGGAGTGGGCCTAGAAGGGCTAGCAGGTACACCAGATCGAAGAGCATGTTGTGCCCGACGAGGACGGTCCTCCGGTTCTTCAAGTTATCGAGAGATTTGCGCGTTGCGGCCAAGTAGGTCATTACGTTGTCGACACCCGGCTCGTACGCTCTTATCGTTTCCATGGCGTACTGCCTTATGTCCATGTGGCTCAAATCACCACCGACCATCGCCTCGAGGATCCAGCGGAAGCCTACAGCCTTAGAGATCTCCGCGCTATGCTGCCGCACTCTGAGAGAGTCGAGACTCTCAGCCTCGATATTCGACTTGAGCTTGACGAAAATCGCACCATTCTCACTCCCGGTCTTGAGAGTGGGATACTCGTTTCTCACGGTTTCATGAACAAGGGCACGGTGGTAAGTGGTCAGCGTCGAGGAGCCCGTGCTATCAGCAGTCGTGTCCTTGAGGTTGGACTAAGGCCGTTAGCTGGACGTCATGCCGCCGCAGGGCAACTTACAATGCAAAGGCTTTCCGAGTCATCATGAACACCCTTGGCTATCCATTCGTTGATTTTTGCGCGCAAATGGTCCACTAGGGTCAGCGCGTCGTAATCATCTTCCGCAATTTTGAGGTCCATGCGAGTAGGGGGGGTGTTAGCCAAGTCGCGAGTCTGATTTTTCTCCTCGCGCGACAAACATGATACGCCAACCTCTAAACACTTGTCGAACTCGAATCCATGCCTTTTCAAGAACTGGACACAGCGGCTCTGGAAAAAAAAGGTTCGGTCGATGCCCAGGCTGTTCTCAAACGAAGGGTTCAAGGTTATGTTGTACGGGCGCACATGATACTTCTTGCCATTGGTATCCTGGATGACGCAAATGAGGCCGACTTGTAGGGTCGCGTACTTTTCTGCCGCTTGCTTGGCCTCTGTGTAGAGCTCCTGCAGAGTCCTCGTCTTGCGTCTGTCGCCGGGCTGCGGATTCGGCTGGATGCCCGACATCTCGAGGTCCACCGCCACGAAGTGTGCACTGGCAATATCGTTTATGATTTCGAGCACACGCCCGCCGAAGTTTGCCGTTGTGATATCCATGACGAGGTGCTTAGAAAATGCTCTGAGAACGCAGTTCAGTTGCTGAGAATGGCAGCGAATGATTCTGGATTGTAGTAGATAGGTTGATGAACCGATGGGGAAGATGCTTTGCTATCGAAAGCTGGCAGTATGGTGAGGGAGTGTAGCAAACTTCCATGGCAAGCCCCGAGGAAGGAGCTCGATGAGTGAACGTGGCAAGAGAAGGCAGCAAAGTTATGCTCTGGGTCCTTCTCGGTGATGGCGCCGCCGGGGAGATATGGGGAGAGAAGTCAGCAATGCTGCAGGTATGCTACGGCCATGCTTTGAAGCGAGTGCGGCTTTAAAGAGACTCAGTGGTATCTCCTGAATTGCTCTATACGGTTCATTGTGCCAGGCCTTGAGAGTCGTGACAGTTTATGGAGTGTTGGGCAGTCAGAAAATTTACGGCATGTGACTGAGAAGAGAAGAAGCTGTGATGCAATCGCGACGGAAACGCGATGCTCGAACAAACAGCAGGATGCGCAGCAACATAGTAAGCTGCATAACATACTCCGAGCAACCTCTACTGTGCAGTTATTAAATATGTGACTGGAATTTACAGGAGACCTGTTCAGAGTCGGGAGCATCCATAAGGATATATCATGCCAGCATTGTACATACGGGATTGAAGGTGTACGTTGTGGACGCGCGTCGGTGATGTCGTTTGACTCGCTGGCAGATCCCCGGGGTCGATCGCTTCATGTGGATAAGGTATCAAGTCAAAGGTGTACAGATGTATATAGGAAGCAAGCAGCGGCGGGAGCGTCACTGCTGGTGTCGGTGTTGTTGTTATGTACGGATGTATGGCGCGCGTCAGTGATGTCGTTTTGACTCGTTGGCAAATCCCGGAGCCGATCGCTTCATGTGGAAAAGGCCAGCCGAGGTCCTGAATTGGCTTGACTCTTGGCAACCGTCGGAGACACACCGCGTGAGACGCAGAGCACGAAGGTCGCCAACTTCATCATTCCTCTTCCTGCACATCAACCCAAACTCTACCAACGAGATACGAACACAACTTTTCCTCTCCACTCTTCCCCTCTCCTCCCTTCTCTTTCCTCCCTTCTCTTTCCTCCCTTCCTACCCCACCTACCCCTAGCTAAGAATGCCGCAAGTCCAACCTCGCCAGTATCAACATTCCACCATCCCCGCGTCGTCTTGAATCCCTGAACATATCACCCTCCATCCTATCCCATCTCACGGCCCCCTCCCTTGAGCCAACACCCGAATATCTTCTGGCACATCTTCATATCTTCTGGTCGACCCCGCCATGTCGAATGGCACCGTGACCGCCATCACAATGCCAATGTACCACGAAGACCGGCTCTCCGCTTCGGGGCTCTCCGCCTCGCCGCGCCATCAAACCTCCCAAATCGCAAAGACATACCGCCAAGCCGCGCAGCTCTTCCTGACGCGTCGCCTGCCCGAGGCGCTGTCTACCATTGAGCCTGTTATTACCCCGCCGGCAGTCGACGATGATGCTGCCACTGTTACTCCTAGCACCGCCGACCTGACACCCAGCAACAAGAGCCTCGCGCCCATCGCGGCGGCATCACGCGGCACCCGTGTCAAGGTCTGGAGCTTTTACCTCACCTTTTTGAATGCTGTTATTGAGCTCGGGCCCGAGGAAGGGAAACACGCGTTTGGCAGCACGAAGTGGAAGGCGCTGGTCAACAAGGCGCGCGATGGGAGCGTGTGGGAGGATATCGTACGAGATGGGTATTATGGTCAGGAAGGCAACGTGGACGCTGATGTGGTGATCAACCTGTATGTGCAGCTTCACTTCATTTTCGCATTGGGTCACGATGCTAATTGTCCGCCCAGAGCAACTCTCCTCCTCACCCACTCTCCCTCGCAGAAACTCAACCAGACCCGCCTAGAAAACTACCTCGCTGCCGTAGCCAACCCCTCCTTCGACATAACCAGTCACCTCTCCAACCCCCGCCTGCGCCGCACCGCCTCAACCCCCGGAACCAACACGCCGCGCGATCTGCAAACGAATCTCAAGCTTCTAGAGCTGTACACGCTGCACGTCCTCCCCCGCAACCAAGAATGGGACTACGCCCGCGAATTCATAATGATGAGCGAACTCCTCGACGACGAGCGCAAAGAAGCCTTCCTCCAAGCCTTACACGGGCTTAAAGAGGAACAAGCCCACGCCGCACTCCGCGAGAAGGAGCTCCAGCGCCAACAGGATGCGCAGCTCGAGGCCCAGCGCCGCCGTGCCGAGGAGGAGCGTCGCGCTGCCGCCCGTGCGGCTGAAGACGAGGCTCGTCGGCGCGAGGAGGCGAGGCGCGCGGCGCAGCGCCCGCCTGATGCGGAGCCAGCCCGAACTAGTCCGGCGAAATCGTCGCGCAAGAAGGAAGTTGCGCGCAGACCGCCGGCGAGTATGTACACCAGGGCTACCGCGTTGTGGAGTGGGCTGGCGGATGCGCTGTTTGGTGCTGCTCGTGGGGTGAGAGCGAACCCGCTCGCTATGCTCAGGACATTGCTCGTGCTTCTTGCTTTTGCGCTCGCGTTTGGACGACGGGATGTTAGAGAACGGGTGAGGCGGATTATCAGGCGGGGATGGGAGAAGGTGCGTGGGACAGTGGGGATGGGGGTTAAGGTTTCGTATATTTAGGCTTGATGGGCTGTTGGTTTACTGTGTCTTCGCTGCTTTTTGCGGTGGGCAGGGAGCCGGTGACGTTGACGAGAGAAATTGGTTCATGTTGCATGCATAGTTATGGGCGTAGGTGTGTTTTGCTTGCATTCGTCTATATTGCGGATGGGGAGGTTGGAGTTGGCTTCTGACCGAGGGGCGGTGTACGACTACGCAGCTAGGTAGAGCTTGGATAACTGAACTGCTTAATTATCGCTTTAACTGTACCGTTTGTTTCAATGCCTAACATGGAATGCGCGACGACCCTTATCGCAGCTGTTTTCGCACTGTGGTGCTCAATTGACGTTGGCTGCATGGCCCAGTGCCGTCGCTTCTCGTTTCCCGCGCGCCTGTGCCCCATCGCGCATTGCCGAATCTGTTCTTGCGACCCATAAGCCCGTTGCGCTAAGAGCAATTTTTCGGAGGAACGTGGTGGGTTGGCTTCGAGGTCAATCTCGGGGATATTGGGGAGGCGCGGAGAAGGGCGGGTAATTTTGCAGACTAGCATTTGGAGCGGAACGGCCGATGAAGGTAGAGGATATGCGAGTGCCAATGGATGGCAACTGAGGCGGGTAAGCATCAATTGTTCACAGAGTTTCAATGGCAGAGAGGCATCAGACGATCCATTCCATCAATTCTATGGCAGACCCCCGGAGACAGACATATAATTACAATCGATCCACTGCCGCCTCTCATCACCCACGCGCACGCCCCACCGTAGACTTTTCCCCATCCGGCGAAACGCACCCGCAAGACCAAATGCAATCATACTCCCTCGCCGACAAAATGACGGTTCGCCATTTAGATGACGTAGAGCAGGAGGAAGGACATCATGAGGGCGAACAGACCGGTGGCTTCAGCGAAGGCGAAACCCAGAACGGCGTACTGGAAGAGCTGGCCACGGAGGGAGGGGTTGCGAGCGACGCCCTGGATCAGACCGCCGAATACAGTGCCGATACCGACACCGGCACCAGCCAGGCCGACGGTGGCAATGCCGGCACCCTGGATCTTCGCAGCCGCGACCATGGCCGCCGCAGCAGACTCAGCGACGATGCCACGCTTCTGGATGACGTTGCGGCCGAGGTTATTGGTGAAGGCCGAGCGCAGGACGAGGCCGTTCTTCGACGACTGGAAGGTGCGAGCTGATGGAATAGTCAGCATTGAGTTGCCAAATGATCAATTGTGATGCCAATTGCGTTGGTTGTGCCGCGGCGCTTGCGTGCTGGTGCGGGAGGGGGTGGAAAGACAACACGTACCAGAGGTCGAGGCGAAACGAGCCTGCTTGCTGGCCTGGAAGGCCATCCGGGCGACGCCGCTGTTGATCTTAGCGATAGCGACCATTGTGACGAAGAGTGCGGGTTGCGAAGAGATGGACGGAGGATGGAATTGGGGTGCGGAGGGATGGTGTTTGGAGAGCTCAATTGGAGGGAAAAGTCTGTTGGAAAGGAGTTTGAGCGGGAAAAGTGAAGCTCAGAGCACGGACCAGCTGCTGGCTGTGAAAGTCGTAGCACCGCCGGAATACGCTTCTTGGCTAGAGGGCAGGCCAGAACTTCTCTCCTTAGCACCCTCCCCTCGGCCCGGGCTCAGCCGACCAAAAACACCGTTTTTTCCTCAAGCCAAGCTGGAAGCACAACATCAACACAACCAACCCATCAATAATCGCGCTGTGGAAATGTTGTCGAAGCTGGTTGTTAGGCGTGCTGTAAGCTCAATTGATTTAAGGCCTTCATGGGCCTAGAGTTACTTTGCCGCTCGGGCTGTGAGATCCTCCGCAACTGTGCAGTACATCCGTATGGATGTTCATCAAGCCGATGCTTCCGGCACTACACCGGCCGAATCACAACGCAACAACATTCCTAAACATGTATCCTCCATTTACCCGTGCGGTTGAGTATTTTGGGAGGATCGTTAGGCTCCGACATTGCCAGCAGTCGGCGTCGGTTCTCGTCTTTTATCCGTCCTGCTTCTAATCACCAGAGCTCGACCTCAGTCAACTTCCCCCGTCCGAATTGGAGCGAAAGCCTATGCGACCTCTTGCGACCTGCATGGAAGTTGGATTAATTGCAATTCCATATTCTCTGCTGCTAAATGCGTTATCATGCCTTATGCTGAGCTGCACCTACCTGGTCGAAGTATCACATCCCAAGAAGTTACGAAACGGAGCCTGTCAGCACTGCTCTTAGCAAACTAAGCGAACCCACGTTGCGACTTCCGACTGGCGGCATCGCAACTTTGGTATGGAGCTAGTCACTGACTGAATGCTGAGGTAAACGCTTCAGCCTTCTGCTTCACGCCACATTCCAAATCTCACCGCGTCTATTCCAACGACACACCTTCTCGTACAGTATTAACGCCGAAGCTTGGTACTGTAGGTCTATGTCAAATCTCACCTGTTAGAGTTCTGCCTACGGTAGGCCGGATGTCGGGTGGGATGATTACTTTGTGAAGGAGCGGGGAGGTTTTACTAAGCCCAGTGCGTTAAGCCACTTACTGCGTCATCGGCTAAAAATGCATTCCAAATTAACCATAGAGCCTCATGTTTGAAGCACATAAAAGCTGTCATTGGCACACTCCCAAATGACCATTCGGACACTCACACTCACAAAGCCAATCACAGTCTTAACTGTTCTGCCTCGAGTTTATATCTTGTCAATAATCCCCAGCCTTTTACGACCTTCAATCCAACACCGAACATTTCTATCATCACTAGCAATGTCGTCCAAACTTGTTCCCTCTAACCCTTCGGAGGTTATGGTCATCCGAAAGGTCACAGAAAATATCACCACTCTCTCGGTTCCATTCTGGCGCTTCAGCAGGATAAAGGTTGGCGGCCGCGGAACGTTGGGTATGTATCATCATCTCGACTTCATCAACGAGATTCTAATTGATAACAGTCCGCCTGTCAAATGGCACTGTTGCCGTGTTTTCTCCCGTGGCTTTGACGCCTGAGGTCCAGGAGACTGTAGCTTCCATGGGAGAGCTCAAGTATATCGCGGCGCTTGACCTTGAGCATCACATCTTCGTCGGTGCGTGGCACGCGCAGTACCCGAACGCCAAAGTCATTGGTCCTGAGGGTCTTCCGGAGAAGCGCACAAAGCAGAAGAACGAAGACGTCCCTTTTGCCACGGTCTTCAACGCCAAAGACAAGGCAACCACTTCCATTGACGCCGATTTTGACGCCGACTTCGATTACGAGTATGTCGATGGCCACGCGAGCAAGGAGCTCGTGTTCCACTACAAGCCTGACGGTGCCTTGATCGAGGCCGACCTTATGTTCAACCTGCCCGCCACGGAGCAGTTCAGCAAGACTGGCGAGTCCGCAAACACTGGCTTTCTCACCAAGCTGTTCTGCTCGATCAACCGGACCGACGGGGCTGCCCTTGGCCAACAGCGTTTCATCTGGTACCTCACGGGCAGTGCCAACAGGCCGAGCTTCCAAGAGAGCATTCGCCGCATCAACGGCTGGAATTTCGATAAGATCATCCCTTGCCACGGCGATGTCATCGAGACGGACGCGAAGGGCATTTTTGAGAAGGTCTTCAAGTGGCATCTTGAGGGCAAGAAGGCGAAGACCACTTAGCCGGACTGGATTTGAGGTTAGGGACGGGAGTCTGTTTAGCATTTACTATCAGCGTCTGCGTCCGGCATCTTGATACCATTTCGTCGTTGTTTCTCGAGGATAGGCTAGTCATGACTACATAATGTAATGCAGAAGGAACTATGAATTATCGCGAGTACATAATGCAAGCTCGAAAAGAATTGGCAAAGTGCTGATTTCTGAGATAATTTTGATGTTACTCGCGTGACGCTTGCAATAGCTGTTAAATTGTCAACCGCGTTCTCCCCACTTCAGGCCCACGTTTCGTCGCAACTTGCGCGCCCAGAGCCCGTCTAATATACCCATTTCCTCCTCTACAGCGTGCCCTCCCAAAGCCAACAATGGGAGCCAAATAATTATGGACTTTGTAAGTGGTGCGCAGCTCCGTGCCTCTAATACTGAGACCGGGTACGACAGTGGACGCGCCTGCTCGGAGGTGCGCGCAGCACCAGCCGTCAGCCTACGCCTAATAACCCACAGCAACGCCTCGCGCGCTTCAAGAAGGTCTACGAGCAGATCCGGGTAAGTCGAGCCTCTCTATGAGGGTATCAGATGCAAAGCTGACCTGCCGAGATCACATACCAGAAGACCCCTCTCCTCCAGGCCGACTCCGCCGCCGCTGAAGCCATCCGTGCACACTTCCAGCGTCTCACCACGATCCTCCACGACGAATCGCGCTCACCGGCCCCGCATCCGTGCCTCTCCTATGCTGCCTCGGCTCAGATATATATACTGGTATCGCGGATCGGATCCGTGGCTCAGCATGAGGGTGTAATCCATGAGGCGGTGGCCGTGTTCGGTGCGCTGATTGATAGTGAGGAAGAGGAGTTTCTCGCGCATGAGCGGTTTGCCCATGCGCTTATGACGTTTGTGGACCGGACGTCTGGGTCGGCGAATCTCAATGTCGGCGAGGATACGGAGGGCGAGATTGTCGAGCTGCTGTTTGGCATTGCAGCGAAGATTCGCCTCCAACCGGAGCTTCTCAAGGTCTGGTTCAACAAGAGGGCGGATACGGCGCAGGCGAGGAGTGAGTCGAACGCCCGCAAGGACTTTGTTGGGGTTACATCCAAGGAGGACTTCCCGTTGTGCTACCAGCTCATCGACCATGTCCACCACGACGGACGCATTGGCGACTTCGCGAGGACAGGGTTGCTGTACATCTTCGAATCGGCGTCCAAGGCGCCAGATTTGGAGCAATGGCTGGTTAACAGCGATCTACCCACGCTCATGGCGAGCGGGTTGGGAGCATTGTACAGCCAACTTAGCAGGTAGGCATCTGCGGACTGGCAAGCGACGAATTGACCAGTGGTAGGAAACTCTCCATTATCCATTCACCTACCGATCTGCCGCTTGTACTCACGCTCTCCGACTATAAGGAGCTTCAGGCACCGACAGAGGCGGAGAATCTGTTCTCCCCTCATCTCCAAGGGCACATGGAGACGTTTCTCTCGTACCTGGCTTTTTGGCAGGACGTACTCGAGCACTGTCGGTCATTGGAAGTGAGACAGACACTACTGGATCACTTTCAAGTTCTCTTCCTCCAGCAGCTGTTGTGAGCAACCCTTGGTTTCTAAGGCCTGGTCTAACATTACAGGTACCCATCGATGCTGGAATCGTCGGACATCGACGGAGGCTCGTCAGTAGCTGTTCTAACCTACTTGCGAAGAATTCTGGAGGCTTTGGACCATGCCGAACTCGTTCACCTCATCCTGCACTACCTCCTTGCTCTTCCAGACCCCCCGGAAAGCGATCCGAGGCTCTCAAAGTCCGTCCAGGTTACGAAGAGACGCATGACCTTGATCATGTCAACGAAGCCTGACAATGACGAAGACCAACCGAACCCGGCTCTCTTCAATCTAGTGGACCTTCTCGTGAGCAGCATGGAGTCCGACAATCCACAAACTGTTATTGTAGCACTCAAATTATCCACAGCATTGATGGGGAAGAACCATCCTTACGCCATTGACACTCTCCTCCAAACCATTCCCACGACACACCGAGAACCTCTCCGAACGCACGGAGCCTTAAATGCCGAGCTTGAGCACTACATCGCTCTAGCCGAAGATATAGCCGGGGATTCCGGCCTCGACGAGGCCTACGACAACCACCTTCATGACGCCCTCCGCCTCGTTGAATTCCACACCTGCTCAATAAAGCTTCTCTCTCTTGAAGGCCTGGGCGTGAATCCACCCGCTTCTCTCCTAATCAACAGGCAAATGACCTCCCATCCTGTCACATCGCATCACCTCCACCCCACCGACCCCTTCATAACCCGCCTCTTCAACACCCTCAAAACCTTCTTAACCAATAACATTGAGCTAAACCTCTCCCTCACTCAATGTCTAACCACCCTCCTCGCCTGCCCACACCTGCACCTCGACCCCTGGGCATGCGTCGATCCAGCACACTACATCCTCCCAACCTCGCCGGACGAACCCACCTCCGATCCCGCGCTGCAATCCCTCCTCCGCGCCCGCCAACACCCCACCTGGGCCCCAGAACACACCCCCATCATCCTCTCGCACTTCCAGTCCCTAGCCTCCGAGATCCACACCCTACGGGCCCAGATCCCGACTATGGACGCCCTCATCGCCGCCCGCAAACAAGCCTTCCGCCTGCACGACGACATCGCAACGGCGATGCGTGACGCGGCGCGCCAGCAATCGCGCCCGGGACTCAGTGGGCGGCCTTCCACGGAAGCCCAGCGGCCGGGGTCGACGCGGGCGCCTAGTGCGGTCAGGGGCGCTAAGCCGGCGATACCGCATAGGATGTATGTGGGCAGTGGGGCAAGTTCGCGGAGTCAGAGCCCGAGGGGGAGACTGGGGCCGGAATTGAGGGCGCCGCCTAGGAGTGAGCCTGATGCTTCTAGAGGGAGGGCGGTTAGTGGAGAGGGGAGAGGGGGGTTGTTAGCTGATGTGGTTTCTCAGGCGGAGGGAGTGGAGGGAATGAGGAGGATTAAGTTTCCGCTGAGGAAGGAGAAGGAGGAGAGGAAGGAAGCTGGTGTGGTTGAGGAGAGGGTGGAGGAGGGTGAAGTGGCGGAAGGCGGCGAGGGGGAAGGGTTAAAAGCAGAGGTGAAGGCTGAGGAGGTCGCTCAAGATGGGGACGAAGTGGTGGAGAGGGAAGCGAGCCTAGGCCATATCCTGACTAATATTGTGATTCTGCAGGAGTTTATTCTGGAGATCGCAGCTATTATGCAGTTACGGGCGAGTTTGCTCTCAGAGGTCAAGTTTGCCATATAGATAAGCCTAGCCATTTCATGGTTAGACAGTATACCCCAGATTAGAGTGGGCGAATATGCCGAGATGAATAGATTCATTGCACTCCATCATCTTCCAGGTCTCAATTTAGGATACACTGGTAAGCCGTCAAGTCATACGGTACAAGTTAAAAAGCACAGAGGCATCGACGCTATTAGCAAGCAATTTGTACTTTGGTACCCCACCTTACTTCGCAGCCGCCTCCTCCTCCTTCCACCCCGCACTCTTCCGCCTCTCCGTCCCCTTCTCAATCAAGCCCTCATTATGGACCACACTCCCGGCCTTCTGCATTACGCGACCCAACATCGAATCTAGACAGACCATCAGCCCTCCATTCGCTCTCGTCGAAACCTGCGATAAGCTCACCGGCCTTCGCTGCCGCATGCTCGCCCGTCTTGTTCCCGTACCCGGCGCCAGCGGTCGTCCCGCTCCCGTGTTGTGTGGCGTTTGAGTAGGGGGTCGTGCTGTGCGAGCTTTCTGTCTTGAGAGGTTGGAAGGATTCCGCGTCTTCGGTGGGGTGAGAGCCAGGCGAGGGCGGGTCCATGGTGTCGTGGGCTGCGGACATTGTACTGGTAGTAGTAACTGTGTGGTAGGTTGGATTCAACGGTACTGGTAAGTTGACGAGGTCGATGAACTCTGATGGCGACGGAAGTAGGGCCGGGACAGCAGAACTTAAGTAGGCAAAATAAGGGTCGAGAGCGAGGCTGCATCGAAGCACGACGTCATAATATAATTCAACTCAGACACAACTCCGCATCAAAGGGCCAGTTGAATGCTCTCAATTGCGCCGTGCTTACATGCCCAGAGCTGCGCAGTACAACCCCAGCAGTCAAACCCCACGCGAGAAACGAACAAAGCAACAGATCAGCCATAACACTCGGCATCAGCCCCGCCCCCGCGACACTCACTGACCAAACAAACCCCAAGCGGGTTCAAGAGTGGTTGTAGCGATGTTCGCCCCCTGTCGCTTGGCGGCAGGTCCGAAAGTCGATCGCGCTGATCGGCCAGATAATGCGCGCTTGCATCATACTCCACACGTCTTTGCCCAAAGAAGTTGAGCACGAGACTCGCCATGACGTTCCAGATTCCGAGGGTGCGGAAGCTAGAGCGGAGGGAGAAAGGTCCGGACGGAGGCTGCTCAGCGGACATAGCGCCCCATGAAACGCTTGTGGAAGTCGGAGCGGAGGAGATCGTTCACGAATTCCTTGGGCTTCTTGTCGTCGGCGCCCCGGGCTTGGTTTTTGAATACCACATCGTCGTCCCACCTGGTGTGGTTAGTATTTAGCGGTTCGGGGGAGGAAGAATGTCACAAACCGGCGCTTGATGTTGAAGTCCTTCGGGTTGAGAAGTGGGTTGCCGCGGGCGATATCGTACTCGCGCTGCTCTTCTTCTTTAGCAGCCTTTTCGGCTTCCTGTAATTCGAGTCAGTGTTAACCATCCATAGGAAATGTAACCGTACCTCTTTCGCTCGCTGCTCCGCTCTCTCCCTCTTGATCTTCTCGAGTTCGCGCATCAACTCAGCCGTTTCATCCTCTTCATCATCGTCCTCCCTAAAATTTATTAGCCATAGATCACACATTTCCGCCATTAACCTACTCTTCTTCACTACTCTCATCCTCCTCGCCATCCGAGTCCGCATCCACCTCTGCCGCTTCCTCTAATATGAGTCGTCGGCGTTTGACCTCGACATCCTCTTCCTCCGTCGCACCCTCGATTTGCCTTTTTGAACCAGCAGTCTCGGACGGTGCAGCGCTACTCTCCACCGCAGTGCCGTTCTTCTTCGCAAAGTGTGCAGCCTCAGCGGCCAGGAGTTCGGCGCGGAGGTCGCGCACTTCGTGGTCGGCATCACCACCTTGTCCGGGTTGCCTGAGAGATTAATTGGTGAATATGAGCGAAGGGAAGTGCGCGTACCGGTGCTTCAGCATCATGTGCGCCGGTAGCAGGCGCTGGTGGTAGGCCGGCCCCCGCTGGGCGTCTTTGCCGCGAGCCTGGGTGGTTAGTTGTTTAGCTGTGATGTGTGTAGGATGCTTACGGGGTCAAACGTAGGTCGATGGGCTGTTGTCATGGCTGCGGTAAGTAGACGAAGGTATAGAGGTTGAGTTTTGGGACGGTGGGGGAGAAAGTCGCGGAGGACGCACCGGACTTGACTTTCTGGCGTTGCGGCTCTGGATGATCTACGCCAAGTATCGCGTTGCAGGGATTATGTTACTCCGCCAGAATTCGTAGCACAAGCATCGCAAGACATCACCACCCCGCACTGCGCTGTTGTTTACTTTGTAATTTCCGATAATGTGGAGTGCGAGATAGACTCATCCTCACCATGCCGCGCGAAGCAACACTCTCCACAAACGAGCGGGAGTTTATCCTTGAGGCACTCCGACAGGATAAACGCCTTGATGGCCGCGCCTTTGAGCAGTTCCGTTCGCTGGAGCTTAGCTTCGGTGATGAGTTCGGTGTTGTTGATGTACAGCTAGGGCGCACAAGGTATGCCTCATGACCACATATCGGTCTACTCTAACGAACTAGAATCCTTGTCCGCATCTCCTGTGAAGTCGTCATCCCGTATCCAGACCGCAAATTCGATGGCATCTTTACCATCAACACCGAGTTCTCGCCCATGGCATCGCCGGCGTACGAAGTTGGACGGTGAAGACTCCCTCAACAAAGTTTTGTGCATATAAGCTGACTTCCACTCAGCCCTAACCAGGATGAAACCATACTCTCGCGTATCCTTGAAAAGGCCCTCCGTCGCTCATCTGCCCTCGATACCGAATCCCTCTGCATCATCGCTGGTGCAAAAGTCTTCTCCCTGCGCGCTGATATCCATGTACTCGATCACGACGGCAACCTCATCGACGCCGCATGTGCGGGGTTGTTGGCCGCGCTGCTGCACTTCCGGCGGCCGGATGTCGAAGTCTCTGGGGCTGAGGCTACAATCTTCAGCGCGCGGGAGAGACAGCCTATTCCGCTCTCTCTGCTGCATCATCCGCTGTGTGTCACATTCTCCTACTTCGATGGCGGGGTGATTTCGGTACTGGATGCGACGCAGGCAGAGGAGCAGGTGCGGGAGGGTGAGGTTATTATCACAATGAATCGCCATGGCGAAGTGTGTCAGATCGCAAAGTATGGGGGAGTACCAGTTGATGCACTGGCGATTATCGACTGGACAAACAAGGCACTTGTCAAGGTGAAGGAGATGCATAAAATCATCGTGGCGACGTTGGAAGAGGATGCGAAGAAGCGGAACCTTGGGGGCTTAATGGCAGAGCTCAGTGCGGAGAATGATAGATGAGTGAATCACATCTAGGACTGACATGTGCATTGGGATGGATTTCGTTTTCGGGACTGGTTCGGCGTACGGTTCACAGAGATAACCTAGGGGAATCATGAGTCCAAAAGCCGCAAGGGCTGGGTATCGAAAAGGTACTATCCTGCCGGTAAGACTGGCCTCCTGTAGGAGAACAGTTAAAAGCAGCCAGATAGTCCACGAACAGAAAGCAGTCGCTCTACCACCATGACGCCCGCAATTGCCCCCTACCCTAACCTCACCTTCCTCCACATTCTCAAGCACTCCTGCAAGTCTCCCACGATGCTTCCACTCTCGCCGCCCGACGTCTCGCGTATTAGAGCCATAACACACGAAGCGTACGCGAACGTCAACTGCTCCCTCTTCAGCATCTCAACATGGCCCTTCGTCATCCCTCCATCCGCCCAATTCCGCCACGTCTCCAGCATATCCGCAACCGCACGCGCCATCTCCGCCTCCGCCATCATCCCCCAAAGCACACCCTCCACAACCACCGCCACCGTCGCTTCAGGCTGTACATAGCCCTTCTCAACCAACCACCTCACATTCGCATCCGCCACAACCCCAACCCCCAACCGCTGACTCCCCAGCGCCTCCTTAATCTCCCTCTCAGCCTTCTGCTCCTCCCTCAAGCGTCTCCTCCCCATCTCCGCCATCATCTCATGATTCTCCTCCAAAAACCGCGCCTGCCTCGCCTTCGCCGCCTCAGCAGGCGGCAATCGTCCCTCCTCCATCATGCGCCGCATCCGCGCCTGCGCCTTTACCGCCCTTTCATGCACCTCGAGCCTATCATCGAACGGCGCGCGCCACACCGGCACTGCGTCCTCGGCGAGCGCGCTGAGCAGCACCAGCACGCCGCAGGGCACCACCTCGCGCTGCGCGAGTGTGTGGATTGCGGAGGGGATGGCGTAGCTCCAGAGTCCGTTTGTGGGGGCGCCGAGGGCGGTGGCGCCGCAGGCGAACCAGGTTGCTACGAGGTTGGTGTCGTTGGTGGAGGGGAGCAGGTGGGGGAAGCGCAGGGGTTGGTGGGTCAGGCCATGTGAGGCGTGGGAGAGGCCGAAGGGGCCGAGGCGGAGGCGGATGGTGTGGGCGCCGGCGAGGGTGGTTGGGGTGAGGGCGGTTTGGGCGGAGAGGTGAGACTGGCGTTTGAGGGAGTGGAGGGAGATGGAGTCGGATTTGGAGTCGGAGGCTTGGGAATCGGGGATGGCGGACTCAGGTTCGGCTTCAGATGCTGGGATCTCGGGCTCGGAGGGCTTAGCGTCTTCCGAGTCGAGAGTCAAATCGGTTGGCGCGCTGGGCGTCGGAGTGGTCGGCTCGTGGAGTTCCATCCAGTACGGAGGGAGGTCACGTACGCTACGCCGATCCCAGCCTGGCTCCCAATATAGCGTTAGCGAGAGGATGCCATCGGAGTCATCACTAGCCGACACACTCAACACGGCCTCCGCCGAGCACGGACTAACAAGTAGCTTTGTCCCTACCGGCGTCCAGAGGCCGGAGCCCCGGAGATCGGAGAAACCGTCCGGGGCAATCACAGCCCCACGATCCAGGAGAAAAGCGAGCAAAGCCGCAAATTCGATTTCGGCCTGTGGTTGGTGGAGCTCGTCGTGGTACTGCAGACGATAGCCCTTAGTGCCGATTGAGAGCTCGCGCCAGTTGAAGACGGTCCAAGAGCCGCCCTTCAGCGTAGAAGGGGCGGGCGAGAGCTCGAAGTACGGCGCGTCATAGCGGTCCAGTGGGGCGATGCTTTTGCGCGGGATTTCGATCTCGATTATGCCGGAGAGGAGGCTGCTGCGCGTGATGGAGGCGACGCCGTTGCGGTCCAGGGTGCGGCGGATGTCCCGTAGGGTCAGGAGGGATTTGAGGCAGGTATAGAGGGTGGGGAGCACGCCGAGGACGGCAAGCGGGACGCCGATATAGGTTATTATGTCGACGGCGGAGGCGGAGGCCATGTTGGCGGCTGTTGGTGCCCGAAGAGGCGAGATGACCAGAACTCCCAGAATTGATAGACTGATGAAAGGACAGGAAATAATATCTTCTCCTATACGAGTATATGGCAGAAACGAATGACTTCGAGTCTACATCCGTACATCCGTAAGAATGTGACGATCCTTCACTAGTTCATGTTGAGCAGACCACAACGGATACTGGCCGTTTACAATCAGCAAAATCCTGGTGATGATTGAAGCGACCGACCTCGCTCACGAGATACTGATGCTGACGCTCCGTTGGGCTTCTCCAGGCGGAAACATCAAAGCCCGCTGGATTCAAAATCGATGTCGAGACAGAGATGGTGACTTCGTAGACATCCTGTAGCACGTGTAGGTTGTCCAGCCTGCAGCCACAGGGGGGTGGCTTATCAGCCTGCTCGTGGCGTCGCTCCTGCAAAGTCCCAATAATATCGCATAACGAAAGGTTAACCAACAAAACTTCAGACAGAAAGGCTTCCTCCCGCAACACCTCTTCGAAAGCCGTAGACAGCCGTGACAGCCTAGAGTTCAGATGATGGACGCAAGTCTTCCATCGTATCGAACTCGAGTCTCTTACGGAGTAATACCATCCGTACGCAGTCCGACAGACCCGTCCAGCCTTCGCGGCAAGCATCCACCGCCCTCTCCGCGCCTCCCACCCACGAATCTGTGTTTGCCTCACTCAGCGCGGCTGCAGCTAACCGGGTACATGGCGGGAAGCGGAGCAAAAGTAAACAGTAGAACTAGTTCTAGTCGGCCAAAACAAATGCACCTAACATAAACAGCCTGTATTGTGCTCTTGGGGGCACCTCGTTTGATCCATCTCGCTTTTTGCTTCGTACATCGTCATGGCCTCTCAGAAGATCAAGCTTCTGGGTTTCGGCCTTCCGCTCTGTCCCCAATCTTATTCCTATCGAGACCGCCCTTCCATTCCCACAGACATGTTGAAATGGGAAGATGCTCCACTAGTGACTCTGCATGAGCGGAAAATGCTTAAAATCATCGAAAGATTCACGAACGAGCCGGAGTGGCGGGCAAAGGTTTTTGACGAGACCGCTGTCGCACAGTGGAAGACCGTCACCCTTGCTCGCAAAGCCTTTCGAAATATCTCCGACAAAGCGTTTGACTTCGTCAGTATTCTCATTTATATTCATGCCTTCTTTGGCGTTCCTAGTGCATCGCTGAGCTCTGCGACAAGGCCGGCAAAAACGTCGACATTGACTCGGTCGCCGTCTTGGACACAGAACTCGCCGTCATTAAATCTGACGATCTGATCTCAGAAGAGCTGCGCCAGGAGCTGATTGAGGGCGTAAAGGTCCTCGAGAACGTACCTGAGTAACTCAAGGACTGGCGCCCGAAGGCCAACAACAATGGGAGAATGCACTGGCAGTACGAGGAGTGGCGTCCGAGTCCCAGCAATATGGTCTTAGACCTTGTAGACCCATCACTGTATTCGCTGATGTATGGCCGCTCGCGTGTTCTCCCGAACAAAACCATCTCGGTGGAGAACTGCCTCCAGCACTGTGGCAAGGGTGGCATTATTCGCGCCCCTCCATACTCAGGTTCGGGAGGTAATAGACACTGGTCCAGAAAGTTCCAATGGCTGCCGTCAGAAGTCGGCTTTACGGATGACGGAGTCAAGGTTCTCAGTTACATCAACAACTTGCACCCCAAGACACATGCAAATCTCTACACCGTTGCCGAGAAGTACATTGCAAAGGCGGTGCCAATTTGGAACCAGGTGCTGTCGAACTTTGGCCTTGCCGATCATGGGCGCTCCTTACGCATCTATCCGAGATCCTTCTCCGGACGGCGGCCGGAGCCGATGGAGTACTCCGAATGGATGCCTGTCAACCTCACATCAATGAATCTTCGCGAAAAGTTCCCTCAAGGTCTCCAGGTCATCGTCCAGTTGGTCAACATCCACCTTACCCCTGAGAACCCGCGGTATGAAGGCGGTCAAAATCGCGTCGAGGGTATGCTCAACGAGCACATCTGCTCCACGCTCCTTTACGACTATGACTGCGAGAACATCACCGCCAGCTATCTCGAATTTTACCAGATGATTAGCCACGATGCCCTGGAGGAGGTGATAGAAAACATGTGCGACAGCAAGTGTACGTCGAGGTTGTACGACGTACATCATGATGAGCCTCCGCTGTAGCAAATGGGTCCCATACTCACGCGCCAGGGCCGTGCCATCGGTTTTCCCAATGTCCAACAACATCGCATAACGCCCTTCAAGCTCGCTGGTCGGACCAAGCCGGGGCACCGCAAGATTCTGGCTCTGTTCCTCGTCGACCCCAGCCAGCGTGTCCTGTCGACGGCGAACGTGCCACCGCAGCAGCGGGACTGGTGGGCTCAGGCCGTGAGGATGGAGAGAACGGGGAAGCTGTCGCAGTTGCCAGCAGAGCTGTTCAATAATGTCATGGAAAATGTTGATTTTCCCAGTTCGCTGACTGAAGCGAAGACCCAACGGGAAGAATCCAGGACGGAGCGGAAAGGCCACGAGCGCAGTGTCGATAGTAGGCTCACCTTCTCCGCTAAGAATTCGAGACCACCCGCCCGGTACTTTCCTGAAGCTGCCCAAGAAAGTATGTCGTTCCTAACTGAGGTAAACTAGGCTACGAGGCCGTCTGCCATGGTAGCAAACCAAACCTCCGGCAACCTAGAAAGTGCTGGCAAACAGGTGTGGTTAAGTATCGAGATAGCCTCTAGGAGTGACTTACGAAGCGCAATATCATGAAGTTTCAACACTTCTACACGGCCTGAAATGATGCCTTTGCGCGATACATAGAGGGTTGAGCGACTTCACTGAATTGCTGGTTCTTCGTAAATGGCCCGACCCCATGCCTTCTCCACAAAGGGGTGGATGCTTCGTTTCGGCACGCCTTGCCTTCCACTTTTGTTTGCCAAGCCTCGCCAACCCCAACCAACCGTTAGGGAGGCTCCCGCTGCCAGGCACACCCAACGACAACCTCACAGCTTCATGGATCAACACTTTCTGCCAACTGCTTCAAAGGTCTTTTGCTAGACTATCCCCCCGGGTCATGCTGCTCATATACGCATATGGTAGAAGGAACGTACTTGATCAGTTTTTGACCCACCAGGGACAGAAGTAAGTCAGTTGAACAGTTGAAAAATGCCAAGACCTAGGCTGATAGCTTCACTCTACGGTAGCTTTGGTTCGACTACCGGCATACACAGTATAAGGCGGCTTGCCTCTCAACAGGAGCTTTTGTGAGCCCTACGGCCAAATAGCTGTATATACTTTATACAGTACTTTGGTGCACTCTGCCCCTATCATCCTTAGAGTCAAGGAAACCTTCGCCGTTTCCGCCGACATGGCCGATCCTTTTGCAATCCGCCTCAATTTCAAGAAGCAATGCCTGGAGAAGCTCACCTCCAGCTTCTCCTCTCAGAGCCGTGCCGTCGCGTACGCGCTTCGGTCTCGAGAGCATGCCGAGGATCTCCATCAGTGCATTTTAGAGCAGATGGATGAGGTTAGGCCTTTCGCACTCGGCGACGCTTCCCAACTAATATGCTAAGGGCTCTATCAACCTCCGCGCCAATCTCGTGTACTTCTGGGAGCTCCTCTGTGAGGAAGCCAAGCGCGATGACGTCCCGCAGTACGCTACGTACTTGAATCGCGACGCCATGATCGTCTGCGAGCGCGCGGTGCCAAACAACGACATTGCCGCAGTCAATATAACTCCGCTGCGCGAGGTAAGTGCCATTTCTATCGAAGTGCTCTCTAACATACTGCAGGTCTTCACCAGACTGGCTAAGAAAAATATCATCTCCCGGTCTCGCCTCTCTCAAATTAACGCATATATCCGCGAGCGCGAGGCTCTATCGCGCATCGAAACTGTACGCTCTGTCGACACCATGACTACGCCACAGCGCGCCCCGTCCGCCGGCTTCGATCTGACTGAGGATCCGGCCAACCAACCCGATGGCATCACGGCCATGTCCGACCGCGAGATCGAGCAGAGGATGGAGGAAGACCGCGATCGGCAGCGACGGCTGCGCGAGGCCTGGGCAATCAACCCCGAGACTGAGCTTCGGGACATCGTAGGTTATGAGCTCAAATTTCAGGAGAAGTTCATTAACCACTTTCATAGCCCATTAAGAAGAAATACGACCCCGCTATATCTTCGGATAGGCAAGCGTATGATGCGGCGCATGCAGCGCACTTTGCTAAAGCGACGCACAAGCGTGCTTAGACAGGATTGTGGATTGGCGTTTGGCGAGACATGGAAGAGGCAATTCAATGGATACGAAGTGGATTTCAGTGGATACCACGTGGCGAAGTGGCGTTGGGTCTATGGTTTAGAACTAGGTGGTAGGCGTCTCAACAACCTTGCTGGAGGTACCCTTGCGCAACACGTCTGAATACATCGTTTTGGCATTTACCTCTCGAGAATTGCCCATAGTGGTCCCATGATGCGTGACCATGTCCATTAGATCCCCAAACTCCGGTTATGCTTACAAGGTGCCCTCGTAGAATACATCAAGACGCCTATGCCGAGCTCGTCAGATGCAGCGCCTATTCCATGGTGACAACGGCTCCGAGCGCTTTGAGCGTCTCGACGATCTTCTCGCACTCCTCCTTGGGCACCGCCTCCTTCATGATCTTCGGCGCGCTCTCCACAAACTTCTTGCTGTCCACCAAGCTCAGCCCCAGCATGCTCTTGATCTCCTTGATCACCTTGGGCTTCGCTCCGGCGTCGAAAGATTGAAGCTTCAGGTTGAACAGCGTCTTCTCTTGTACCACAGGCGCCGCCTCCTCCTCCTCGACCGGCGCGGGTGCAGCCGCCTGCGCGGGGCCTGCAGCCATGAATCCTCCCATGGGCATGTCAGGAAGGTTTAATCGTGACTAGGAGTAGAAGGGTCAGCGATGCTGCAATTGCGATTGCACCCAAACCTGCGGGGCCGCAGTACCTTGAGAAGCTTGATCAAGTCAGCCGTCTCCAGCAGCGTCAGCTTCCCAATCTCGTCCACAATGCCCTCGATCTTGGGATTCGCGGCCACGGCGGCCTCGGTGCTCTGCCAGCGCCGCTGCCGGACGAAGCTTGTGGTGCATTGGGGGGTGCGCGCGACGGCAGCGCGGGCAGCGTGGGTGCAGCACCTTAGAGCGGTTCGGGACATAGCTGTGTGTGTGCGAGTGCGGTGGTGGGGGTGGAGTACGGAGGTACGGGTCGTCTGCGGTCGCCTCAAGACTGGCGGCCGAAATTCTGAGCCCGAAATTCTCCAGACGCATGGACCTCTTGGCGTGAGGTGCAAGTTCGGTGGCCGGCGAAACCTCCGAGTTGACGTTGCAGGGGTCTCATGAAATTTCCTGAGGCTGTGGATTTGCGACAACTTTTCTTGAAGTCAAGCGCTCGACGACGAGCCTTTGTGTTTTCACGCCCTAAAACTCAGATATGGAGTGTTCGCATGATCTCTCACTGCTACTAAGCTGTGTTCCCGATTTACCTGTTGAACTCGTCGAAATAATCCGTCATGGATCAAACGAAGCATTCCTCACAGCTCTCTCTACCGCCACTCTGCTACCGCAGTACACCGACCTTCTCTTCCCGTATCTCAAACCCATATTCCCCGAAATATGCTCACGATGGATGTCCAATCCAAACGGCGCTCAGGTTCTTGCGGCGTTTGGACGAATAATACCATTTGCGCCGTACCTCGCTGAGTACGCAGAACGATACTTTGAGGTTACGCTCAACGATGCGATCGACCTCACGAACATATCAGATGTTGGCCCGAGCGAGGAGCGGTTACTGGGCCTCTTCAGAATGCTTGCGTGCGAGTCGCAAAGCTTTGCGCGCCGCCTCGATCTCGGGCGCATATATGAGAACCTTCAGCACAAGTCGGGGTCGGTGCAGTACCTCTCGATCCGAATAATATGTATTCTTCTGGGCGCTGCCGACTGTGCGATGGAGGAGATGGTGTACAAATACCTGGGCAACACGGAAATCACAGGCGCAAGAGACGGAATGGTCATCGACTACCGATTCCTCAGTCTGTGGGAAGAAGAGCGGTTCAAGGCCATGACGAAGAAGCTCCGTTCGGTGGACGAGATGAGGCAGACAGAAATCGAACTGTTGTGCAGAAGAGTCTTGCGCCCGGTTGATCTCTCGCCACTCTCCGTGGATGTTTTTGGCGTACTCATGCCTCGCCTCGTTGACACGCCGTCGGAAACCCACCGCGTCGACAGCCTTGTTCCTACCCATACGGCAGTAGAGAATGTCCGTAACCTGGCTCAGAATCTTCTCAAGTCAGATGCGCTGCTGTTGACTGGACTGGCCGGTGCCGGGAAGACGGCCATCATCACATATCTCGCAAAACAACTGAACAAGCTGGACTCCATGGTCACGCTCCACTTGAACCAGCAAAGTGATGCGAAGCTCTTAGTTGGCATCTACACCTCCGGCACAACACCAGGAACTTTTGTCTGGCGGCCAGGAGCACTTACCACGGCCGTTCGTGAGGGCCGCTGGGTATTCATTGAGGATCTAGACCGGGCACCAAACGAAGTCATGAGCACGCTGCTGCCACTAATTGAACGGGGGGAGCTGTTGATTCCGGGCCGAGGCGAGGTTTTAAAGGCCGCCCGCGGCTTCAAGATCATCGCTACAATGCGGACCACCTCGAACCTGCGCGGGCAGGAGCAGCTTGTTAGAGCACACAATATCGGCACGCGTTTCTGGCAACGTGTCTCGGTGGCCATGCTGCCGGATGAGGAACTTGGACATATTGTAAGGGAAACCTATCCTGTACTGAAGGCTCACGCGCCGCAAGTCATCCGTGTCTACTCGCAGATACAGGCACTGTTGAAGGGGTCTGGATTTTCCGCGGAAGTCAAGACGGGCGCGGCGCGCGCTTTAACGCCGAGAGATCTGTTTAAGTGGTGTGGACGGATGGCGTCGTTTCTTTCGAATGCCAAAGACTTTACGGACGGCGACGTGGATGACATGTTCCTCGAGGCGATTGACTGCTTTGCTGGGCATCTCCCCGTTGGGCGCGCTCTGGAGATCATTGCTTCTTGCATTGCCCAGGAGCTACGCATTGACCCGATGAGGAGGGACCACCTGCTTCAAAATCGGGAGGTTAGCTTCCAACCTTCGAAGGATGGCTCTGGATCTATTGTCGTTGGCCGAGTTCGACTTCAGCGCAAGGGAGGCAGCCGACCGAAGAGACAAGAACGAGCGCCCTTTGCGAGGAATCACCACACACTTCAGCTGCTCGAGAAGCTTGCAGTTGGGGTGAAGCAGCAGGAACCTCTACTGCTGGTTGGCGAGACTGGCATTGGAAAAACCACCTGCATTCAGCATCTAGCTGAGCGCCTTGGCCGGAAGATGGTCGCGTTCAACTTGTCGCAGCAAAGCGAGAGCAGCGATCTGCTCGGTGGGTTTAAGCCAGTCAACGTCCGAAGCCTGATCATGCCTCTGAAGGATGAGTTCGATGACTTGTTCCGCGCAACCTTCTCGAACAAAGACAACCGGCAGTTTTCGGACATGCTAGGCAAATGTCTCGCTAGAGCCCAGTGGAAACGTGTCTGCAAGCTGTGGGCTAGTGCGATCGCTGAGGTTGAGCGCAAGTTCCGGTCCAGCACTCCTTCATCACCTCGCGCCTCGGAGAGCCATCATCCTCGAAAGCGCCAGAAGGTCGATTCGAATGGGGAGACTGTGAGCTCCAAGCTTTCGCCTGAGCTCCATCAGCGATGGGAAAAGTTCTCTGCCGATATCAAGAGAATTGAGGCGCAGCTGATGAGCAAATCAGACGCCCTGGCCTTTACCTTCATCGAGGGTAACATCGTCAAAGCGGTTCGGAATGGTGACTGGGTGCTTCTCGATGAAATCAACCTTGCAACTCCGGACACCCTCGAAGCGCTTGTCGACCTTCTGGGAGGAAGTCTCGGCGATGCCCCGTCAATTTTGCTCACTGAGAGTGGCAAGATTGAACGAGTGGTTGCACATCCAGACTTCCGCCTCTTCGCTGCGATGAACCCTGCAACAGACGTGGCGAAGCGTGATCTCCCTCCAGGAATTCGCTCGCGCTTCACGGAAATCTATGTGGATAGCCCGGACCGAGACCCGCGGAGTTTGCAGAGCATCGTCGAGAGCTATCTTGACAAGAACAGCTTGGATCGGGTCTTAGTCTCTGATGTCACAGAGCTCTACATGCAGATCCAGAAGATGGCGGCTTCGAACGTTCTTGCTGATGGTGCAGGGCAGAAGCCGCATTTCAGCTTGCGTACGCTCACGCGTACGCTGGTATATGCACGGGACGTAGTCTCGCTCGGTGGTCCGACTGCGAAAGATCGGTTCTACCGCCGGGCTCTGTTTGAGGGCTTCAGTATGAGCTTCTTGACGCTGCTTGACAACGCGTCAGAGAAGTTGCTGGCGCCGGTTATCAAGAAGCACTTGTTCGGCAAGCACCCGAACATCGAAGCTGATCTACGCAAGCTGCTCCCGAAGCCGAATGATGGAAATGAGTACGTCCAGGAGCACCACTACTGGATTCGAAAAGGGGAGTTCGTGCCGGAAGACCAGCCTTACTACATCATTACTCCGTTTGTTCAACGGAACCTCGATAACCTCATTCGCGCTGCGTCGACGAGGAGATACCCCATCTTGATACAAGGCCCGACCTCTTCCGGTAAAACAAGCATGATCGAGTACCTCGCGAAAAGGTCAGGGAACAAGTTCGTTCGTATTAACAATCACGAGCACACCGATCTCCAGGAGTACCTGGGCGCATATGTGTCGGATTCAGACGGCAAACTCCGTTTCCAGGAGGGTATTCTCGTAGAGGCGTTGCGCAAAGGATACTGGATCGTGCTCGACGAGCTCAATCTCGCACCGTCTGATATTCTGGAAGCCTTGAATCGTCTACTTGATGACAATCGCGAACTCTTCATTCCCGAGACCCAGGAGACTGTCCGGCCTCACGACAACTTCATGCTATTCGCAACGCAGAATCCCGCTGGACTGTATGGCGGGCGGAAGCATCTCTCAAGGGCCTTCCGAAACCGATTTCTCGAGCTGCATTTCGACGATATTCCCGTGGACGAGCTTTGCGAGATTTTGCACCAGCGGACGCAAATTCCCAATTCCTGGAGTAGACGCATTGTGGATGTCTACAAGGAACTCTCCAGCATGCGGCAGGAAAGTCGGCTATTTGAGCAGAAGAGCTTTGCAACGCTGCGTGACCTCTTCCGGTGGGCCCTGAGAAAGGCGGATACAATCGATCAACTCGCCGTCAATGGCTACATGCTCTTAGCCGAGCGAGTCCGCAAGCCGGAGGAAGTGGAAAAGGTCAGGAAGATAATTGAGCAGGTGATGAGCAGAAACGGGCCCCGGGTAACCATCGGCCAAGACTTGATTTACTCCAGCGCCACTTGCCCCGAGATGAACATGTATGAAAGCCATGGTAACTCTGCAGGCGTCATCTGGACCAAGTCCATGCGTCGGCTCTTCGTACTCGTTGCCCACGCACTCCGTAACAACGAACCGGTTCTCCTGGTCGGCGAGACAGGGTGCGGCAAAACGACAGTATGCCAAATGCTTGCCGATGCCTTTGGGAAGGAGCTTATGGTTGTCAATGCTCATCAGAATACCGAGACGGGAGACCTGATCGGCTCTCAACGGCCTATCCGAAACCGTGCTGCAATCGAACTGCAACTTCGCGAGCAGCTCATCTCTGTTCTTACCTCTCTTGGTGGACAAGATCTTGAAGGGCAGGACAATAAGGCGCTGCTACAGGCGTATATCGGCATTAAGCCCAAGGCTGCCGTAAGCATTCCTTCCAATGTTCGCCAGACGATCAAGACGCTCCGGAATAAGGCCGCCGCACTGTTCGAATGGACCGACGGCAGCCTCGTCCACGCAATGAAAACCGGACAGTACTTCTTACTGGACGAAATATCCCTTGCCGACGACTCCGTCCTTGAGCGGTTGAACAGTGTGCTCGAACCTGGTAGGACCCTTCTTCTTGCAGAGAAAGGCCCTATAGATTCAGCCATTACGGCTGGGGAAGGATTCCAATTTCTCGCGACCATGAACCCCGGAGGCGATTACGGCAAACGCGAGCTTTCTCCAGCTTTGCGCAACCGCTTTACCGAAATCTGGGTCCCTTCGCTATACGACATTGAGGACATCACCCAAATCGTGCGCGGCAAGCTGCAAGGCCCGACAGTCGAGTATACGGACGCAATGGTTGCGTTTGCGAGCTGGTTTAGCCATACATACAACACTTCCGCAGCGTCCGCCATCTCCATTCGCGATGCATTAGCTTGGGTCGCATTCGTCAACCGCTTTGCTTCCATCGATCCGGCGCTCGCAGTGCTTCACGGCGCGGCGATGGTATACATTGACACTCTCGGGGCGAATCCGGCAGCTATGCTTTCCATCAGCTCGTCATCGATTCTCGGAGAGCGCCAGAATTGCGTGGCGAAACTCAGCGAGCTTCTAGCGGTCGATGTTGCTGTTCAGTACTTTGCGCCGGTTGACCTCCGCATCACAGAGGCCGAATTTGAAATTGGCCCCTTTTCACTTCCGCGGGAAGATGCCATGGACGAGAACATTGAGTTTACATTTGAGCCGCCGACTACGAGGGGAAACGCTATGCGTGTATTCCGCGCGCTGCAACTCAACAAACCGATTCTTATCGAAGGCAACCCAGGTGTTGGGAAGACTACTCTTGTTTCGGCCATCTCCAAGGCGCTTGGGAAGCGGCTCGTCCGCATCAACTTGTCTGATCAGACCGATCTCATGGATCTCTTTGGATCGGATGTTCCTGTCGAAGGTGCAGCTGCTGGTACCTTTACGTGGAGAGACGCGCCCTTCCTCTCGGCCATGAAGAATGGCGACTGGGTACTACTCGACGAGATGAATCTCGCATCGCAATCAGTGCTCGAAGGTCTCAACGCTTGTCTGGATCACCGTGCCGAAGCCTATGTTGCCGAACTCGATCAGACCTTCAAGCGCCATCCTGACTTCCGGCTCTTCGCTGCGCAGAATCCGCATCATCAGGGCGGCGGACGCAAAGGCTTGCCCGCATCATTTGTGAATCGGTTTACGGTCGTGTATGCTGATGTATTCAGGCCAGAGGACATGATGATCATCTGCAAGAGCATATTTCCGTCAGTACCTGAGGACCAGTTGGCCACTTTGATCAAGTTTGTCGCCCAGATTGACACGGATACCGTCTATTCTCGGAAGTTCGGCGCCCAAGGCAGTCCGTGGGAGTTTAATCTTCGCGATACCATCCGCTGGCTACAACTGGCAACGAGTAGTAAGGGTTTAGTCAAAGCGGCGACGCCTTATGATCTTTGCGACATCATTTTCCGTCAGCGTTTCCGGAGCACCTCTGACAAAATTGCTGTTGACGCGCTCTTTGATGACCATTTTGAGAGCAAAGCGAGGCCGCGGAACTTCTTTCACAATCTCACCACCCGTCATAGCCAAGTTGGCGTTGGACTACTCAACCGCGGGCAGCTCACCACGCAGTCTCGGCCACTTTGTCCGTTTCTTACAACCGCCCACCTGCCCGTTCTCGAAGCGCTTAGTCTCTGTGTACAGCAAAACTGGCCGGTCATTCTCGTAGGCTCCTCGGGATCCGGGAAGACTACGGTAATCGAGCATGCAGCCGCAGTGGTTGGAGCCGAAACAATCTCATTCCCTATGAATGCCGACATCGATGCTATGGATCTCGTTGGCGGGTACGAGCAGGCTGATCCCCTGCGGCAGAAGTTCCACATCGTCTCTGAAGTCCGGAGTTTTGCCCATGAGCAAATTATCATAGCTGCGAAGTCTGCAGTCCATGAGCATATCGGGGCTCTGATTGTCCTTGAAACTGTCGCTTCACAGGGATCATCGAAAGCTGACCTTGCCGGCATTTTAGCATCTTTGCAGAAGTTGGTCTCACATTCAGAGTCAAGGCGCGTGTTAGAACTTTCCCGGGCGGTTGCAGCACTCGAGGCCCTCCCTGACCAGATCGAAAAGGCCCAATTTGAATGGGTTGACGGCCTGCTCGTCCAAGCCCTGGAGCGCGGCAACTGGCTCATTCTGGATAATGCCAATCTTTGCAGCTCGTCTGTCCTGGATAGACTGAACTCGCTGCTCGAGCCAAACGGCGAGTTGAGCCTTACCGAGCATCCGCTGGACAACGGCGACGCGAGAATAGTCCGCCCACATCCTAACTTCCGCATCTTTCTTACCATGGACCCGCGTAATGGTGAATTGTCGCGTGCTATGCGCAACCGCGCCATTGAGTTGTATCTACCGCCGCTTCCTGAAAACGATGTCGCTGTTGGACAGGGCCGCTTCTGCTTCGGTCTTGAATCTAGCATGTACAGATTCCGGAACTTCGCCAAGTGCGAAGCGGTGGCCCGTTCAAACTTGAAGGTAGTCGACGTGGCGATTGATCACTTGGGCCATCTTGACCAGCACATTGAGAAGAGTTTCCAGAATCAAGTTGCCCAGGGATTATTGACTACCGAAGAGGAAATCAAGAGCAATATAGTCTCCAAGATCCAGCTCATGATACCGGTGAAGCATTCCTTGGACTCCGGAATGGGAGAGGGTTACTACACACTAGAGGTCAGTCAACTCCTCAGAACTTGCGCCATTTATACTGATCTTGTGTGCTTCTGTATAGACAATGCACCCCTTGAACAACGATGTCGTCTTCCGGTATTGTGCAAACCCGCTTCATTCAAAGTTGGCCGAGGAAATCGAAGATCGCATCCACGTCTCCGCCATGGCTAAGCGTTATGAACAAGCAGCCCGCCTAGCGGACACCAAGCCAGTACAGCAAATGACGCCCTTCGACTATTCTGCTGCCTCTACGCGACTCCCGGCGCACAAGCGGGACTCTTCACGCGACGTTGCGCAGTTCCTACGTGAATCACTGGACCTTATGTCCCGATTTTTCCAACTCACGTCTGAGCTGAACAGAGATAGCGAGGTTTGTACTCCTCTCCAACACATATTGAAGATCTCTAACTTTGCAGACCATTCGAATCAACAGAGCCTTCATCCGCTTCTGGACCGACCTTTTTGACCTGGTTCAGGCCCCCAAGCTCGAGGAAGCTGTCTTCCAGATGTACCTCCGTCTCGGCTCCTCAGCCATCAGTAGACTCACCGGAAATCTTGACGTGGACCGTGTCTTCTTGAAGCAGCTGGCGAATATGCTCCGCGTCTTCATCCGAATGACCAACTTCACCACCGGCCACAGCATGGAGCGGCTCTGGGAGACATTTCGTCCCGTCACTGCCCCAACTCTCGATCGTGTGCACACATTGCTCCGCCTGGAAGCGCTGGCTGATCAGTTTGATGCGCTAGCCTCGCCTGCCCGTGTTCCTCTTGAAGAGCTGAGCAGAATCCGTGGCGCATTCGCACAGGCGCTCGTTGCGGTCAAGCAACAGGATGTAGACGCAGCTGGCTTGCTCGAGATGCTGAAATCCACTATCGGGGAGTTCAGAACTGATGACGAAAAAGAGGTAGTTGAAGTCGTGGTGCCATTTTTCCAGGCCGAGTTCGAAGCTATCAGCCAGTGCTTTGATCTTTGCTCTCTCACGGACCTCGAGCGTGGCAAGCCTGCTTTGCTCCAGTATGTGGAGATTATGGCGCAGCGGTCAACGAAGGTGAAAACCTTGGAGGGTATTGATGAAATCAAGAAGCGCATATTGATGGCCCTTGATTGCTACGTTGGGAGCGACGGTGTCGAGGTGCCGCGGGCGCTGGATCAGAATGTGCTCACGTTTGTGGCGCGGAAGATGGCCCGCCTTGACTCCGTGCCGCTCGGGCGGCTTGATCTGCTCAAGTCTGAAGTCGATGTCCTCGGCCAAGTACTTTCAACAGGAGCCAGTACGATTTGTGAGGACCAGACACTATACCTCCACGCTGTGCTCCGCCGGCTTATGGACGTTGTTTTAAACGCTCATCAGGACATCTTGCAACAGGTCCCTGGCTATGAGAAACCGAACCTGATTGCGCTCAATCACTTGCTATCACAACCACAGCCAATCTCTAACGAGATTTCCGAGATCCTGGACCCATTGAGAGCATTGAACGTCGCCGCGTCTTACCTGCAAGCGACTCCTGGAAGCAACCCGCAGGATCTAGCTACAGCGGCCGAGGCGTGGATCCGTTTCTCCCTGGCCTGTATCGCCCTCTACGTCCCTGACCGGCCGTTTGATCCCGCATTGAGATATAAGGTTCTCCGAGAATGGTTCCTCAAGGACAAGAACCAGATCATGACAGACCTCGACGCCTTGGAGCGTTTCGATCTTGAATTTCAAGGCCAGAAGCACACTCTCCGTTCTGCTATCGTCCAAGATCGCCTGGCCGAGATAGGTGAAGAACCAGCAGAGCTGATGATTGCGCGTCCACCGCCTGCCCAACTTAGTCAACTTCAGGGCGAATTTAACAACGTGCTCCGAGTCGCAAAGGCCGTAGATCAGGCCATGTCAGAGGGCGTCGGCGCTGTTGCCAGTTGCAACGAGGGGAAGAATATTGCCAGCGTTTTGAAGCGTCTTCGGAACGCCCACCGCGCATATGATGATCTGGTCTTGCCTCTTATTGGACTACTTCAGGCTCTGAACGTCGGCCTGGGACTTGCGAAACGTGCGACCAAGGCTGAACATGGCGCTGAACATGGCAAGGACGGCCGCAATACCCTTCAAGGCTTGCTCACCCTGCGCGAAGAAGAGCCGGACCTGCTAAGGACGAGCGAGGAATTCGACTCGCTAGTCACTTCCCTGAGGCGTGTGGCTCTGCTTGCAAACGTCGAGAAGGTGCAGGAACCGAAGAGACGGGCAATCAATGAGGCGCATGAGTTGTTCGACACCGTGTACAACAACTGGAAGCGCGACATGACGGAGGAGCAGAAGAAACATCGCGATCAGCACAGCTTATATACCTACCAGGGTAGCCACGAAGGCGATGAGGCTCAGGCGGAGAAGGAGTACGACGAGCTGTTCCCGGATTACGACAAGCAAGCTGAAGACGATGAAAAGCCTCAGTCAAAGGGACCCAAACTGCTTGATGCAGGCAACGAGATTGCCGAACTCCATGGGCAAATATTCTGTGGTGGTGCCTCACCGCATGATCTCGTTAAGTCCGTCCTCCTTGCTGGCTTCTCGAAGAAGGAGCCAGAGGCAGATTACGCACCGCTACTCCCAGCACTTTACCTCGCGTTCCAACGCACGAAAGGCGTGCTCGACTCTACTGAGAATGACACACCCACCTACAACTTCTACGTTTCGCCCAATACGGTAGAAGCCAAGCGTCTGGCCGCCTTCGTCCACCGCCTGCAGGCGCGCTTCCGCGAACTCCAACGCGCATGGCCCGAACACGCTACGCTACACGAAGTCTTAACGCTAGGCGACAAAATCCTCGAATTCGCGCACACCGAACCGGTTGCCAAGTTCCTGGCCAAGGCCGAAAAGCTGCACGAAGCGGTTGACCGGTGGGAGAAGGTCGCTAGCAAAGAATTCAGCGCAACCGTATTGTATTCCGAGCTTACGGCGCTGTTGGTCAGCTGGCGCCGGCTGGAGCTGGGAACCTGGATGCGGCTGTTCGATCTCGAGACCGAGAAGTGCGTTGCCGATGCACGTAACTGGTGGTTCGTGGCGTATGAGAATGTGATTGCTGCGCCGTTGTCGCTGGTGCAGCAGGGAGAGTCCGTTGATCGCCATGTCAAAGAGCTCCTGAAGACGCTCGAGGCGTTCTTTGCTACGACATCCCTCGGCCAGTACAGCGCTCGCCTGCATTTGATCCGCGTGTTTGAACGGCGGTTGGCGGCACAGGAAGATGTTGTTCCGGCTTTGGCTTCGCTACGGGACGGGCTGCGCAACTTCTTATCCTACTATGCGCGATTCGAGGGTACCGTCAGTGAAGACTTAGCCAAGGGACGGCTGGCGCTGGAGAAGAAAGTGAAAGAGATCATTTTACTCGCCAGTTGGAAGGACACGAACATCGAGGCGCTCAAACAGAGCGCGAAGGTGTCGCACCGCAAGCTCTTCAAGGTGGTGCGCAAATTCCGGACGCTGTTAGGACGCTCGGTGCAAGGGATCGTACAGCTCGGCCCTGTGGACAAGACTGTGGCTGGTATACCGGACCTGGCGATTCTCCCATCGCGAGTGGAAGTCGACCAGAAGGCAGTGTCAATCTGCCAGACGCATATTAGCGACTGGGACGCCACACCATCACGCTTCAAGAACGTGGCCGTCACGGCATCGCTTATGTTCAAGCTGAGCCAGCCGCCGCAAGACACCGCCGATGGTAGTGCTTACATCACCGCCTTCCTCAGCGACCTTGACGAAACGACGAAGGCCCTGCAAGAGGAAACACCAGCATTCCTCACCGAGGAAAACCAGCCTATGGTTAAGCACCTAAAGACGCGCAAGCGTACCCTCTTTGCCGACACGCTCAAGACTCTGCGTCTCATGGGCCTGCAGTACAACCTATCTAGCCACGTCCTGCTCGCTCAAAATTCTGTCGCCAGCGTGTTCGCCACGCTCCCGGCTCTCTCAGCATCAGGCGAGATCCCAGCCATCGAGTGCGCAGAGTTTTTCTTCCATAAGGTTCTTAGTTTGATGGCGGACGTCCGTGAAGTCCAGCGCGAGCACTCGCCGGATCTAACGCCGGCAGAGATAGCTCGCAGCGTCGGATATCTCGAAGACTTGCTCCACCGCCAAGTCACACAGCGGGCCACCATCGCGGGTGCACTCAACGATTTTGCACAACTCAATTCGGCGGTTGAGAAGGCTCGCAACCTCTGGGCAACCAAGTATGCATTTGTGCAAGATTCCGCGGATCTCGATCTCGTCCCAGTACTTCGGACAATTCAATGGCTCATACCTCTTACATCCGTTATGGCACATGTAGTGTCAGCGCACTCCGAGCTTGGCAAGCAGGATACATCCGCTGTAAGTGCGGCGCTCACGCGCTGCAGCTCAGAACTTGCTTCGTTGGTACAGCGCGCTGAGCGTCTTCCGCACCTGCCTGAAAACATTACGAGCACCGTGCACACGGCGCTACTCGCCGATGCGCAGGTGGCCCTCAAGTCGCTTGCTCAGCACGTCAGCAGCTGGACGCTGACATACCCGGCTCTGGCGCCTCTACTGCGGCAGTTGTTGCCGTGGATTCAGATGCCTTATGTTGAGCGCAAGGAGCGGGCACTGGCTGCCGTGACGCTGGGTGCCGTTCGACAGGCGGTGTTTGCGTGCGTGGATCAGACGCTCGGTGCGGTGCAAGATCTCAGCAAAGTCTGGGCGGATATGCCCACTTCAAGTGACGAGGTGAGCTGGTACACGCGTGAGGAAGCCGGATATGTTGGCGCTGTTGCAGCAGTGCGTGCGGGAACTGTGGCAAGGGGACTTGAGCAGATGTTAAGTTCTATGGGAGGGTTGAGCGGCGAAGAGCTTGGGGTTGCCGCGGCGCTTATTGGTGTTGTTGCGCCTATTGTGGAACAGTTCCGCGAGACGTTTCTCGCAGTGCTGAGCCGGTTTGCGGGGTTTCACCTTGCTACGTGTCGGATAGCGTGGAGGCTGTGTGCTGCGTTTGTGGAGATTGGGAAACGCGGGTTCTGCACGCCGCCGGAAAAGAGTGGGGGCAAGAACGAAGGGGAGGAAAAGCTGGAGGGTGGAACTGGGTTGGGTGAGGGAGAGGGAGCGGAGGATATCAGCAAGGATATCAAGGACGACGAGGACTTGGACGAGTTGGCGGAGCAGGAGGATGAGGGAGGGAAGAAGGATATCGAGGAAGAGAAAGATGCGGTGGATATGGGCGACTCGGAGATGAAGGGCGAGACAGGTGACGTGGAAGAGGAAGAAGGCGAGGAGGGCCAATCTGGCGATGAAAAGGAGGAAGATGAGATGGAGGACGAAACCGGCAGCGTTGATGACCTCGGACCTTCGGCTGTGGACGAAAGGCTCTGGGACGAAGGCGGTGAAGCGGACAAAGAGAAAGAAGGTGACCAAAGCAAGGGTGAGAAAGAAGACGACCAAGCCGCTGCACAGCTCCAGAAGGAGCAACAGCAAGCCCAAGAGGCCGAGCAAGATGACCTGGAGGCCGAAGAAGCGCCACCTGATGAACCCGAGGCCGTCGGCCAGCAGGAAACCGAGAAGATGGACCCGCACGTCGACGAGGAGGAGGCACTTGACCTGCCAGACGATATGAACCTCGACGGTGGTGACGCCGACAAGTCGGATGGCGAACTCGACGATCTGGACCTCGAAGACGACGAACAACCACAGCAGGAAATGGAAACCGACGAGCTGATGCCGGATCAGCCTGAGGTGGACGAGACACGCGACGGGGACGAGACCGCTGCCGAAGATGCGGAAGACACAAACGAGGGTGTTGAAGACCCCGACGCCGACCAGCCGGAAGATACTGATGGTGAAGACTCTGATGGTGAGGAGGATGACAACCCTCTTGCACTCGAAGACGACGCAACCATCGCAGCCGAGGACGCGGCGCCCAGCGAGCCGCGCGGGACAGGCGCCGATGCCGCAGACTCGGCACAGGATACCAAGGCAGCTAACACGTCTGCACCGGAAGATGCCGGCACTGAAGATCCGCAAGATCCATCTTCAGCCGAAGCGGGGCGGGACGGCGCACAGGGCGAATCGGGAACAGAAAATGCAGTTGGACAAGCGGAAGACGCGCCCTCGTGCCCGCCCGATGAGGCGCAGTTCCGCAAGCTGGGCGATGCGCTGGAGAAGTGGTACCAGAAGCAGAAAGCTATCCAAGCGGCGCGGGAAGATGATGGGGAGAAGGGTGAGGAGAAGGAGCGCGATGTCGATATGCAGGATGCGGACTTTGAGCACCTGCGTGATGAGCAGAGCAAGTCGGAGGCGCAGGCGCTCGGCGCGGCGAGTGAGGATCAGGCGAGGGCGCTGGAGCAAGACAATGCGGTTGCCGGTAACGAGAATGAGCTGCAGCAGGGCTTTGCGGAGGATGAGAACGAGCAACCCGAGGAGCTCGAGCAAGACGACGTCTCCATGCCCGACGCTGACGCCTCAGCCGCCGATCCCGAAGCCCCAGGCCCACAATCCGCCTCGGGCCCGCCCACTTCCTTCATCGGCCCGCCAACCTCCGCGCCCCGTCCCGCCGCCGACTCCGAAGCCGACCTCGCCGACGCCGCCAACGACGAGCACCTCTCCACCGACCTCTCGACCATACACCTAACCCCTGACTCCCCCCCAACCCCCGCCCACGCCCTCTGGCAGCACCACGAATCACGCACCCGCGCCCTTTCCACCACCCTCACCGAACAACTCCGCCTCATCCTCGCACCCACCCTGGCCTCTAAGCTGCGCGGCGACTTCCGCACCGGCAAGCGCCTCAACGTCAAGCGCATCATTCCATATATTGCCAGCGGGTATAAGAGGGACAAGATCTGGCTCCGGCGAGATGCACCCAACCGTCGCGCGTATCAAATTATGCTGGCGCTGGATGATAGTCGAAGTATGGCGGGTGGCGCGACGCCCGGGGTCAACGGCTCCACCGGGACCAATGGGGCTACTGTTGTTTCAGGACAAGAGACAGGCGCCACCCTCGCCCTCGACACCCTTGCGCTCGTCGCAAGAGCTCTGAGTACACTCGAATCCGGCGCCCTCTCCATCGTCAACTTCGGCGAGACGGTCCGCACGGTACACCCCTTCGCGCAGCCGTTCAGCGACGCCGCCGGCGCGGCTGCGTTCGGCAGCTTTAGCTTCAGCCAAGAACGCACGGATGTGCGTGCCTTGCTGCGCGTTGCGCTCGAGGAGTTCAGGTCCGCACGCACGATGGGCGCAGCCGGCGCGGGGGACGGTGTGTGGCAGATCCTCCTCGTTGTGAGTGATGGCGTGTGTGAGGGGCATGAGGAAGTTGGCCGTCTGGTCCGTGAAGCCTGGGCGGAAGGGATTATGGTTGTTTTCGTGGTTGTCGATGCTGAGGCTATGGCTTCGGGCGCGGGGGATGGAAAGTCTGGCGGTGGAATCATGGAGTTGCAGCGTGTGGAGTTTGTCGAGGAGGGTGGGGAGGTGCGGGTTGTGCGCGGGCGGTATATGGACACGTTCCCGTTTCGGTGGTGGGTTGTTGTGCGTGATGTACGGGAGTTGCCTGGGGTACTCGCGGGGGCGTTGAGGCAGTGGTTTGCGGAGGTGGTGGAGGCGGGTGCTTAGTCGGTAGAGGGTGGTGATGTATGTATGCGTTACAGTACTGTAGAACGAAACTCTGTTCACGATAACCGTCGTTCGCCATGTATGATGTCATGTAGGCATGAGGAAAGAGCATTGCTGAGCGGAAAGGAACATGGTTATTTGTGGATGATGGGAGGAAGGAGCATGGGAGGATACTTGATATCAACAGTGTAATTAATCTAGAGCGTCTCTCGCCTTCTCCTTTTCCTCGTCCTTCAAAATATCTCACTTCACGCCATAGCCATTAAGCCATTGCATGTGTCCAGTCTATGTTTCCAATATCATGTGCTTGAACTAGGCGCGCGGTTAACATCGGAAACGAAATACGGCGTCTGCCGACGCGGGATGACGATAACTTGACGTCTGAAAGCAAATTATCAAGGAACTTTGGATTGTGAAGTGCGTGAAGGTAAGCTTAGGTACGACTGTCCTCGATGACTTCGTCTCAAAACAGTGCCCAGACGCTAGAACTAGTGCTCCGCTCCTTCTCTCCATGTAGACCGTAGACGATGGTGGCTGCAGTTCACGCTATCTTGCTCTTCGCGCCGTGAACACCATTTCCATTCCTATGTACTGCGGTACTCCATCGCGCCCCTAACACCTGCTTTTCCGAAAACACACAATATCACGATCCCGATTGCCCGATCTACACCCACACCCATCCAACCCGACATCACAAACCACGCAAGCAAGCGCAGTAATCACGAAATACCCGTAACCCGCTACCCTAACCCGCTAACAACCCATCCCATCCGAATCTAGCTCATCACCGTGACCGCCACCCATACCTCAGTCCCCACCGCATCACACATGGACAGTTCCTTCGTCATAGCATCCCAGTACGAAAACGCCTCTGCTCGAGAGGAAGGAGTCTAAGCATCCTCCTCCTTACCTTTCCCCTCCTTGCCCTTCCCCTTCTTACCCTTCTCCTCATTCGTCTCCCCATTGACCTCCTTCTCCTCGTCCTTTGCCACGCCATTGACCTCCGCCTTCTCCTCTTTCACCTCCTCATTAACACCCCCATTCTCCCCCTCCCTCCCCACCGCCCTCCTCTCACGGAGACTCAACTTCCCCGCGCCCACCGCAGCCGCCGCAACCGCCGCCCCCGCAACCGCAGCACCCACCCCCTTAACCTTCTCCCTCTTGGAGCCATGCACCCTCAACCCCAGAACCCTCCTCTCCTCCTCCCCCGCGCTCCTCCTGCCCACCCCAGACCCAGACCGCACACTTGCCGCACTAGGCCTGCGATCCCTTATGGCCACTGCAGCCGGATGTTCACTCTCCCCCTCCTCAACCGCACACTCCTCCGTACCGTCAGGAACACCCAGGACCTCACGCCTCTTCGCCGGATCCCCCAGATCCGCCCAATCGCCCCCAAACGTGACCACACTCGCCTTCTTCCCATGCACCGTAAAGCTCCCACCCTCACGCCTAAGCTCGGCCGCCTCATCCCCCGCTGCAGACCCAAAACTCTCGCTCTTCCCATGATGTTTCCGCCGGCCATGCAGCGCATGCGAATGCAACCCACCACTCCCGCCACTCCCGCCACTCTCCCGCAACGACCGCGCCAAGCGACGCTTCCGGCTCTCCGGACTCCCAGGCGTAATAGGCGGCAACTCATCGTCCGCCGCGTCTTCGTCTGCACCCGGGCGCGGCGGCGTGCGTGGCGTAAAGTACGCCGCCGAGTCGCGCGACTCGCGCCAGCGCGCCGCCTGCTCGTCCGTCAGGATAGGCGTGCGGTATTCGCTGAGCGTCGGGCTGGGCATGTCATCTGGCATATGGGCGGGGGTGGTGGATGCGCGGCGCGGGGGTCGGATGGTGAGATCCGCAGGAGTCGGGGCGGAAACGGTGGGGGCAAGGGGCGCGGTGGCGGTGGTGGTGGTCGGTGTGGCGGCGGGGGTGAGTTCGGGGGGTGTGCGGAAGTCGTCCGTGCTTGCGATGGAGGAGGAGGATTGGCCTGTTTCGGGGCGGGTGGGGGAGCGGGACGGGCGGGGTGTTGTGGGGGCGGAGGATGTGGGAGCGGAGGATGTGGTGATGGTCGCGGATGATGCGAAGCGCTCGAGTTTATGTAGGTGCGGCTTGGTCGTCGAACTGCTGGACTGGCTGGCGATGGAGTTTGGCTTGCCGGCGAGGCGGTCGATGCGCGCTTGCCGGCGCTGGGCCTCGCGCTTCTCCTCCTCTAGGTCCATGGCTAGGATGTCGCGGTGGCACTTCATGCGCCAGATCTCGATGCGGCTCCACTTAAGCTGGTCGGCCAGGCGCTCTGCGGCGTGGACGATAGCCTCCCGAGTTTTGGGTTGGATGGGCGCAAGAATGAGGAGATGGCGCGCGTCGCGGAGGTGTGCGTCGAGTTTGCGCAGTGCCTCCTCGAGACTCGCTTCTGCTTCCTCGATTTTGGCGGTCATGCCGTCGCGGCGCGCGGCGCTGATCTGCGCTGCTAGGTTGTGGTCGATTTTGCCGGATTGGATTGTGACTTCGCCTGTCGGGGTCTGCACGGTGGTGCCGTTGCCGTTGCTATTCGAGTTGGACGACTCGAGACGCCGCATTCCGCGCTGACGCTGCCCGTCGTAGTGGCCGCCAACAAGCCCACGCTGCCGGATGCCTGCGGTCTTAAAGGCGGCTTGATGGTTGAGCTTGACGAGCCAGTCATTCATCTCCTGCTCATTGTCGGCAAGGAAGACCTCCTCGGCGCCATTGAGGCGGAAAAAGATGAAGGCATTTTTGTGCTTCCGGTACGTCGTATCCATAAGGGCAACGCCATGCTCCGTTGGCAGCACGTGATCGGCCTTGAAGTGACTGAGCGTGGGTTTGAACACACAGGGTTGGCCGGCCTGACCCATGCGGACGTGGTTTTCATACTGGTGTACAAAGCCCTTCACAGACGTCGCGTTCTTGAAGAAGTACAGCCCGCCACCCGTTAGGATGGCGCCCCATTCCTGCCAGGGAGAGCGCGCCGTCTTCTTCTTCGGGTCCTTGCGCCACAGCACGCCGACCTTATCAACGGGCAGGTCGACGACGCCAGCCTTCGCCTCATCGGGATTCTCAATGCCAGACGGTGACATAAAGGCATCCGGACGAGAGCGGGATGACTCGATTTGGATGACCCCGGCCTTCGTCAGGTGGAGCAGGCTCTTGTCGAGGGATGGCGCAGTACCGAGATATGAGTACGGATCCTCCAGAAACATGACGTCCCTGAGCTGCGGACGCAGCGTGTCAAGCTTGTTCTCGAAGATGAGAGCGTACGGGTCCAGGGGCTCCTTGGTCGGCTTCTTCGCAGCCTCGGGAATGGCGCTCTTGAGGACCCTCGCGGCACGGCGGTTCTTGCGCGAGCCGAGGGTCGAGTGGTCCAATTCATCCTCGACACGGATGAAAGGCGTGTACACGGTGTTGTCGTAAAAGCAATCAAGCGCATCGTCGGAAACGCCTTCAATGGACGAGTTCTTGATGTAGTCGGCTTTGGTCATTTTGCGTTTGTTGTTCTTGTTGAATGCGTCCGTCTGCAGGATAAGAATAGAAAAGGCGATAAAGTACGCTTTGCCGGCCTCCGGAAATATGCCTGGATTGCACTCGTGATAGCGGTCGGCGAAGCTCTGTAGCACACGGTCAATTTGCTGTGTCTCGCGCGGCAAATCAATCTCCATTAACAGCTTGCGAATTGCCATGTCGAGCGGGTCGCCAAAGAAGGCGAACTTCCGCATGAAGCTCCGCATAACGCTAGGTAGAAAATCATCTCCGCTCTTAGACAGCACCGACGGAATCTGACTCTTATGCATGACATCTTCAATACGAGACAAGTACTGAATTGGTGTCTCGCCGTCCTGGCGCTCCGGGAGCGGAACACTCATGCTCGCAGTCGAAGCAAACCCGGGGGTATGGACGCCGCGTCCAGGTGAGCCCTGCCGCGGCGAGTGCGGATCCGATCCGTGGCGGAAGCGGTGGCTCAGCCCGAAAAGATTGCTGAGACTGCTGCGGCCGACGGTAGAGGTCGAAGTACGGCCGCTGCCGCCCCATGGCGGCGTCGGCGGAGGATCGTCTGAGCGGCCACTGTTAGAACCCAGCGTGGAAGAACGAGCGCGGAGAGTAGACATGTTTGGGGGAACGAGAGTGGGGGAAGAGTGTGTAGAGTGCGAGGATCTAACGGAGTCGTTGCGTAAAACGCCGTTGGGCGGTGCAAATGTAACAGAGGTGGAGGAATTACCAGTCCCAGTGTGACCATTGACCCGATGCGGCGACGCAAGTTGGTTTGAACGACGAGGAGACCCATCAGGTGACCCTGTGGAGCTGACCGCGCCCATGCTCGGACGCGGCGTCGCGGGCGCCGTCTTGGACATGAATGGGGACTGTCCGTCTTCACGTGGAGGAAGAGGAAAGAGCGAGGCGCGGTTGCGGTTGCGACGCGCGAGCCACGGGAAGGTCGAACTCGACGGAACAGTGCGGGCGTGCGGACGCTGGGGACTCGTCATGTCCGATCCACCTTCCAACGAGTCCATCTCGGAGCGCGCCGACTCTGACTTGCGCGTCAGCGGCAGTGCACCTGATGAGCGCGACTTTTGGCTCTCGAAGGAGGTCGACGTTGGTCCATGGTCACTCGCGCGACTCTCTGCCAGCTGGCGCAATTCATCGGCGGTAACACCGCGCATTGAACGAAAGGGGGCGAAGCGTGACTTTCGGTGATCCATTTTCCTCCGTTCAGGTTTGTCTTCCGCCCGCGGTTCAACAACCACAGGGCCGTCGACCTTGGGACGTGTGAATTGGTAGAAACGAGACTTCCTGCGGTTTAAGATCGGATTCTCGGACTCAGGCTGAGGCTGAGGCTGAGGCTGCGGCTCGAGCGTCGGTGCGGTAGTGATGATAGCGGGCGCTGGCGGTGAGGTTAGACAAGGGTAAAATCACTAACACGAACGGGTCACATACTGGGAGGGACGGCGGGCACGGGCGGCACATCTGCATCTGCTTCCCGCGCAGCGTGCTCCTTTGCCTTTGCTGATAGCTGAGGATCAGACGCATGCCTCCACTTTAGCAAGCCGAAGCGCCGTTCGCCAGAGGCGCGCGGGGCCGGCGGCTCGTCGAGCGGGGTATCAAAGGCCGGCAGCAACGCACGGCCTCTCACGACATCATTCTGGCGAGGTATATCGATGGATGCAGCTCGAGCCGCTACGGCTCCCGACTCAAGGACCGCGAGCTGGGTTGGTGTGGCTGCTGTCGGCGCGGCTGAGGTAGAGTCGGCTGGGTCTCGCGGGCGGAAGATGTTGATTGTCTCCAGGGTCGATCGGCGGCGGAGATCTCGCTCGCTGCGGTTCATGCGTAGATCGCGCATTTGGTTCGACGGCACGAAAACGGGTTCATGCACTCTGCTCGCGCGGAGTCGTCGGCATTGGACGATGAGGGGCTGGTGGCATTAAGGGAGGAGGCGGGAGGGGGGGAGGCGGGAGAGCTCGGCGAAGGCGCCGTCGATGTTGGCAGCGAGTTGAGGTGATTGCGCAATGAGTGAATATGGGATGATAATGACACGATGAAGGGGACTTGAGGCGATTGAGAGAGGGAGAAAAAAGAGAGTTGGAGTTGTTGACGGAGATGAGACAGGACGAGATGGCGAGAGCGGAGAGAACGAGAGAGAGAGAGAGAGGCGGGACGTCAAAGCTCGCGCGTCCCGCCAAGACCAGGACTCCTGAGGCTGGAGCTGACAGGCCGACGGAGCTAAGAAGGGAGGGGGGTACGAGGGAAGAAAAGGGACAAATAATGGCGGAGAATGTATTGGAGATGGCGATTACATCCGCATTGTGGCTATGTGATGGCAGGAGAGAAAAAGGAGAGAAAGGGACGAGGAGAGAAGTGCTGACGCGTTGCCGATGGAGGAGCTCAGACGCAAGACACATGAGAGACTGCAAGACGGACGACACCTCTCCGTGACCTCCTTCATCAACAAGCTGAATGGTGATGTTGGCCTGTGCGCATCCCCCTCTCCTCCTCCCCACCACTCTCTTGATTCCTGAGGGATTTTTATAGAAGGGTCAATTGCATCGGCCTTCTCCGCCTTCTAGTTCCATCGACTCGCGCACCCCGTCGCTTTGTGCAACAGTGAAGTTGACGTAGTACGGATTAGTGCTGAGTGTTCATGAGACCAAGTAAGGAGTTATGCCACCTTCCTCTCCCGTAAGCAGTAGGATTAGCCGCATATGCAGCCCCAAACGGACTTTACTGGCCTTGTCTCCCTAATCGGGCTCTTATTCTACCCGGGATGTCGTAAGAGGTCTAGCCCTCCCGAGAGTGGAGTTCGAGGCGCAGTCGTGAGGCGCAGTCGTGAGGCGCAGTCGTCCGGCTTGCCTTGCCGGTAAGGCATCAGTTCCCGGTAATCGGCAGAGGCACGTGAGCGCCGACTGCACAACACCACGCTGACGTCTCTCCAACCCCCAGTTTGGTAATTTTTCATCGTGATCTATTCTACGGTACGGCTTTGGAGCATACCTCATCGCTGTGATTGTCATAGTCCCATTGTCCGCCATATCTGCGCTGGGCCCGCAGTCTCTACCGGACGCGGTCCCCTCTGCGCACCCGTTTCTAGGCACCACAATTCGCCCCTCCCCCCGCTCCTGATAACCACCACATTTCCTCGCACCGCACTCTCTCTATCGCTACAATGCATCTATTACATCTAGGCACTTCCCTTCTCGCCCTCCCCTTCTCCCTCGCCGCCGTCGTCCCTCCTTCCTCTCGCCATCACACCTCGCGATGGACCTGGACGCGACTCTCCGATGGCCTAATCTCGTACATCTGGCCCGTACCCCCTCCTCCCGAGTCACCGCCAACGTCACCGCCAAAGGACATCGGGCTCTACGCGTCACAATACAAAGATCAGGTCGTCCTGCGCTTCAATGTGTCCACCCCCGCCGAGGCAGAAAGCCTTGCCATCGCCTCGGACGATCTGTACCTCGACGTGTGGGGTTTCAGTGACAACTGGGTGGACATCCGGCTGGACACTGCCGTGGTACACACCCAATTCCCCAAACACTCTCCATCTGTACCCAAAGACTAACTCTACAGGTCCCCTCTCTCCTCGGCCTCCTCCCCACAAGCCTGCAGCGCGCTCACACACAGCTCATCCCCTCCTCGTCACTCGTCGCCGCCGTCGCCGCCAGTCGGCCGCAAACCGCAAGTCTGCACGACATCCTCTCAGGCGCGCGCCCCTCCGAGCCTACAAGTCCCTTCCCTCCACCCTCCCGCCGCATAACCTCCCTCCACGACGCCCAGACCCCCCTCCGCGACCCCGAAGCCGAAGGCAAGGACCTCTTCTTCGCCGACTACCGCCCCCTCTCCGTCATTACCCCCTGGATGGCCCTCCTCGCTTCCATGTTCCCAACACACGTCTCACTCATCACCATCGGGACCAGCTACGAGGGGCGTCCCATCCAAGGCCTGCGCATCGGCGTCCGCCCGCCACCATCTCCACCTTCCGATCCCCTCGATCCACCTGAACCCCAAGAACCGCGCAAAACCCTGCTCATAACCGGCGGGCTGCACGCGCGCGAATGGGTCAGCGTCTCCAGCGTAACCTACATCGCCTACCGCGCCGCACTCCTCTACTCCAAATCCCCTCTCTGGACCCGCCTCCTCACGCACTACGACCTCATCTTCCTCCCCGTCTTGAACCCAGACGGCTACGTGCACAGCTGGACCACCGACCGCCTCTGGCGCAAAAACCGGCAACCAACCTCCATGCGCTTCTGCGCCGGCCTCGACCTCGACCGCAGTTTCGGGTTCATGTGGGAGCGCAACGATGCCGGCGCGAGTAATCCGTGCTCCGAGAGCTTTCCCGGCGAGGCGGCGTGGGATGGCGTCGAGGCGCGCGCGCTGGCGGATTGGGCACGGAATGCGACGCTGAGCGGCGAGACGAGGTTTGTGGCCCTGCTCGATTTGCATAGCTACAGCCAGCAGGTCTTGTACCCGTACAGCTACTCCTGCGCCGCCTGGCCGCCGTCGCTCGAAGACCTCGAGGAGCTAGCCCTGGGTCTTGCAAAGGCGATGCGCGGCGCGCCCCACGGGAGGCCATACAACGTGCTCAGCGCATGCGAGGGCAATGTCGCCGTGGCCAAGCGGGGCGCAGGTGCCGTGCGGCTGCCGCGGATTGAAAGGGGTGGCGGGGCGGCGTTGGATTGGTTCTATCATGAGCTTAAGACGCCGTTTGCGTTTCAGGTCAAGTTGCGCGATGTGGGGAGTTATGGGTTTCTGTTGCCGAGGGGGAATATTATTCCCCAGGGACGGGAGGTGTTGTCTGCGGTGGAGTATATGGGACGGTGGTTGATGGGGGAGTTGGGGTTTGAGGCGGAGGAGGCGGAAGGGGAGGGCAAAACTGAGCGTGACGTGGGCAAGGGAGTGGGTGTTGTGAAGGACGTGGTTGAGGAGACGGCACTTGCGGTCGTCAATGCTCCTGAGGAGTACGAGGGGTGGTTCCGCCGGCGCCGGTGGCGGTAGCGGACTGCTGATCTTGGAGTTCTGCAGGCAGACGGGGCATATATCCGGCGTTTTGCGGTGGGGATTAGGTTTCAGCGGTAGAGTCGCTAGATGACGGCCATGGTAACAATGTTGTACATCCGGCTGTTATGTAATACGTATACTAGCCGGGATCCTAATGTTGAACGCCATGGAGGATATCCTTTCCCGTATGATACATGACCAGCCCCCACGCCTCGTGCTCGCCGGCCGAAGCTCCTATCCCGATATTATGACGCCTGCAATGTCCCCCCCAACGCCTCATACCCGACCCATCACATCATACACATAATACACAGCACATATACCCTCCACCAACCCCCCTAACAGCCCAGACTCCTAATCCAGACTATTTCGGACAGACTTCCTCCTCTTCCCCCGTCCCAACTCCTCCTCCGCCGCCACTGCCGTAACCAACACACTCTCACTCCTCTGCCCCTCAAGACTCTTCCGGGCAAACCCCTTCCTAATCCCCCTCTCCACCTTGGGTTCCACAAACCGATGCACGGTCCTATGATCCAGCACCCGGCCCTTGCCCTCCGTCTTCGGCCACTGAAACCCAAACACCTTGCTATGGCGCTCGCACCGCGGACACTCGTTCCGCGTCAGGTACGCATCCTCCTGCACAAAATCGGCTTCACACGTCCCGCACACGACCCAGCGGCTGTACTTCGATACCAGCAGCAAGGGGGTCAGCGTGTAATCGCCCGGCGTCCGCGCGACGGGTTCTGGGGCCAGCGGCTCGATCGTACGGTGGGCTTTCGGCTTGCGCTCACGGTGGGGGGGAGGCTTGCGGGTCTTCTTGGCGGGTCGGCCGCGGCGACGCTTGCGGGTCGCGGTTTGGGAAGCCTCGTCGACGGCAAAGTTCTCGAGCGAGGTGAGGTCGCTGTCTTCGTCTTCAGGCTTGATGGTGACATCTGGCTCCTTGAGCGCAACGACCGCAGCAGCGACCTCAGCGACTATGGCGACGGTGTCGATGGCGGGCGCGTCCTTCGGCTGCACAGAAAGGGTGTCCTCTGCGGGGGTGCTCGGGTTAGTTGCCGAATCGCTAGCGACAGACGGGACGGACCAAACGGGGGAAATATTGGGGGTGGAAGCGGCGGTGGAGCGGGGAGAAGCAGGAGTTGGGTCCGGAGTGGGATTAACGGAAGACATCTTGATTGACAGCTGCTCGGTCGTTGCGATGGGGCAGTCAGGGGTAGGATCCGGGATTAAGTTTGAGAGCGGCTTGATCACCTGATTGACAGGCACACCGGGCTGTCCATCTCCCTTGTCGGCAGGGCTGGCGGAGGGCATCGTAAGCGCACTGGCGAGGTTCTCCGCGGCTGGGATAGAAGGCTCCACCATCGACAGCACCGACTCATCGCTCGGCTCGACCTTGGGCTCGACGTCCATGAGTTCAACGCACGCGCCACGCAGCGTCGAATGGCGCTTCCTGCGCTTCGCGGGCGGCTCATCGGGGGTACCCGAACGAGAGTTGCTGAGCGAGTCGCATGGATACTTACGCTTGCCGCGCAGCGAATACGGCGTCGATTCGTCCTCCTTCTGCTCCACCTTGGGCTCGCCGGACGCCCAGCCATTACGCTTGCGCATCTCGCAGCTACGGCAAAGACAGTCGCAGTTGTTCTCGCCAAAGTAGTCCGGGCCATATGTGACGGTGATCTCTTCGCCGACGTCGACGTCGCGCGCGGTGACGACCTGCATGCCGTTGGCGCCGATGGTGGAGAGTCGCGCGTTCGCGTCGCAGTCGTGGTTTGCGAAGCGGGCAGGACCGAGGAAGATGGACGTAACCTTTTTACGGCTCGACATAACAATACTGAAGTTCTTGCTGGTCACGTCGAGGGTTTCCTCCTCCTCTTTCGTCATCGCGACTTGGATCCCGGTCAGGTAGCGGACGACCTCGCCCTTTGCGATGGTGCGGCGTGCGGTGATGGCCGCCTCGTGGGTCTCGATGGTGAAGCGGTTCGTGGTATTTACCTCAAAGGGGCAGTCCGTCAGATACATAGACAGGTATCTCTTGAGATGGCGCTCGAAGTGCTGCCGCTCGTCCTCGGTCCCGAGTTTGCGAACATAAGCGCGCATGCCCGGCAGCTCCAGGAGCTGAGTCGCAGCCTTGCCAATATCATTCTCCATAATGACAGCCGTGCGTACAATCTGCGCAACGTCTTCGTCCGTCATGCCCCGTGACGCACTGTACCGAGGCCGGTTCTTGCGGATCGTTGCCCAGAAGTACACCTGCGGCGGTTAGCAAAGCACACGCGCGCACGCACTCGGAGACATACATGGTCAACCAGCGCATCCGTCAAGACGTCGTCATAACTAGCAAGTTGTGCGAGAGTGAGCGCAGCGCGCTTGGGGGGCATGGTGGGCAGCGCAAGATCAGGACGAGCTTCAGGAACGAGAGAAAGTGGACTTGCGGGTCCTCGCCGGCTGGGAAAAAGAATGAAGCCAGCAGTGGGATATCTGCGAAAATAGACGTGTAAAGTTGCGAAGGAAGAGGAATTGGATGTGGCCACTGCCGTGGGAGAGAGTAGGGGAGGAACAGGTTGCGGTTGCGCGGGAGTTTGAGGAGAAGGTTGGGCGAAGCTGGCGCTGGTTCCTTGCCTTGGGCGAAGCGCAACCTTGCAGGCGAAGGAGCGACTAGACGCGCGCACGGCCGTTTTGGGACTGCTGGGCGGTTGCCCGCGCGCCTAGCCAAGCCTGCCTGGCGTGTTTCTGTCCGCCACGCCCCTGCATCCCTGGCGCACCTTGCCACTTAAGGGATAGCGTCGTGCGGGCCGGGTCGACCTCACTTTCGCGGGTAATGACATCTCGGTTAGGGTTTCGGGTACTTCGTAGGTCATCCCGCAACATGCCGGTCCGAGCATCACCCAACAATGCCATTCATGCTGTTCCGAGAACGGGTACTGGGCAATACACAGCACAGAGACGAATTGAATAACAGGCGGAGCACATTCACTCTCCTTATCGGCTCAAACAACCCCCGGTCCTAAACTTGAGGCACCCAATATGCGGCCTGCCGAAGCCAAAGCTCAGCCACGTCTAATTCAAGCGACGTCTGACCGCGCTTACCAGTTGAATATCGAAGCAGTGGTATAGGCCACATAAAAGGGAACTGCTTTGTCGTCTAAAAGCCCTACGAGTGCGACGTTCCTTATATCTCACATAAACCTCGTCATCCCAACGTTCCCTTCACCTCGTCATCCCAACGTTCCCTCCACCTCGTCATCCGATGTTCCCTCTACTTCGTCATCCAATGTTTCCTCTACCTCGTTATCCCATGTTCCCTCCACCTCATTATCCGATATTCGCTCCACCCCGTCAGCCCATAATATCTCCACAACACCCTCCCGATCACGCCTTTCCACGACCGTCTGCCATCCAAGCAGCGTTATCATCAACCACGATAGTTCCTCAATCCCACCCCACCTAACCTTCACCCGTCTTCCCGCCGGCCATATCCCGCGAACCTGCACTACCAGTCCCGCAAGGAACCTATTCCAGGTTATATTCCCCCTTTGCATGCAATGCACCCCGACTACGTCCACCTCCCTAGCCCTAGAGAACGCCTCGCCCAGTGCCACCAGCATGTTCTCTGGGAAACCACGGACCCCCCACACCGTCGCAACGATCTCTAGATTGATAATGAGCACCACATTCCGCAGCATATTTATCTCAACCGGCCGCCCGTCCCCAGTCTCGTCGAACAGCGCTAGCCGGCGGTACATATCCCACTCGCCGCTTTCGGGCCAATCCCTCGCCACATTGTACTTCCGGAGCCCGTACGTCATGTCATAATGCGCTAATGCCGTCGGCGTCCATAACGCGACTTCGAACATATTGATGCGGTAAAATGCCTCCCGTGCCTCTTCGGCCACCCATCTTGCCGTGCGGAGCAATGCAGCGTATGTGGGACCGACACTTCCGCCGCCATGCATGAAGACAAACTTGTGATCCGATAACGACCATGCGATTTGGATGCAGCCTGAAGGATCTCTATTGCGTGACTCCAACTCGGGTTTCGAAGGACGTTGACCCTCCGGCAGCCAGTCGAAACCCGGAGGACGGGGGCCTTTCGCTCGCGCTACATTTTTGTAGACGAGATCCCGCAATTCGCGAGGCAGCGCGGCAAGAGGGAAGAACGAAGTGGCAATTGAGGGCCTGGTTCTTCGGTGACGTGCTCCTGAATCATAGCGTTTCGGTGCAGCTTTGGCTTTGGCCTTTTTAACCTCCTTAGATATCCGGCTCCAGTCGTGATCTTCTTTGTCGGTCTTCGCCGACTCAGCACGGGAGGCATCGGGTTAGGCGGCAAAGAGAAAATGCAGACTGTCGGCTGAGAAAAGTCGCTGTTGAGCGATGGGACGAAATGCCTCTGCGGTCAGCATCTTAGTGATTGAAATAGTGACAAGAACGTTATCCATACCTTGCGACGTAGTTTGTTGAGGGAGTCTCGTACTGGTCCGGTTGTGCAAGACGACTTGATGAGTGCCAATCTTACTGCCTTGTTGTTTCCTCACTGCGTAACGCTTTCGAACAGTTGGCAATGGAACTTGAAAGCTTACGTCGGCATACGATAGAAGCCAGTACGAAGCACCACAGAATAATGTCGCTCACGCTTTTTTAGATGATCAATGCTATCCCAGTTAGGCGGCGCCTCATTCGCAGAGAAGCTCCCAGAGACTTTAGAATATCAACGGCATCAGAATCAGACGCTGTCTCACTCGCAGAGAAAATGACAGAGCGGGCACCAGATACCTATATATACCAGCTCCCAAAGGGTGGAATGAAGATGGCTTGATACCCCGCTTGCATCTAAATTTACGGATTGGTCGGAATGTCCGCCAACAAAACTGGCGCCGCCTGCAGGGCCAAGCCTGCGGCCAACCGCTCCCAGACGTCTAGGAACGCTGCATCTTCGGAGATGTCCGGACAACAGCTTACCTTCGCTCGCTTCCCGCCAGAAATCCGCAACCAAATCTACGAGGAGCTTCTAGTCGCCCGACCGCCCAAGGAACTTTACCGCAGCTCTAAGAACGACTTGTACCCAGGCCGGATCGAGATATGGCACGCACCCACGGGAGGCTGGTACTTCATCCCCAAGACCAGCCGGACCTCGAGCCTCGATTTCAGCATCATGTATGCAGCGCGCTGGGTCGCCGACGAAGCGTGCGGCATCTTCTATAGGTGGAACATCTTCGAAGCCGTGGTCACTAAGGGCTGGCGGAGCTCCACGCGTACCAGGAGCGAGCTGCAGGACATTGCGAGCACGCAGCCGCCGGTGCGAGTCGAGCTCATACGCTCGCTCGCTATGGTGATTAACTGCAACACTGTGTACTGGAGACTGCTGGGAAACATCGCTGTCCAGTTCACGAATCTAAAAAGTGTGAGCATTGCTGGGGTTGATAAAGGCCTGAGATTCGCAAGCAATCATGGGAGTGTGGAGATTCCGGTGGTTTTGTGCGTGCTGCGAGACATGTGGCCAGAAGATGGTCAGGTGAAGTTACGGTTTTGCGAGAAGAAGGGGGTTAGTAAAGCGGCCTGGGGTCGAAGGTCTGCACGTGGAGCCGTGGTCCCCGTGAAGGTATGGGCGGAAGCTGAAAAGGTGGTGCGAGATGCTAGACACCAGGATGCCGACGGAGACGATCCGAAATGGAGCGGAAAGGCATGGAGATGGCCGAAAACCGGCAGGTTGGCGGCTCATAAGGATATCGTCGCAAAGTGGAGAAGGGTTTGGGAGGTTTAGGTGATCGAAACCGAGGCGTATTTGAATGAACCTTTGGCATTTACCCTGGGAAAGATATGGTAATCAGTGAAATCGTAGGAGTGGTGCGCGTCAAGAACCAAATAAACAAGTGGCTAGCGTCGTCCGATGAGACTGTCGCTTGGAGGAACACGGCTTCTGTAGGCAATTGAATCTTAGACAATCACGACCGCACAATGGTCCTGCGCATGTGATGGGAAACTCGACGTCGATTGACATGAACACGTCGCCACCGTGATCGGGGCGGATAAACCAGCACCCGCTCACTGAACCACAGACGTCGGCTGGGCATCAGATCTAACTACAACTTACCTAAACATTGGCTGGTATGATCTGCAGTGTTCGAGTGTAATGACTAACATGTACTTCTCTTGTTCATAGGCTTCGCTCATCGACCGATCTCCCCAGTGCCATCCACTTCAACCTCCCTCCCATCATGCCTCATCTCCCTCACTCCCCTCCCTCCTCGCATCCCTCTCCAGCCGCCGCCTCGCCGTCCCCACCCCATCCACACCACCTACCTGCCCCTCTCCAAGCCACGGCTTCTCCGCTTCACCCAACTCTCCATCGAGTGCAAAATACACAAACAAGCCCAGGACAATGAGCACAAACGCCACGGGATACATCCAATGCACCTTGAGGTGAAAGACATGGATCCCGACGATCGTGCCCCAGAAATTTCCTGTCAGCAGGCTGATGTTCAGGAACGCGGCGCTGCCCATGCGGAACACGAGTGGCGCAATCGAGTAGAAGATGCACAGCAGCAAGTCAAACCCGGCGATATAACCCCCAATGGCTGGCTTGTACACCTTGACGGCGGCACGGAACGACTCCCGGTCGAAAATGGCCGCCTGCACGCCGTTGATCAGCATGCCCCAGAAGCCGATCATGCCGACCACCTCGTAGAGCGGGCGTTTGGAAACTAGCCACTCCTGCAGCACGTTCGAGAAGCCGTAGCACGTGGCACCGAGCAGCGCGAACAGATCACCCTTGAGCTGGTTCTCGGCAGGGAAGTCGGATGCGTGCGTGATGTGGTCCGAAGCAAGGAGAAGGCCCATTCCGGCGACACAAGTGACTATGCCAGCGACTTGCGGCCAGCCGTAGCGGACTTTCATGAAAAGGAATGAGATGATGACGACCACGACTATGGCCCAGAAGTTGATGAGTTGGGCGGACAGGATCGTGGTGTAGCGGAAGCCAAGTACAGTGAAGTAGTTGCCTTCGACGTCGCAGAAGGAGAGGATGGCATCTGTTGCCTGGGATCAGTATGAAGCACGAATAGAATGCGATGCAATGGGACCTACACCGCCAGCCCTGCGTCTTGAACATCTCCCACCACCCCTTTGCACCGTATTTGTACACCGTGATAGTCGTCCACACCGCATTTAGAAGCACGTAGTTGAAGAACGTCTGGAAAGCGGGGATATTGGCACCGGCCTCTGTCAGCAACGACGAGAACGTATTCGTTCCGACGATGCAGAGTGCGAGAATCTGACTGTCGACCGTTAATCTCGTCGCGACATCAGCTCGAGTTAGCAAAAAACGTACCCAAACAACAAAACCAGCCAAAACTCCCGCGTCCTGATGTACCTGAACCACTGCCCCCTCTTCCTCTCCACGCCACTCTGGACGCGCTCAACATCGACACTAACTCCATCCTTGGTCTGCACGCTGCCCCCCCCCCCTGTAGTACCATCAGGCATACGTTCCGGACCAACAGGAGGAAAGGGCTCCGCGCGCGCGCCGTCGTTGCTTGCAGAAGCCATATTCCAGACGTAACCAGCAGACAACCGATGGGGGGATGATCAGAGCAGCGTCAGTCGTCGTCGCAACAGCGTCCACAAACACAGTCCCAAAAGCCCACAGAGAAGAGGAAATCGCAAAAGTGGAGCTTTATAACCCTTTACGAGCGCAAAACTCCTGAAGTCGCTCGCGGGTATGTTCAGACAAGAGTCTGGAGGAATGGAGAAGCAGGAATGTTGTTGTGGTGGGGTGAAAAGGTTTGCGCGGGGCTGAGGGTTTTATTCGAGCCACTGGCCGCTAGCGGAGGGGACCCCTGCTCGCCGATGGCGGCATGAGCGGGAAGGTTGCGCTCGAGGACGGGAAGATCCTCGCTTGGCCCCGGCTAGGCTCTTTCTTTCCCCGGTTTCCGGTTCTCGGATGGGGGATCGGCGTCCGGGCTACTACGTGGAGGGGTGATTGGGCATACCGTAGTAGCAATGGATGATATTGCGACACAAGGTGTGACTTTAAAACAAGTTTTTGCGCTTGAAGACATTATTCAGGTTTTCCGGGAGTTCCACAGGTCTTATAGCTCCTCAAACGGCTCAGGGACGTTCCTTCCAATACCCTACGGTGCGCGAGTTGAAACTGAGTGCTGTTCCTGCGTATCAGCAGAATATCGCCATCCGTCCAGCAACCCGGGAGATCTTGCGGCCTTCAGCAGCCGAAAAAGAGCTGGTGGTTTGCTGCACTACTTAGCATGAGTTGGAGATTCTGCCTCGCTGCCCACGCCCAAGGGTCACCAAAAAAAATGATGAACATCTCTTCAAAAAGTTGTGGCCGACTTTGGGCAAGGTCGTTGCCGAGTAAGAAGTCAGGACTATCATCGATGGGGGCTCATCACTTTTTCCGGTGGCCCATGGCCCTAAGGTTAGCCCCACTCGCCGCAAGCTCCGGCTACCCCGCATTTTGAGGCGAACGGATCTCATCTCAAAGACTTGACCTCATCCCGCAAGGCTCACTTCAGTTCGAGTGACATACATGTACGCGCTCACAATCCGCCACAAGGTCTCCAGTCGTCAATTGGACTACTCTAGATGGACTTAAGTTCAACACGATTGGCAGGCTCAGGCTTTTTTGGTTCGTCATCACGGATCAATTTTGTCTATCGTGAGACTCATAGCAGCTTTAGGTTCACCATCAGCTACTACAGATGAAGTGCACACGGATAAAATGGTGGACAAAAGCGAGTGAATCTTCCCATCGATTGTTTCTTCTCGTAAACTCGTAAGTTACCCAAAAGACCGTCCTACTGTTCATATATCGGACAACCCACATAGGACTCCCATATTGCTTCCATGCCATTCAGTCCATATCAAGCGCAGTGTAATGGGGTTCAATCGGCGGCAGCCAAGATCCCACCTGCTGAAGGTCGACAGTGTACTTGTCCATCGGGGTTGAAGCGCCGATCGTCTCCGCTGCTAGGCCACTTCTGAACCAGATCTCAGTACGGCTCGACAACGGGATAACAAGAGAGAGGGGTGCTTACTGAGAGTGCAGCTGATGCCCTATGCCATCTTGAGTCGCTTGAGGTGATTCGGCGGCATCGAACCTTTCCGGTTCTCCTTCCTTGGGAAGTGCGAGCCTACTCCTGTCGACCGCAAGCTTGTCTAGGTCGATGATTTTTCCATCAACTTGTTTACCGAGCTCTGAAAGAGCGGCGACGTGAATATTCGCAGTGTTTTGGATGTATTGCTGACTGGTGTCTTCGGCACGAGTTTCAGCCTGGCAGGAATGCCTCGCGACGTTAAGGGCCGTCAAGGGCTTTGGGGGTGTACTAGGCACGGTCAATGGACGTCCATTAAACGAAATGAAGGCGGAAAGTGCATCATGGAGGGCTCTTTACCCATGTTTTTGGCGGTGAGAGGAATGCCCGTGGCTGATGCCACGCCCCCTCGGCACGGCGCAAGATTGATTCTCCATGGCACTGATAGCTAGGCTCGGGCGAAAGGAAGGAGCTTTCTCTGTATTTCAAAGACATGTCTCTGTCCAGAGCACCGCTCCCTTTTTGTATTGGGACGAGGCGACAAGTTTACTGTGAACTGGGGATGCGCGAATTCACGTCGCTTTTCCGAAAGCCTTGCCCACGCAACCTAGTGTGGGACAACGCGACGATCCCCCAGGATCCCGGCGGGACAACGGGGACGATGGCATTGGTGGATTAAGGTCAACAGCCTCATGGTTTTTGAAGCTTCTCTGAAGATGGAAATTTTGCAAAAGGCCCTCCAACTCCCTTCAACTTCGGCGCTACAGGATGTGCATTCAACAAATGCACCTCACAATTGCGCGAATAGCCATCGATGATGCTACTTATCTGCACCGAGGCGCATGAGTGCCTGAGATAACATACTACGTGGACGCATTCCTATTGGTATAAAAGACCTGTACGAGTAGCCAAGCTCTCCAAATGCGGAGCGGTGCAGAACCTTCATACAATTCTTGCTGAAGCGAGAGACCATGCCGCTCCCGTCTCGCGGCACCCTGGGCGGGAGTTCAGGCAGGCAGTATTGTAGTATGCGTTCCGTGAGGAGGCTTGCGGATACCGGGTAAGATACTGCTGCTATACCTGTCTATGGATTACTCCATTCCAGTTACAGGTTAAACCAGATCAGATAGAAAGCTCTAATGGGCTGCACTGCTTTTAGTACGAGAAACTTTGCCGCAACGTCAACTCGGCGCACGACCCATGTAGGCTAAAATTCTAGCCGGAGAGGCCGCTGACTTACAGGCCGTATGCTGAATTGATGAGAGTATGCACAAGTGAGAGGAACTCAAAAGTAGCTAGCGTATGGTATTTGGGGAGAGATGTGGCTTCTCGCCTAAGATCCGAGATACTCCTCTACCCGGCTGGCCAGGCTCGCCTTCGTCCCGGCAGTCGAAAGGCCCTTAGACCGCAGCCACTCCTTGAGCTGCACGACAGTGTACTGGACGATGTCAGTTTTTCCGAGGACACACTTGACTGTAACTGACTGATACGTACGGCCTTGAGCCCTCCATTCTTAGTAGCCGCCCTAATTTCAGCGTCTCCATCGCCACTCGAACTCGTTGCTTCTGTTTTCACTCGCTTCGGAAGTGACGTTTGAGGCTCCGGTGACCGCTTTACGCCTCTCGGGGCCGTATCTGCTAGTTCTAGTGAGATATTCTTGAACTCGCGTTCAAGTTCATCGCCCCAGGTTTGGACATCGTGCCCAGCGCGCTTCCGCCCGGTTAGCGATATTCAGTGCGAAGCTTAGGGCCGCGTACCTTGTGAATCTGCTTGTGGCGCGGGATGGTCTTGTCATCTGGCGCTTCCGGAAGATCCTCCTCCAGCGCAATGGCTTGGATCACGCGATAAAACCATTGCAGAGCTGAGAGTGTAAGCACGAGGAACAAGCGGCCACGATGCACGTACCTGGATTCGGGTAGCGCCTGGGGTCGTATGCACCACCCGGGAGCTGAAGCATGGAGAGCGGAACCTTCATTGCGTCTACCAAAGACAGTGGGGCGTGGACGCTGGGCTCGTCGGGAAGCCGCTTTATATCGTCCACAGCCGGAAGCTGGATCACCCAGAGGCCGGCTGGAACCTTTTGGTGGCCAGTTTCGTCAAGAACCTCGGCGCCTGGAATGACTGCTGCGAGGACAGGAGCCGCATTACGCCGGGGAATAAACCAGGCAAGTGCAAACTTCTCCGCCTTCAGGAGGTTCTGCTGCAAGGCGGAGAAGACGCGTGTTGAACCAACGTAGTCGGTCTCGTTTGGGTAGAGGAAGTAGGGTGCCCGCATTGTCGCCCAGACTGGAAGCATCTTGAGCGGCTTGAAGCCGATGATGCGAATGACCGGGTCGCCGTAGTTTTTGAGGGCCTTCATCTCATCTTCGGTAAATGTGACGTGCTCTCCACCAAATTTGTAGGCCTTCCGAATCTCCTCCTTTCCTACATCACGTGCTGTGTCTTCCGCCATCTGTGTGGTCGTACCGACAGCGATCTGAACCTTCTCTCCGCCCACCCATATGTAGCAGCTCTTTCCATGCTCTTGCCGCTTGACCATCACATAGCCCTTAACGCCGATGACAAGACCAGGACCAACCTCCATCGGAATTGAGAATGCTGCCCGACGAGGACTTGATTTGGAATTGATGGCCGATAACAAGGATTGGAGCAACGAGATTCCATCACCGCTACCAACGGATTCCACTGTGGGCATGAGGGCAGCAGGGGCGTCCAGATCTCCAGAGGCTGGACGGTATACCACATCCTACATCATGAGAGGCGGCTAGCAAATAAGCCGAGTACTTACATCGTAGAATGCTGTTCGATCAAATACATGATCCAGAGGAGTGATAGGGAAGAGTTCAATGATGACACCTAGATCGTAAAGATCCTTGGCTCGAACTGCAGCAGCGGACCGCTGGGTAGAGTCATTGACATGTGGGCGGTCGTTATCAGTGATCAAGAATAACCGCCGGGAGGAAAGATTAGGAGAGCGCTGGGTGAAGATCTGGTTGGCGCAGAAAAGCACGCTGGACATGGCAACAGGCTCAGGGGACGGAACCATGAGCTCCTGAAACTCCTCCTCGTCTTCGAGCAGGGACTTCAGTCGCTTGACATCCGCAGCGTCAGGAACGTCAAGGCTCGTCAAGACATAGCAGTGTGGGTATGCCATTGCGCTCTGGTCGTCCTCCTCCCCGTTGCCGACGTGCGACTTTGCAGTACCAAACAGGAGTACTCCCATCATATCCGTAGGGCTGGCTATAATGCGCTGCTGCATAAGTTCATACGCGACCTTAAGGGCGGCTGATGCTGGTGCTTCAGGCTCGTGTTTCGCGCTGGCCGCAGGCCGGGGTTCGAGCATCGACGAGCTGACATCGATGGCAAACAGGACGGCATCTTTAGCTTGGACGTAACCCTAAAAGATTAGGCCATGAACGCGTCTGGATGGGTATTTCGCACCGCGTCTTCGACTTCATCATCCTCCTCGTCCCCACGGCCGAAATCACGGGCCCCGGCATCCGCCATGGTGGTTGTGAATGCGCAAAATTTATTGTAAGCTGGAGGGAGATAAGCTTAGCAGAGTAAGGACAAAGTGGGACCGAGAGAAGGGTGATTGAGAAGCAGGCGGGGAGTGAAAGATGCGGTTGACGTTTCGATGAAGGTGCCCGCGTCGTCTCCTTCCGCCAGGCAGACGCGCTATCACGTGTATATTTCCTGTTCCTGACATTCACGGAGGCGCCTAATCTTGGCGTGCTTGATCGAAGTTTTTGTGGGGGAGCACGGGGAGGAATGGGGATCGGGACACCCCTGTCGCTGACGAACTGCGGCTGAGTCTGGCCTTGGTTGGAGCGAGCCAGAGCTCAAGATTTCTCACCACCATACACCCCGCCTTACCCCACTGCATACAGACAGAAAAGCGCGGCAAAGTCACCTCTTATCTGCTCATTCAATTCCGCCTCTCCTGTCTTCTCATGGCCCTTTCCAGGCCTCTGGCGCGTCTTGCGCGCTGTCCGCAGAATCTCGCGGCCTTGCAAGCTCCCGTCCACCAAAGAAGACACTTCGCCTCCCCGCCCGTAACGCAAAATGCCACCGGTTCCAAAGGTCCGACGGCCATGGTGCTTCTCAACATGGGCGGACCCTCGACCACAGACGAAGTTGGCGATTTCCTCAGTCGACTATTCGTATGAGCTCCGCATGTGTCTCTCGCTCCATCTAACTTCCCACAGGCTGATGGTGACCTCATTCCTCTCGGGCGTTTGCAAGGGTACCTCGGCCCTCTCATCTCTCGTCGCCGCACTCCCAAGATCCAAAAGCAGTACGCCGCCATTGGTGGTGGCTCGCCAATTCGACGCTGGAGTGAATACCAGGCCGCCGAGATGTGCAAGCTGCTTGATAAAATGTCGCCCGAGACTGCCCCCCACAAGCCCTACGTTGCCTTCCGGTACGCCGCTCCGCTCACGGAGGACACGTACGCACAAATGTTGGAGGATGGATTTGGACAGGGCCGCGGCGGCCGTGCCGTCGCATTCACTCAGTACCCGCAATACAGCTGCTCTACGACGGGGAGCTCGCTGAACGAGCTGTGGAAGTGGCGCAACCGGCTGGAAGGCAAGAGGGGAAGCGGCGAGGTGGACCCGCAGGGCGCTATCAAGTGGAGCGTCATCGATCGCTGGCCAGTGCACCCCGGCCTGGTCGAAGCCTTTGCGCAGAACATCGAGGCGCGCCTTGCGGAATACCCCCCCGAGCGTCGGGATAGCGCCGTCCTGCTCTTCTCCGCACACAGTCTGCCTATGAGCGTGGTGAACCGCGGCGATCCTTACCCTGCCGAGGTTAGCGCGACCGTGTATGCTGTGATGCAGCGAATGGGTATGCGCAATCCTTACCGTCTCGTATGGCAATCGCAAGTTGGCCCCTCGGCATGGCTGGGAGCGCAGACGGCGGACGCAGTGCACGAGTTTATCAAGAAGGGCCAGAAAGACCTCGTCCTCGTCCCTATCGCATTTACGTCGGATCACATCGAGACGCTGTACGAACTGGATCAGGAAATCATTGGCGAGACCGGACTTGACTCGGTCAAGCGGGTGGAGAGTCTCAACGGCAGCCCCGTTTTCATCCAGGCGTTGGCCGATCTTGCTAAGTCACATCTGGAAAGTGGGATCAGCTGCAGCCCGCAGATGTCATTGCGGTGTCCTGGGTGCACCAGCGAGAGGTGCTTGGAGCAGAAGAAGTTTTTCGCCGCGCAACAGGCTCAGCTCTAGATTTTGCTCATAGATGTGTTGCACTGGGCAGGCCAGGCGTGTTTAGAAGTGGGCCGTATATAGCGGCATGTATAATGGGCGAAAAAGTTCTGTTTCATCATTGTCGCGAATCCGCACCAAATATGCAACCGAAAGGCTGATAATTAATGTGTGTCTGTTCATTGGCGCACCACTCTCGGCCTTGTCGGCTCGGAAAAACCTAAGGTCAGCTTTATGACTGCGTGGGGTTTCTGTGGAGAAAACTCCACGAGCTGCGGCATCGCTCAATGTTGTGACAATTGCTTCGATCTGCCCAACTATCTCATCCCCGACCGGCCAATTCTCCCTTGCATGGTTCTTGACCTGCAACAATGCTGATTTCACGCCTCCGCCCCGCACGGGGCCTGCGCCTGCCCCGCACAAATGCCTACACTCTGAGGTAAGTGCAATGCGCTGCTCTCAGATCACAGCTAACCAGCGCAGCAAGGCGCTCAGCACTTCGGCGGCGCGCCGCGCAGACGAACCCGTCCTCAACAAGGTCAGCCGCGAAGTGACGCAGCCTAAGTCGCAGGGCGCGTCGCAGGCCATGCTTTACGCCACGGGCATGACGGAGACGGACATGAACAAGGCCCAGATCGGCATCTCGAGCGTGTGGTTTTCCGGCAACCCGTGCAACATGCACTTGCTGGGACTGAGCAATATCGTCAAGAAGGGCGTGGAGCAAGCAGGTTTGCCGAAGCTGTGGCATGGGCGTGATGGGCGCTGATTATGGGCAGGGCTTGTGCCGATGCAGTTTAATACGATCGGCGTTAGTGATGCGATTTCCATGGGGACTAAGGGCATGCGGTACTCCCTACAGTCGCGCGACCTCATCGCCGACTCCATTGAGACTATGATGAGCGGGCAGTGGTACGACGCGAACATCTCGCTCCCCGGCTGCGACAAGAACATGCCCGGCGTAGTCATGGCCATGGGGCGCGTGAACCGGCCATCCCTCATGGTGTATGGCGGCACCATCCAGCCCGGCTGCGCGAAGACAATGAACAACGAGCACATCGACATCGTGTCCGCCTTCCAGGCCTACGGCCAATTCATCAGCGGCGAAATCACCGAGGAAACCCGCTTCGACATCATCCGCCACGCGTGCCCCGGCGGCGGCGCCTGCGGCGGCATGTACACGGCCAACACCATGGCGACGGCAATTGAGACCCTCGGACTCACCCTGCCGGGCTCGTCGTCTAACCCCGCTGAGTCTAAGGCGAAGCAGTTGGAGTGCCTGGCTGCGGGCGGCGCGATCAGGAATCTGCTTAAGGAGGATATTCGCCCTAGCGATATTATCACGCGCCAGGCGCTGGAGAATGCAATGATCGTTACTATGATCTTAGGCGGCTCGACTAACGCCGTGCTGCACCTGATCGCTATCGCCGACTCCGTCGGCCTTAAGCTCACGATCGATGACTTCCAGTCCGTGTCTGACCGCACGCCTTTCCTCGCCGATCTCAAGCCCAGCGGGAAGTACGTCATGGCGGATCTATACGACATGGGGGGCACGCCCGCGCTGCTCAAGTACCTAGTGGGCGAGGGCCTGGTCGACGGCAGCGGAATGACAGTGACGGGCAAGACGCTGAAGCAGAACGTAGAACACGCGGCCTCCTTCCCAGCGGACCAGAAAATCATCCGCCCGCTCAGCAACCCTATCAAAGCTACGGGCCACATCCAGATTCTGCGCGGTTCGCTCGCGCCCGGTGGCAGCGTCGGCAAGATCACAGGGAAGGAAGGCCTACGCTTCGTTGGCAAGGCGAAGGTGTACGACTCTGAGGATGATTTCATCCACGCGCTGGAGCAGGGCGAGATCAAGAAGGGCGAGAAGACGGTCGTGATTATCCGGTACGAGGGTCCGCGCGGCGGGCCCGGTATGCCCGAGATGCTGAAGCCCAGCTCCGCGATCATGGGCGCGGGCCTCGGGAATGATGTCGCGCTCATTACCGATGGGCGGTTCAGCGGCGGGAGTCACGGGTTCTTGATTGGGCATGTTGTGCCGGAGGCGCAGGAGGGAGGGCCGATTGCGCTTGTGAAAAATGGGGATGAGATTGTTATTGATGCTGATACGCGCGAGCTTACGCTTAATGTCCCAGAGGCTGAGGTAGAGGAGCGGAAGAAGGGCTGGTCGGCGCCGCCGCTGAAGTACACTAAGGGCACGCTGTTTAAGTATGCGCGCAATGTGGTGGATGCTAGTCGGGGATGCATTACGGATGCGAGCGAGTAGGGTGAACTGGGATGGAGTTCGAGGCAAATGGGATGTATCTAGTGGACAAAAATGTATCGAGTCACGGCTGTTACTTGTATGAGTTATGAGTGGATTGAGCCTGTAGTCTTCGCGGACATTCCGTTCCGTGATGGAAATTCGACGGTTGTATGTAGGTATCCATTCGTCGTGATATGTGGCGAGTTCATGAGACACCTGCCATGAGCCATCCATTCTAGATAGCCAGGACACCTGATTCAGTATCCCACTGGCCTCACATGTAGTACTCCGCTCCCGTCGACAGACCGCCTCATGACGCCGCTGTAGTAGACAGCTGGTACAATTTCATTTTAGGCTTATATTAGCAGAAGCTAAAAGTAGTTTCATCAACCAGGCAGTGTGCCAGAGTGGTTAATGGGTATGACTCGAATTTATTCGCAATCATATGGCTTCGGCCGCACAGGTTCGAGTCCTGTCACTGTCGCTCAAAGCTTTCTTTTTTTTCTTTTTTGCTCCCTCTTTGGATGCAACGATCACATTTTGCTCGGCCGGCCTTGAAGAAGACCCTTGTGTCCGAAACGGGCTACGTTGCACAGGATCCCGTGGGGTGATGTTAGCGCTGACACTTCCCTCAGCCGAGCCGCTACGCAGCTGGATATCCGAACGACATCGGCAAGCCGAGAAAGAAGCACATATCGGCATCACAGGCTTCCCACCGTAATAACACCATGGCGAGTCGCACTATCATTCGCTTAGGAGCAGTCACGTCACAAAGCACCCATAAAGCCTCAAGTCATCAAAGACCGGCGGACTCGCGCATGACGTTAACCCACGTACCCGACCGAAAAGAGACCCGGCGTACATCCGACCCTACATCTACCATAGACCGAGCGCCAAGGCAAGGCACATAAACATCATACACGAACAGAAAACGCCCATATCCTCGTGACAAGCCCGGCATCAAAACCCCAAACACATCCCAAGATTGAACAACTCAACCCCCCGTGGCCCTCGAAGTGGCCATCTCTCCGTACCGCCCACGCTGCCGCGTCGTATCGTACGCCTGCAGCACGCGGGCCTGGCTCTCGTCCGTCTGGGAGAAGGCGTAGCCGCGCTGCTTGCGCATGCGCTGTACTTGGCGTACCTTGCGGATGGCTTTTTGAAACTGTTCCATACTGGGGGAGGTTAGTTTTGCCTTTAACGGGGAGGGGGAGAGGGGACGTACCGTGGACGGTAGTCCTGGATGTTGTATTTTTGGATCTCTTGTACATGGTGGTAGGCTTGCGGGTAGTACATGCGTTTGGCGCTGCGGTGGTTAGCAGAGGTTGGATGGTGGTGGGGGAGGGCGCTTACTATTTCCATGCAATGTCACGGATGAGGCAGATGGGCGGGAGGATGAGTGCCATGCCCCAGAAGACGGGACTGGTCCAGAGGCGCTGGTTGACGCCCTGGAATTCGGTCGAGAAATTGAGCATAGGCGCGATCCACGCATACAGCGGCAAGAAGATCATCCAGATGACAAAGCTCCCAGGAATCGCAAGCACTGTGTACTTGGTCCAGATGTTGACCACGAGCGCGGCTTTGCCGAGCACCGTCAGCAGCGCGGCGGTGTAGAGTGCCGGGCCCCACACCCAGTGGCCGGCGACCTTGCCGTCGCTCTGAGGCAGATCCCAGGCGAAGATGAACTGCGATACGACGTACAACAGTAGCGAGTGGTAGAAGCCGTTGGTCACCCAGGAGAAGAACGAGTGCATGCGAAAGAACACACCCTTCTGGCTTAGCTGGTACAGTTGCGGGTAGCGATCCAACAGGCGTGCGGAGATGAACTGGTCGAAGATACCGAGGACAAACGGAGGAAGGACGGTGAAGAGCACGTTGTAACCCGACAGTGTCCAACTTTCGTAGATGACCTGCCCAGAGAAGGCATTTTGGAACGAGTACCAAAACTGCGTCATGAAGAGCGTCACGTTTTTGTAGAAGGAATAAAGTATGACCTTGGACACGCGCTGGTAACTCCAAGCGCCATGAACCAAGAGCAGTTTCCGGAGGTAGCGGAACTGCCCAATGGACACGTCGGCGCTCCGAGCTGCTTGTAGACCTTCCATACCGCTGATGCCAACACCAACGTGAGCGGCCTGGATCATGGACACGTCGTTGGCACCATCGCCGATGGCGAGGAGAATTGCTTTCAAGTGTCTCTTGACAAGCTTCACGACAAGCGCTTTCTGAAGGGGCGAGACACGACTGAGGGAGTTAGCGGAGCGAGGAAGAAGGTCAAAAAACTTACCAGCAGATCACAGCCTTGCACCGGACGGCCAAGTCCAAAAACAGCCTCTCCAGATCCTTTTCCAAAGCGTAGGTCAAAGACTTGCCATCGATCACTAGAGCCAAGGTGTCCCACTCGACACGATCGGCCGACTGGCCCTCGATAGCCTGAATCTTCTTTTCCAAGTTGTCGCGCGTGCCCTGCTTCGACTCTTCATTGACAATAAGCAGTGTCATGTCTTCGCTGACCAGCTTGCAGCTCATGCCAATGTTGATGGCTGTTTCTTGCCGATCGCCTGTCAGAACCCAGATCTTGATACCAGCGGTTTGGAGCGTGTGGATAGTATCCGGTACACCGTCCTGGAGCTTATCCTCAATGGCCGTAGCGCCGAGAAAGACCAGGTCGCGTTCAATGATCTCAGCAGCTTTGTCGAGCTCGTCGGCGCGGTTGCCGCCCACGGTCGTCGAAGCAGTGTTGTAGACTTGCAACCACTCCTGGAACTCCTGGTCGGGCACTTCGCGCATGGCCAAACAGAGCGTGCGCAGCCCGTCAGCGGCGTACTCTTCGAGGTGACGGAGGGTCAAATCTACAAAGGGGTTATCCTTGTGTAGACGTTCAAGGATGACCGTGTCGGCGCCTTTGCAGTAGATCCGGATCTTGCCATCCGGACAACGGAAGATAGTGGACATGCGCTTGCGGGTGGAGTTGAACTCGCAGACAGCAAGCAGCTCGTACTCGAGCTCCTTCCCATCGACTTCAATGGCTACAGCCCTGGGCTTGCGTGCTACGAATTTGTATCCGAGCGAAACAGCACCCTCGACCAGCGCACCCTCATCAGGTGACGCCGCCTGGTATTTGATTCGGCCTTTCGCGGCCCGTTCCGGGATGACGGTGTGGCAGGTGGACAGGAGCGTCAAGAAATGGTCGATATTGTCCCGCGTTTCGTGCTCTTTTCGGTTTTTCTCGAGCCGCTTGAAGTCGTGGATCCCGATTTCGACACCGTCCTGCACCGTCGCCCTGCGGTCCTCTGGAATCTCATCTGCGTATTGAATACCGCCTATGGAGCACTGCTTGAAGTCCATTTGGTTGCAAGTCAACGTACCCGTCTTATCCGAGAAGATGTACTCAACCTGACCCAGTTCTTCAACTAGGGACGACGTGCGACAGTTGGCCGGAGTGTCAGACTTGTCATAGTAGATGTCCAAGTCCGAGTTGATTAAGAAAGCCTGAGCATACTTGACGATTTCGATAGTGACGAACAGCGAAATGGGGACCAAATTGGAGTACAACACCCAATACGTCAGGATATCGGAGAAGAACTGTTTGGCGCCATTGAAAGCCCCGTATTGCAGGTACCACATCTTCTTCGCTGTGGTGGACCGCACAATCATATCACCGACGGAACTGATGATACTAAGAGAGATCAAAATTGCACCGAGCATCAGAATCTGGTTGTTGAGCATGCGCTCGACGGCTGTCTTCTTGATCGGCGTCGCAGTCGCGTTGCGCATCAGCTTCGTTTCGTGGCCGGTGAAGACAACGACTCCATGAATCCAGGGAGTATTGCGCAAAGTAGCACCGCGCAGCAGCAGCTGCTCGGGTGACAGCGGGAGCTCCTTTTCACCACCGCCGGCTTGCATGGTAAGAGTGCCCTCATAGGTGTAGAGACTGCTATTCGGCTGTTCAGACCGGACTCTACCGCCGAGCCGACTAAGTTCGCTGTGGCTGACAAGATGTGCCGTCTCGGGGATCGCTTGCTTGATCTTGAGATTCGTCTCCCCATCCAAGTTGGCGGTCTCGATGTAGCACAGACCTTCGGGCTCTGAGGACGCGAGGAGGATCAAATCCGCAGGGAACGGCTCTTCTGATTCAACGCGGACGATATCTCCGACGGCAACCTTGATCCAACGGGTGTCCTCAAAGCTCGATCCACGTAAAATGCGGGCCTTAGAATGGTTCAGCGACTGGTCAGAAGTCTTGCGGCGAAAATCTTCCACGAGTTCCTTGACGGCGGAGACAACCAACACGATGAAGAGAGGAACGATGGTGGTATATCGGTTGGTGGGTGAGATGTTGGGGATCTGTTGAAGGATGGCGGTGAAGAGGAAGAAGATGTTGGCGTACTTGGAGAACTGTTCGTAGAGAAATTTCGGGAGGAAGGTAGCGATGTTGTATTTGGCGGTGGAAACGTGGTTATCGACGTATTTGTTCGCCGCATTGGCGGGTGGATTGTTGAGATGTATGAGGCGCGGACCCAAGGTCGACGGATCTGGTGCAGCTCGGCCGAAACCAAACTTGAATTTGCCTTTGGCCTTATGATCTGGCGGTTTTGGCTCCTCTGGACGCGCTCTCGACCCGGCCGCACCGGTCTCCGTCAGCGGCAGATCCATCTCCGATTCCGCATACTTCGGCTCCATGCCCAGCATGTGCTTTGCTCGTCCCACCAGCCCGCCACCCAAGCTCAGGATGCTGTTGCGACTTTGGGCATTCCGCACGGCAGAGTTTGAGTGGATGGGGGGATCATCGATGCCCCCCGTGGCGTAGTAGTTTGTTGTGGGGCGGTCATCGTGAAACTCGTCCATATCGGCATACCGGTCGTAGTTTCCTAGTACAGACGTCTGGGAGTATGTATGTTGCACCGGAGGCATGCTTAGATGGTCGTCAAAAGAGCCTGGTCTACCGGGGCCGTGAGCAGGCGTGGAGCGGTCGCGCTGGCTACCAATGAACTCGTCATAGGTGACGCTCGGGCGTGACGGGGTCTCGGTGTCGTCGATATTATATCGGCGTAAAAGCTCGTCATCAGGTGCAGGTGGACGAGATCCAGAGTTGTAGATTGGCTGGGAATCGTCGAGATCGAGAAGGAGGTCGTCGCGGGCAGGGGCTGGGCCTCCGGGGGGCCGTCCCGCCATCTTTTCGGCGCGCTGAAGTTGCTCAAAAGGGTATTTGTATGTCTGTCGTCCTCAAGGTCATGGTGCAGCGGTACAGCTGCTGGGATGGAGCTGTCGTTGCCGCAGCGCTTGGTTGCTGGTTTGAAGCGCTGGCGTCACAGGGCTGGGGACGATGGAGCGATTGGCGCGGTGGTGGAGGGCGCAGCTGAAAACTAGCGGCAGCGCGGAAGGAGACTAGTGACTGGACCGGCGGGGTACCACGGGAGAGCGAGATTGCCGTGGTATGATTGAAGGTATTGAACCGTCGTCGAAGTGGTGATGTTCGTATGAATGTATTGTGGAGTTGGTTGCTCAGCTAGGATAAGCCGTGCAGCGCTGGGCTCTGGGCCTGAGGAGTTGAGGGCTCAAAGACGCCTCAGCCACATTCCAAGCAAACCAATCAGACCTCTCCGTCGTATAATTAGACCCCACAAGGCCCACCTGGCGGCGACTATTCGCACAGCAGTTTATGCGCCCATCGTTTCGACTTCTCTGAGTACGTATGCGCCAATCTGATTAACTCCCAGAGATGGATGACGTGCATTATACTTCGATAAGATGTGGCCTGGAGACTATCAGAGATGGAGGACAGACCCTTGAACAAACCTCCTCTCAAACCTCCAGGATTGAGAATTTGATTCAAAGGCATACTACCGTAGATGCTGAGGGACATCAAGTGACATGGTATTGGTGTAGAACGAACTCAAGGGTAACCGAAGTTCTCGAGCCGAGCAAGAGTCAAAATCGAAAAGACTGCACCTTATGATGCATGTAGAGAAGAAGTACTTCCTATTGTACACCGTCTACCGAACCCCACACTATGCTATCGCTCTAGTATCATGCCGCGGACCGACTTCCAGTACAGGGGACTGACATGCGTCTGCAGCTCTTCGCCCGAAAGCCACTTGAAGTCCTTCAAGCCGAACAGGTTGGTCGCCAGATCCGCCTGGCCGGCCATGATCCTCGCCTTCATGAAGAACACCTTCTCCCCCAGTACCTGGTTGGGGCCGTCAACAACCGGTTTTAGGAGGTCGAACTTGTAGTAGCCGATGGGGGCATTGCCAACCACCCATGTGTTCATGTTGATACCGCCCGTTTGGACGAGCACACGTTCCGCAGCCTGATCCAATTAGAATAATTGTAACATGGCCATGACCAGACGTACCATGTGGAGGTTCTCCCTTCCTTGCAGAATGTCGTTGGGAAAGACCCACCGGCCCTGTTGGTTCTGGACTAGCAGGTATAGGGTGCGCTGCAGCAGACGGTTCAAGCTCTTCTGATCGTTCAGCTTGTCAGCCTCAGTGATGCGGGGCATGGGTTGCTCGAGGGACGTGGCCGTCTCCTCCTCCTTGGTCGGCTCCTCAGCATCCTTCAAGAGCTCCTGCATTTGGTGCTCTGGCTCGCTCTCCACTGCCCCGACCAGCAGCTCGTCATTCCATCCCTCTGCGCCGTACGCATTGTACTTCCCGATGTCGCGAGCAGGCGTCTGCCGTTCCTTGACCCGGCGCTTGTATTGGATGTCGGCAGGGGTATCTTTGCGGAAGTAGAAGTAGCGGGTAAAGGGCAAAGCGAGTCGTTCATTCAGCCGGCGCTGGTAGAGGAAGAAGGACTTCTCAAAGGGTGTGAGGTCGCGCGTGATCTGCGGAGGGCGGGAGAGAACCACGCCTGCGCGCATCTGGTAGGACTGGGTGACGGCCGGTGCGGCTTTCGGGATATGTTCAGCAGTGCGGGGAATCTGCTCTGCGAGGATATTGATTTCGGGGGCTGGCGCAGCTTCAGCTGCAGCAGCGGAGCTGGAGGCATGACGGCGAACGATGCCCGCACGACAGGACCGACATATGACGCCCTTGGCCGGATGTGCTTGTTGGTGAGCTCAATTGCAGTAGAAAGGGGGTAGAAAAATACCTTGGGCTGTAAAGGCCCGGCGAAGGGTGTGCTGGGTCGCGCTCATCTCATATCGATGCAACAGGCGGACGGAGGCTTCCATGTTGGCGGCCGATGCTGAAAAGTTTGGAGAGACACTTTAGCGCGCGCTGGGCGGAAAGCGGAGGGCGGAGCCGCAGACCGATGGGCTAGGTAAGCGATTAAGCGCGCTTAGAGGGCAACGAGTATTTAAGAGTTTGAAGGCTCCTCCCCTCTCCGCCTTTTCTTCTTCTTCCAGACACCAAATCCTTATCACCACTCGACTCTTTGCGCAATGGCGAACTGGTCATTTGACGGTGTCGAGATAAACTTGCAGACTATTCGCTAACAGTACCTTCGCAAATCTCAAGGCGTACAGTTAGATAGTTTCTGCGGACATACATGCATTCACCGTGACGTCTCTTGAACGTGAATGCCTCCGAGGGACAAGAGCTCAGTACTACGCTGGTGCTGTGCGAATCAAGTGACGGCGAGAAGATCTTGAACATCATTCTCGTGTTCTAAGCTCGTATGCAGAGTTGCAGGCGCTTTACCGTAGCCTTCTGAGCAGCGGCAGGATATTCATAGTCAGCTTCGGCTTCAGCTTTCAGCTCCAGCTCTAGCCTAGCTTCAAATCATCACTGCAAGATATCAAATTTTGCTACTACGTGCCCAGTTGCCACTACTATATTTCACCAGTGCCTGCTCAGCGCATAAGCATCGCCATCTATTCTCACGCGCCCTTAACGCTCCCCATCCAACTAGAGCCGCCCAGTCAAAACCACCCGCCACCAGCGACAACACACTGGACCTGCGCATGCAGCTCGCCTTGCAACCTCCCGTCGCACCCCAACGCCGGACAAGTCTCTCGAAGGCTGTTGCCCACGGAGGGCATCTTTCGCCATGGCAGAGGGAACCCATAATGCGCACATAGATCTCGAGAAGGAGTTGACCTGCTCAGTGCGTGCCCCTGCCTACCCCGCAATGTCCGCCGCTAACACCTCCGCCTTAGATCTGTACAGACGTCTTATTCCAGCCTCTCACCCTTCTCGACTGCCTCCACACCTTCTGCGGGGCCTGTCTTAAGGAGTGGTTCCTGTCACAAGCTTCGAGCGCTACCAGCCTCCATCCTTACACCTGCCCATCATGTCGTGCTTCCGTTCGCGGCACCAAGGCAAATGCCACAGTCACAACGCTACTCGACATGTTCCTACATGCCAACCCGGGCAAAGGCAAGACAACCGAGGAGCAGGATGAACAGCGGCGCATCTACAAGCCCGGTGACAACGTGCTCCCTCGTTTGCGCCGCCGCGCCCCAGACAACGAGGATGACGAGGACCGCCGTGTACTCGATGAGGTGCGCGAGCTCAGCTTACGCGAGGTGGGCGTGTCAACCACCACACACTCTGCCGAACCAAGAGAAAGCAGGAGGCGAGGTGGAGGCCACAGTCGGGAACCCTCGCGCGACCGTACTCGCGCCCGCCTTGCCACTCGGCCCGATGGTCAGCGAAGCCGCACCGCCTCACGCGCCGCCTCGCGAGACACGTCACAAGTTCCGCCACGTCAGGTTGAGCACCAAGCGAGTCTGCGGTCGCTCTTGTCAGCATCAGAAGTAGATCCGCGGGATTTGGAAGAGGAGATAATGCGTCAGATCGAGGAGGAAGGGCTCTTGGATGGAATCGATCTGAACAACGTAGATGCGGTCCAAGAGAATGAGATAAGTGAGCGAATCGCCGAGGCTCTCAGGAGAAGGCATGAGGACAGACGGCGAGAAAGGCGTGAAAGAGACCACGCCCTAGCCGCGTCGCAACCTGCAATACCGACGACTCGCGAGGCTCCTCCTAGGAGCGTTCCTACAACGGCGCAAAATTCTAGGGACCGGTCGCGACCACCCAACCGGGTGGAGAGCCGACATCAGCGAACCGCTTCAGCTCAGCGACCCATCCACTCGTCGTCGGATCTCCCTCCGAATCCAACTCCTTCAGCGGCACTCGGCATGAGAAGGCGAAGTTCGGCCCACGAGCGGTCTCCCACCGAAATGGAGCGTCAGCGTGTCACGCAGCGAAGCAATTCCGGTCAAACAGGGGAAACACCTGCAAATACCACACGTGTGAGGAGCACTACTCAAACCATTGCTGCTGAACCCCGTATGCGCCGTTCTCCTAGGATTGGTAGCTCAACTTTCCCGGTCGACAATCAAAATAGGCGCGCGAACCACAGCTCGCCGTCCCTTGTCTCCAGCCAGCCAGCTCCGATTGTCGTATCACCGCAGCCGTCTACGCCAACCGGCTCTACTCTATCTGCACAAGCCGTGGTCAATGCGCCCACATTATCTGAGAGACCAAGAGCGACTTCCGCGACTGCACCAGCTGCTCGACCAACAATGTACACGGAGCCCTCCATTAGCTGTAACCGCTGCGGGCTGTCGGATATCCAGTACGAGGTTTACTACAACTGTCAACGCTGCCAGTCGGGGAACTACAACCTGTGCCTACGTTGCTACCGCCATGGGAAAGGCTGCCTCCAATGGTATGGATTCGGCCGGGCCGCTATGCAGAAATACAAGCGGCTGGAGCCTCCGGAAGGCTACCCCCAAGGTCACGAGGAGCCTCATGTACTGATCGGCCATCGATATCTGCACCCAACTCACGCAACGCTTCCGGCCTCCCATCCGTCGCGACTGGTTACAGACGAAGATCCTGCAAAGCGGTTACAGAGCGGCGTCTTCTGTGACATATGCAGCGCATTTGCCAACTCCTGTTACTGGAAATGCGACTCATGCAACGAGGGGGCATGGGGTTTCTGTAACGACTGCGTCAACACCGGCCATCATTGCACGCACCCGCTTTTACCCTTGAAGCAAAAACCAGCAAGCCCAGCGCCATCACACCTGGCAGCCCCTTCAGAACCCCATCTCCCCTCACCTCCCTCAACCCCTAAGTCCGCCACCTTCCTTCCCGGCCCAAACTCCACGCAACTAGCGAACTCCACCTTCTATCCTCTTACCTTCACCACCAAATGCAACCGCTGCTCCTACCCCATCTCGCCCTCGCACTCCCGCTTTCACTGCTCCAGCTGCGACAACGGCGACTACGACCTCTGCTCCAGCTGCTACTCCGCCCTCGCTGCTGCAGGCCGCGTATCGCCCGAAAACGGAGTCGGAGGCTGGCGCCGCTGCCCAAGCGGCCACCGGATGGTGGTCGTAGGCTTCGAAGACCGCGACGGAGGCCAGAGACGCGTGGTCGTGCGGGACTTGGTCGGGGGGCATGCGCTGCGTGAGGACGGGGAGTCGCATGGCGCGCTTGCCACGCCGAATTGGAGCTGGAGGGATGCGGACGGGACGGTTCGCCGGGCGAGGTCGGCACGGGCTAATGTCTCGGGCCTAGGCCGGTTTCCGCCTGATAGTGGCGTGGGTATGCGCGTGCTGGGTGAGTGGGGCTATTTCCCGGCTGATGGTGTGGTGGATGAACTTATGTTCCCGAGAGGAGCGGAGGTGCGTGAGGTGGAGGATATCAATGGGGATTGGTTTTGGGGAGTTTATGCTGGGGCGAAGGGGTTATTTCCTGGGAACTATGTGCGGTATCTAGCGGGGTAGGGTGAACTGTGGAGACGCGGTGATTGCATGTTGGTCTTGCTAGTTTAGAGCATTGGCGCCGATGTATTTGGTCTTGGGATTTATGACAAAGTTTGGACTATGTTTGCCGTTCGTTTGAGTGCAGCCTTGATGCATATCTCCAGCCTGGGGATCACCGTTGCTGATCGTTCAAGTCGTTTGACTGTATGACGTTCGAGTGCAAAGATTTTATGCATGTGCCTCTTGCCTCGGTGATCCCCGTCGCTGATCGTTCAAGCGTTGGAAAAGCTAAGGCCCTAATGCAAGAATCCTAGGCTCTGATGGGCTCCAGCCCCCAGTTCGGCAGTCACAACCTTGATGTCCCCTCCAAGACTTCCTTCCTGAACGGTCTAGTTCGATCAGATAAGCAGCCACACGAAAACGTCTGCAGGCCACGCCTTCCCTCCTCCGATTGGCCACTACACTGCAAATTCGAGCGGAACTGCGGGGCCACTTCGACAAATAGCACCGACGTCGCGCCGCCCGCATCTTTAAAAAGCCCAAACTCCACCTTGATCATGATTGATCTTATCAATCTGATAACTTTTCAATCCAACTAAAAGCACGTGACAGCGCCTTGTGGTCGACGTCACTCTGATTCGTCACTCTCCGGACCTCCCATTTCGACTGTACGGGCTCCGTCGGGGCGAAGATCATAATGGACGAGCCACGTGCAGAGGGTAAGGTGGGCAGCGGGCCCAAAGCTCTTGAGAAGAGCGATTCGCCGGTCTCCAATCAGCCTGAGGCCAGTTCGAGCAGCTCAGCCCAGAGCCATGACGAGGCTGAGGCGGATGTGGGCGTGCGGCGGATGGAGGCCGTGAGCCGGAGTTGGTCGAAGTGGGGAATCATCGTGGCTTATGTCTCGTGAGTGAACCAAGTGATTGTACGGACGAATGCTAACGACCAGACTGCTGTTGATGGCAAATATCACGTCGCTTGAGGTTCAAGTAACGAGTACCCTGACACCGTTCGCAACGAGCGCGTTCCTGGCCCACTCCCTCGTGTCAACGGTCACCGTGGTACAGGGCGTGGTAAACTGTGCGACCCTGACCCCCTCATTCATCCGAAGAACACGCAGCTAACCGACACCAGCCGTGATCAAACCGCCAATCTCCAAAATCGCCAACGTCTTCGGCCGCTTCGAGTCCTTCACCCTAGCCGTGACTATCTACATCGTGGGCTACATCCAGCAGGCGGCGTCACACAACGTGCGCACCTATGCCTCGGCGCAGATCTTCTACGCAGCCGGCTCGCAGGGCGTGCAGATTCTGCAGCAGATCTTTGTCGCTGATACGACGGACCTGCTGAACCGCGCTCTGTTCAGCACGCTCTTTGATCTCCCCTTCTTGTGGACCGTCTGGGCGGGCGCACCCATTGCGCAGCGCTTCCTCGCGGGCCCCGGCTGGCGCTGGGGATATGCGACCTGGGCGATCGTGTTGCCGGTTGCGTTTGCGCCGCTCGCAGTGACGTTGTGGTGGAATCAGCGAAGAGCGGCGCAGAGGGGGATTTTGCCTAAGTCCGCGCTTGCGGGGTTGAGTTTCTGGCAGGGAGCGAAGAAGTTGTGGTTCGAGATGGATGTGTTCGGTCTGCTGCTTCTGTCGGCTGCGATTTCGCTGGTGCTCATCCCGTTGACGCTGGCGGCGTCGGCGAAGGGTGGCTGGAATAACGCCAGCATCATTGCTATGCTCGTTGTTGGCGGCGTGTGTCTCGTCGTGTTCCCGTTCTGGGAGCGAAGCAGACTTCTCGCACCGCATGCTTTCTTCCCGGCGCGCATGTTCAAAGAGCGGACCGTGATGGCAGGCATCGGAATTGGGTTCTTCTACTTCAGTAAGCACCCCTCCCCCTCTCACTCAAACCTACTAACCCGTCCCCAGTGGCCTTCTACCTCTCCGTCTTTCCCTACTTCTTCTCCTACCTCCTCATCGTGCAAGGCGAATCCGTCACCGCCGCGGGGCACATAACCCAAACCTTCAGCTTCACTTCCACCGTCTCCTCCATTGTCGTCTCCCTCCTGATCAAATACACCCGCGTGTACAAGCCCTTCCTCATCCTCGGCAGCTGCATCTATATGATGGGTTTGGGCCTCATGCTGCGCTACCGCGACCAAGGCTCCAGCACGGGGACACTGGTCGGGTGCCAGATAGCCGTCGGCATCGGCGGAGGCATGCTCAATGTGCCCGCGCAGCTCGGCGTGCAAGCTGCCGTCGCCCACACCGACGTCGCCGCCGCCACAGCCATTTTTCTGACATTTGTCGAGATCGGTGGCGCGGTTGGCGGGGCTATTTCGGGGGCGATTTGGGGCGCGACGGTGCCGAAGCGCCTGGCGATGTATCTGCCGGAGCGCAGCAAGCACCTCGCGCCGCTGATTTATGGGAATGTGACGATGGCGGCGCATGGTTGGGCTCCGGGAACGGAGGAGGGAATTGCGATTAGGCGGGCGTATCAGGAGGGGATGAGTGCGTTGCTTAAGGTTGCGGTAGGGGTTGCGGCGCCGATTGTTGTCCTGAGCTTCTTTATGAAGGGAGGAAGGCTGGATAAGGTGAGTTCTGCGAGTGCGTGTGGTCTAGGAGTGACGCTGATGGGATATAGATGGACCAGAAGGTTCGGGGGAATGTTATCGGCGTTGAGAGGAGGGATGGTGAGAGTGAAAGCGAAGGCGGACAGCCGCAGAGTACATATGGGGCGATTCGGGAACGGTTTAGCGCGTGGACTGGGAGGAAGTAGGTAATGCTAGCAGGTTGGGGATGTATAAAATAGCGGTGGGTTGTTGATATCCTTGAGAATGTCATGAGAGAGCGCTCATCGTTGCGCAAATGGTATGATGACTCCAAATAATTGTATTCAATTCCTAGGCATTCAAATAAGCCCGTGATGCCGACTGTCGTAAATTGTTCACCACATACCACCTGGATACCATCGCTTCCCATCGTATACAATCAATAAGTGCCCTCGTCCGTCATCTTGACCATGATCTCCAGAGTGTCAACCAAAACTGAGAACGGTTCTTGATCTGGAGATGACCCCTGTGCCACACGCATTGACACCCACCGGCCGGGCCGGGTAGGGCTGATTGTGTATCGATCGCCGATCGCTGTGCGAGTCTGTATGACCGAGGAGCTTGTGTGCTGTCTCAGAGCCGTTGAAAGCAGTTATTGGTGGGTTGTCAGACTTTGGATAGCGAACCATAGACGCCGAACTACGGCAGTCGGTATGCAGGGTCTTCCAGGAAGGTTAACGATGCTCTTTTCGGTTGACAAGGGTGTCAACTGTCAAACTGGTTCGGAGATTTAAGGCTGGAGTGGTGGAGAAACATGTGCGATAACTCATGCACTTTTGGCTATGGAAAAGTGCATATTGTCAGCCAGCTCGGTTCAAGATTCCATAGCTGCCCAAATCAGACCATATCGACTCTACAAAAGGCGATGAGTAGGACAAACCTGGGTCAGGCGTCGCTAAACTGGTCCTTTGTACGTATTGCAGTGCAAGGGCTGGGCCAGCAAGCGAATCCCCCGATTCCTAAAACGGCGATATCCGGGGAACCAAAAGCTTCACCGTGTCTGAGTACGTGCGGGGTCTCATTCTCCGGACAACGAAGCGAAGCCTGTGCTCACTAGAGTTACGAGGCCTGGCGATCCTCACACTGTACAATGAGGAAGATTCTTCAGGAAGAGTTTGAGCAACGTGTCTTTGTTCCAATGCGGGGAAGCCTCTGCAAGAGGTAGAACTAAAAGCGGACGGAAAAAAAAGTGCTGTGGTCGAAGCCTTGAAAGACGTCACGCTTCCTGCCCTTGTGGCCTCCACGCGAACCATGCTGAGATAACACGCGAGCGTCGGCTCCGGCGCTTACTGTGTACTCCGAAACCATTCTGCTTTGTCCGTCGACCACGAGGCTGAGGGACGAGGCTGCGCACACGACGCAAGTGGTGTAACTCCCGAAGATCTTTGACACTAGGTTAGCAGATGGTGTACGAGTGTGGCAGCTACTGTAAACTCTCCGCGCCCCTTTGGTCAGCTTGTATCGCAAAGGACCCCTGAGTGGCAGCAAGGATTTCACAATGCACGTGAAAGGGAGGGGGAAGAGGTTCACTGAGGGATTTAGAGCCGAATTGGGATAGAAGCAGATACTCAAATACTGTAGGAATCAGTGAAAGGAAGATAGATTGCTCCCAGGGCCTTTATCATGCACTGACATCATCTTTGTGCGGTCAAGTTCGGCACAGCGGCGGTGAGATGGAGCGGTGGCCAGAACCCCCCCGTTGGGCTTCACCAGCCACTTTGCTGCATCAGAGCTTAGAGGCACAACAGGCCACCCTTGCCAATTGAGGCGGTGCAAGCGCGGTTAGCAGCGTTTCGGGCGGGTCTTGGAGTCTTGGGGGGCTTCTGGTGAACGACAACTTCACGTCTTCTTTCGTCCCAACCACCACCTTCCGACCACCTCCTCAACGCCCATTCTCTCCGCCTTCGGCCCCGCAGGCGTATTTCTTTGCCGGCGCTGTTCATTTGATTGAGATATCGTGTTTGTCCGCTGCGGCGCTCCAGTGCATTGTTCCCTCAAGAGCCTCCCAGCACAGTCCCCCTTCCCCGCTCTCAGAAAGACTGCTATCGAGTCCCCCGCGGCACTTTTGACAGTCAGGCTCCCTGTTACCTTCCTATATATGCATCTGCTAATAAAGCGCGTTTAGTTCCAAACTCGCGCAATCCTCAAGTCCTGCCCGCCCGCTCTCCCGTTCCCAATCCGCCTCCTTCACCGTACGCTTTTCTCCTTGCCTTAGTGTCGACCTGGCATCTGCCTGATACGGCGCCTTTGCTCAAGCTCCGGCTGATTCGATCCAGTCCTCAATAAATCTTCGTCCCATCTATCACAATGTCTTCGCATACGATCAAGTACGTCCCTGGATCATATTGTGACTCAAGCATGCTCACAATTCAGATGCGTCGTGGTCGGCGATGGTGCCGTTGGCAAGACCTGCCTCCTCATCTCTTATACCACGAACAAGTTCCCAAGCGAATATGTTCCGACGGTTTTTGACAATTATGCGGTGACTGTCATGTAAGTCTTCAGATCCTCCGTGGAGCTTTATACTCATATGACCAGGATCGGGGATGAACCGTACACGCTGGGCCTTTTCGACACGGCCGGGCAGGAGGATTATGATCGTCTCCGCCCGCTGTCGTATCCCCAAACGGACGTGTTTCTGGTCTGCTTCTCAGTGACTTCACCCGCGTCGTTTGAAAACGTCCGTGAAAAGTGGTTTCCGGAGGTGCACCATCATTGCCCGGGTGTCCCCTGCCTGATCGTCGGCACACAGGTGGATCTCCGGGACGACAAGAGCGTTCAGGATAAACTCGCAAAGCAAAAGATGCAGCCGGTGTCCCGTGAGGCTGGTGAACGGATGGCGAAGGAACTGAGAGCTGTGAAGTACGTGGAGTGCTCGGCTCTGACGCAGTATAAGCTCAAGGACGTCTTTGATGAGGTAAGTACACTGGACACCCCCACTTTCGATTGTTCAAACCTTACTGACTATGTAGGCGATTGTTGCCGCTTTGGAGCCGCCCAAAGTGCGCAAGGAGAAGCGAACGAAGTGTGTTCTTCTTTAGGCAAGGCTGGGAGGGGGGTGGGTGTAGTTTTTTGCTAGCTATTGGGTGAATTCGTTTACGGCGCCTCGGATACCTTCAGTCTGTTTTTTGGCGCTCCAGGACACGTACCCCGTTTTGCATGTAGAATTGCCGACCGATTCTCAGGCCAACTCAGCTTATGGGATTTTATGGAGTTTTGTCTCAGTGTCTAGTGAGCCCCCTGGGATGCTGCTTCTCTCTGACCCCGTTAGATTCATGAAGGAATGGCCGCCAAGTCCTGTTCATTCAGTCCTGGCCGCTCAAGTCTCTGTGAAGAATTTGCCATCTAACTTTTCCTTTCCGCACGACCTCTCTGCGCGCTCTCACCACCACGTGCAAGATTCTTCCCAGCAGCTACACTCTTCCTTATAAGTCGCCCATCTGAGCTCTGACCATATACTATATTGATGTGAGAGCTCCTGAGTATAGTAGTCTTTCATCAGCTATAGAGAATGGATCGCTTCTGGATCCACCGATTCAGGAACTTCGAATTGGAGGGGCGTATGCCTCGTGCCGGAATGTATGCGAAATAAGGTACTGAATTTCCATCCATTCCGTTTTACTGGTATTTAATGCTATCACAGGGGCTTTATAAATATAAAAATATGGCGTGGGGCCGTTGGCAAGCACCAGAATGATCCTCTTCCTTACCAGGCCAACATCAATCAGGGTGCTCATCATCCTGGGCAGGCCCACTTCACTCAGCATGGTCCTCGTTCCAAGGAAGCTGGTAAGATCCCTCTTAAAACCGCGTCACTGCGCATTCCCAGCTCCAGCACCATACTAACCGAAACTAGAAGAAGCTGCAAAGAAGGCCAAAATGCTGGCTAACCGTGAATGGGCTCGCAAGAAGCACAGGTTCCGCCTCTATAACGGCATCCCGAAGGCGCTCTATCGCGACTCGAGCGAAGAAGATGCACCGCGGAAGCTGGCACCTGGCGTCAAGGTTGGCATCGTCACATTTGACAAGCAGATGCATATCTACAATTTGAGCTCGAAGCTGCATTAAGCGCAGAGGCTGGTCATGCCCGACATTGAAGATCCCTTCGTGCCTGAGCACCGCGCCAAACTCCTGGCTTATACCGTATAGCTCTTCACTGAGGGCAAGTTCTCGTATATTGCGGCGACTGCGACGACGCGGGTTGTTGCGATGGTGGCTCATCAAGGAGGCCCGGACCTCATGAAGCAGACCGAAGAGGCTGTCATGAACGGCAACGCCAACATTAATTTCCCTATACCAGAGTTGTAAGTAACTGAGCCCCTATCCCAAAATACCAGCTGAGGTCGTTGACTGGTTCAGTAGCGTTGACAGAAGTATACTGGAAGAGGGTATGTGTGCCCCTTTACCTGCCGACTTGGGACAAAACCCCTTACGCTCTCATCCCGTATACTACACTCGTGCACCTGCCAACAGGAAATGGTTCCTCTGGTGACGGGGGTCGCTCCTTCCCTCGGTGGTGGCCTCCTTCCCTCGCTTAGCCTTCTACGTCCATTTGATTTCTCGCTTGGCGCGTGAGGAAGGTATCGCCAAGAAGGAATGCAATGCTTCCCCCTACTTATATTTCTCTGTCTCCCTCTCTCTCTTCCTCTCTCCAACCCTCTTCACCTTTCCCCAAATCCCCCACTCGTTCCCAAATCCAGTTTTCACCACCCAGCCCGGATTTTCTGCGCTGTATCTCGCGAGACTTGTCTCTGTTTCTACAATGGATCCTCCCGCTATCCCCCCCAAGGGTCTGAGGCGCCCCGGAGCGTCCCAAGGCACGGGAGCCAGTCCGGGTGCTACACCGGGCAAGCTGTCTTTGTTCCCTCGTATCCCCGAGCAGAAGCCTCAGCAGCTCGCTAGAGGCACCCCTTACAAGGCCACTGGCAGCAGCATTCCTCGGGCGGCGACTGGCGCTCGGAACTTTACAGCGCCCGCGCGTGACGCTCCTGCTGCTCTCTTTGGCCGCGAAGAGGTCAACGCTGCGATGCCGCCAAAGATCGATCGCGACGCGTTTGCTAAAGCGCAGCCTATGAGCGTTCGATTTGCGGCTGCCGCACCTGTTGGGGTACGTATACCACCTAAGTTTGTCTGCGCGAGTGCTAACCATTGCTAGGCCCAAGCTCCATCTTTCGGCTTTTCACAGACTCCGGGGCGTCGCAACGTGACGCAGGGGAGCTTCTTCGACCACGACTCGGATGATGACTTGCTGTATGACCGTCCTCAGGGTAACAGGGCGGCCAGCACCCCGACGGTCTCGCGGAGCAACACCGACGAGAGTGGCAAGTCCACTAGCGGGAAGAAAAGCGGCTCGTTCAGCAAGATGTTCAAAAAGAAGAAGGACATTGCTGTGTACGACTCTACCACTCCCATGCCGGATAAGGCCGCGCGGCTTCTTGGGCATCAAATGGCGTCTACCTCCTCTCTGCCTCTCAAGAAAGTGAGGAAGTCGCCTTTCGATCCGGTACCATCGTCGTCGACTTCGTCCTCGTCGGACCAGTGGCCTCTGCTCGGCAACCATGATGCCACTCTTTCGGTTCCGGACCTCAAGAAAAAGAAGTCGTTCACCTTCGGAGAGGCAAACGCCTCGATGACATCCTTCAGCCGCTACGCGCTTAAGACGAAGAAGTCGATGCCAGGTCAGGCTCTGCGTGCTGCATTCCGCAGCACCAGCCAAAACACCAAGAAGCACGACTCGGGTGACTCCTGGGATTTTAAGTGCGATGGTCTGATGGACAACTATCCTGGGAACTTCTACCAGCAAGCGGGCCCGTCTGCCGCTTCTGAGGCTTCACAGGACACGCAGAGCGTCGAGGATACCACGTCGCCTGCCCAGATTATCTATGGTCGTGCCGCCGGAATGAGCTTCGAGGGGGTTAGAGAGGTTGATAACATGGTTCGTTATAATCGCGTAGCTCGCGACGAGCAGATTTCGTTTAGCTATATCTATAGCCGGCCTGTTATAAGGTGTATATATACTTTCTTACGTCTGGTTTCAATCTCGTTCATACATATATCGCAATCCGCTTGTCTCATTCTGACTTGCTTGTTACCTCTCTCTTACTTATATCGCAAGCGGCTTGTCATCCTGACTTGTTTGTCGACCTCTCTCGTCTCAGGGCAACTTTCTGCCATCGGCCTCAGGGCCTCTCTTTGCGTATCTTGGTCGGGATTACTACTCCCCACATTTCACCTTTCCATCCGGTCTCAAGCAAGCTAACATCTGCAGAACACGCCTCCAGTCCCTCCAGTCCCGGAAGAACTAAAGGACCGTCTCCGTCTTCGCGGTGGAGATACTTCTCCGGAGCCTGCTTCGCGCCTTCCTATTCCATCTTCCAAGACTGGACTCGCGAGCCCGCGCTCGTACACTCCGACGCTGCCGGCGAATGGTTCCTCTGAGCAGCCTGGCTTCTTTCTCGCTCCCTGTGATCAGGAGTCCCGTGCTTCGTCGCGCGCCAGCAGCACTGGCACCGTTATTCCCGCGCCATTCACACAAGCTCCTGCGCAGACCACCAACACCGCTGGATCCGCGCCGTCACTTCGCACGCAATCAAGCTGGGAGACCGTGTCGAGCGCCAACACAATTCGCCCCGCCAATACTGACGAAAACGCGGAGAATATTCCCGCCATCCGCGATTCCATTTTGGTCGCACGGCAAAAAACTCTGGACCTCCTGACTGGCCGCGATCGTGACATGAATGAGGAGGTTGACTCTGCGCCTGACGTCGAGGCGTGGTACGAAGAGCGATCGCGCAACGCCGCCAATCGCGATACCCAGTCACCCTCGCAGTCGCAGCACGCCGATAATCATTCCACCACCGAAAACCTTGCGAGCGGCAACGAAGACGACGATAGCATGGGTCGATTCCGTGTTAACTCGTGCGGTTCCGTGGAGGATACCGAGGGTTCGCTTCGCCCGATTCCGGAGCACCTCATCCGCTCATCTACCCCGCCGCGTCCTACACACGCTACTGCTCAGATTCCACCGCCTGTGTTCCGGCAGTCTGATGACGTGAGCTCCTCCATGGCTAATCTGAACATTGCGGCGAACGAAGCTCTGAGGGCTGCGCAGTCTGCGCTTCAGGGGCAAGCGGACAACGGCGATGAGCACGTGACCCAGGCTAACATGAACACTGGCACTCAGCATCTGCACCCTCCATCGCTCGCGCAGCGTCTGGCGGCTGGCAGCACGGAGAGCCTTGCGTCCACTGCTATCGAAGTCAACAACGAGGAGGTCGTTGCTCCGGTTCCTCCTGGCAACACCAACATTGCTGCAGGGGTGTCTTTCAACGCCTACCTGGATGCCCAGACGACAAACATGAATGCTTCCCAGCGCCATGTCAATTCCGCGGCTCAGGCGCCGACCGTCATCGTCACGGACGACCAGCCTCCAGCCTACGCCGAGGTCCAGGGGTCCAGCTTCACTGTTTCTGACTCGCCTAACAACGACCACCCGGTGTCGTCGAACAACATCAACATCGGTGGATCGTCCAACAGCATGTCCTCCCGCATGGCTCTGCTTGAGCAGATCGTTCGCGCTCAAGCCGACAAAATCTCTTCGCTCGAGGAGCAAGTTGCCATCGGCCGTGCTTTCATGCAGCGCGCCCACGACGGCGTCTCTCTCGCCGTTGGCACAGACAGCCTGCTGGCCATCATGGTCGCAGAGCAAGCCTCTCGGATCCGCTCGCTCAACGCCGAAGTCGACCAACTCAACAATCAAGTCACTCACCAGAAGCGCGGCCTTGGTCTCATGAATCGCCACGTCTCTGGTGTTATCCAGTGGGTCACTGAGGAGATCAAGCCTGTCGCTGGTCATTCCGAGATGTTCGAGAAGTTCGAATATGCCCTCCAGCACGTCTTGTGCGAGCAGGACCAGATCAAGGAGAAGCTTGAAGCCATCGAGGGTCGTCAAGATGACTTCCACGCGGACCTGGAGTCGCTCTTCCTGAAGAACCGGGATATCGTGGCGAAGATCAACGAGAACCGCGAGCTTATAGACCTTGGTGACCGGCAGCTGCACAAGCACACCGCCGAGACAGCTGAGGCCGTCAGCCTCATCACCACCCGCCTTGAGAAGCTGACTGCTCAATCCTCGACCACAACCTCTATCTTGAGCGCCGCGATCCCTCCCCTCGTTCGAGATTTCACATCTCGCTCGACTGAAGAATCCAACGACTGGCATCATCAGGACCTTGCGGCGATCAGCGGCGCTTTGACTCGTCTTCAGGGTCTGGCTCAGGCGCGTCTCTCGGGCTCTCGCCGCTTTGAGTAATGCGCTTTCGATCTCAACACATGACACGAGATTTAATTATCGGCATTTTTTCCGGAGTCCGGAGTCCAGCGGCGGCGAGCCACTCACGGCATCAACGCTGCTCACTGCTATGCTTATGATACCCCACCCCGCGATTGACTTTTCCCTTCCCCCTTGCTCATCTAACACAACGTTAACGAACGCCAGCAAACCCGATTGACAGTGGGCGGTCTTTGAGACAGTCTGGAATCACGGGTGGTTAGTAGTCGACATGGTTGTTAATGGATTTTCGAGGAGGATAACCCCATAGAACCGTGTAAGCTAGATAGTGACAACTCTTAGAGTAGTTGCAATCCAAGTTTTCACAAAATACTGCGCCCCTTGACATACATGTGATGGTGATGTTTATGTGATCCTCGGCTTAGTGTCCAAGAAAACAAGGTAGCTGTTGCAACTCAGGCCGTAGTCAGTCAACCTTTCAGCACTGACATATCGTGAAATATCAGCCTAAGCCTCGTCTTTTGTCTTTCACCTACGGAACTCCGCCGCTCAATGAGTAATGTATCAGCAATACAGCATCCTGCATGCACCCAGCTTCCATGTGCCAACCCTCCAAAGCGCCTTCCTTTAATCGAAGGAATCGGCCCAGTCATTACCAAAGCCGTAGTTAAAAACATCCGCCAGTCAAGATCGCGCGTGCCACCACCATCCCATCATCACTGCCCTACTTACTTGCCGTCATCGCCGAACTCATCCCCAAGATCCCCATTCCCACAAACGCAAACGTCATGCACAGGTTCCGATTATGCGTCCGCTCCAAGCTCTCGGAGAACAGCTGCAACGCAACACTAGCCATGATACCCGCTGCGCACCATAAATTAGCACCATCCAAATCTGCCAAACTCACATCCACAGAGAAGAAAAACTTACCAACAACCGCAAACAAACTCCCGTAAACCGCCTCCCCAACCGGACCCGCCCCACCGTCTCCATACTTCCCACCCAGCCAAATCGCCGCAATTCCAGCGCCAAGCGGCTGCGTCAGCCCGCCGAGCAGCGTACTCCACAACATGGCCTTAGGCCGGGAATTGAAGGCGAGGTACAGCGGAAGGGCCATGGCGAAGCCTTCGGTTATGTTGTGGATGAAGAGGGTGAGGAAGACGGAGACGCCGAGGCGCGGATTTACGTGGTTGGTGGCGTAGGTTATGAAGCCTTCGGGGATTTTGTGGAGGGCGATGGCGAGACTGGTTTGCAGGCCGATGGAGAGGAAGGCGTTTTCGGGGACGTGGTGGTGGTGGGAGGCGGCATGGTTGTGGTCGTGGGAGTGGTGGCTGTGGTTGGCGTGGGAGTTGTGGGAATGGTGGGAGTGATGGGAGTGGGAGCTGCGGGCACGGTGGGGGGAGCGGGCAGAAGTATTGGTCTCACTATCAGAGAAGGGGCCATCGAGCTGTGTGAGAGTCGTAGCCTCTTCTCCCACATGAGGAAGCAGATGCTCTGATGGCATCGCTGCCTTTTGGTGCATGTGAGACAGCGGACGAAGTGACGCCCTATTGACAATCTTGAAGCACTCCGCGCCGCACGGATCCGTAAATCCGTAGCAGCGACCGTTATCGTCACAGATTTTGGTATTCAGGACGAGTTGACTGACGGTCTCCTTCAGCGTTGGCCGGCGGATAGGCTTCAGGTCCTCCCTCTCTCGCGTCTCAGCGAGCAGCGGTTGCGTCTCGGCATGAGATTGACCGTTGGTCCCGTACGCCTTCTGGATGTGGCTGCTACGGCGGCGGGGCATGTGTGGTGGATGGTCAGGCAGATGGGGAAAGCCGTTCTCCTCATCCTCGTGGGTGTGCTCACAGTCGACGATATGCGTCGGGATGAAGCGATGCAGCACCCGCGAGGCAACCTGGATCCCAAGAGCACCCACAAGAAACAAAGCAATGAGGATCCAGGCTGACGCACTGGGAGAGAATCCTCCTTGCTGAAGCGACGACCTTGCCTTGGGCAACATGCTGTACAGCGCTAGGAAAAGCTGGGCACGTGAGTTTCGAGTCGTACTCTCGTGAACACCCGACCACATACCATGACACCGAAACTGAGGCTGAGCGCTGAGGAGAGAAACGGATCGCTATCTTGGATTCTGAAGGTGCTGCTAGGCCGTATCCACCTTGCCACGATGTCGACGCAAATGAACGAGGCTCCGATCATGTTGGCTACAAAGGATAATTAGGCTTCCCCATTCCGGAACATCCAAGAAATCGTGAAGAGCATACCGACTCCGCTCAAGACTGACATGATCCATCCTCGCGTGTCATTGTCTAATAGCATTGTGGGAGCTTGTTGAGGTCGGGCTCTGGGCTGGTGGCGCAGCGAGGGTACCAAGTACACTACGGATGTAGATCGGCAGGATCCGACGGAGAACGGCCGGTAGAGACGACAAAGCTATACTAAGAAGCGGAGACGACCGAATATGGGGGCTAAACAAGAAGAACCGGTGAGAATGTCAGGACTTTGATGATTTGCACACCTTCGCGATGTTGATGGAGGTTGTCGCGCTGGTGCCGTCACCGTTGCCAACCCGATCTTGGCAGGCCCCTGCGGGCCATTTGCCATGTGGAGCTGGAGAAGGTTCATCGCCAACTGTCCAATCACGAACAAGATAGTAGGATTGCGGCCACAACCCAACGTTCGTCAAGCAAGTCCTACTGCTAAGTTGAGGAACAACGAGAGGAAAACGATGTCCGTGTTACTAAACCATGTAACACCTCCTGTCAATCTGCCTTGCCTTCATCGACATTCAAGACTGCCTTTGACCGCTTATACGAGTATCGGCCTACGGCCGTCTACGCACCCCGGCTGCTCGCTTGCACACAGCCCGCTATCAGCTGCTCATGAGGTCCTGTGGCTGCTGTCAGCCTCAGAGACTGGCGTAAGGATGACTGGCCCCCACTTTGCTTTAGGATCATTCCAAAGCGCCTGAAAACGGCAAGAAGCGACGGCGACCTGACTTTGGGTCTCCTATAAGTTCCCTCTTGTAGCCACCCTCCTCACTCCAAACCAGCCACTTCTGTCCCATTCGCCCATCGGAAGATATCGCCGCCAATCGCCAGTTACTTGACGCGCAACCCCACTTCAAAGGTGCCCACATCCTCCCTTACCCGCAGAGTAACCCCGCCCCCACACTTGGAACCAACAAAGCCAAGCGAAGCGTCCACGAACCTAACTCTAACTTCCATACAGGAACGAACATCTGTAGTTGCATCTACTGTACCGCCATGTCACTTCAACACTCTCAGTTTACGGTCTCCATAGCGCCGGAGCCGCTTCCCTCCGCCCGGACGCCGGTGTCCATCTTCCTCGCCGGCTCCATCGAAATGGGCAAGGCAGTCGACTGGCAGGCGGAAGTCACGAAGGGGCTGACTCACTTACCCGTTACCATCTTCAATCCGCGGCGCAGCGACTGGGACGGCAACTGGAAGCAGGACATCGCTGAGCCCCAGTTCAAGGAGCAGGTCGACTGGGAGATGGACCGCCTGGAGTCGTCCGACGTGATTGCGCTCTATCTGCAGCCGACGACCATGAGCCCCATCAGCTTGTTGGAGCTGGGAATGCACGCGGCTGGCGGCAAGGTGGTGGTGTGCTGTCCCGAGGGGTTTTGGCGCCGCGGCAACGTCCAGATTGTTTGTCACCGGTACGGTCTTGAGCTTGTCAAGGATATCCCGACGCTGGTCAAGCGCCTTGAGGCACGCCTGCATCAAGCGATGGAGAACAAGGCCAACATCCCTTGATCAGAGAGCAATGGACCATACGTTCTGCGAGGCCTTTTGGGATTTCCGGGTTATGGGAGCGCCACGGGTTCGACTTTACGAGCGTTACTGCCTCACGGCTCTTATGATTGGATTGGGGGTTAGCCCACATCGACTGGTACGTATCTGCGGAGTACAGGCGTGCATATTTTCCTTAGTCTCGCAAGTTATGAACCTACAGTTTTCCTGCTCTGTATCAGATTATCTGCTTTCCACTGTGTCTACCAGCCGCCGCTTGCCGTTGTTTGCCTATTGCCGTCGTCCGCAGGGTCCATGCCGACATGAGCATAAATCGCGCCCAGCCAGGCTGCATTGGCAAATTGGCCGGTATGGCTCCGTCGGCACAATATTAGCTGTCCAGCTGCCTTCTGCAAGCGAAGTGTGGGCATATAGGTTCCCATAGGACGTGGAAGTAACGTGATAGCAGGTAACGTGATAGCAGTTCGTCCCTTCATCGTGCCTTCCTCCACAACAAAGGCCTGCTCACCGCCTTCTCCACGAACCAGGCGTCTCTCCCTCGATGCCCGGTGACGCTCCTTCCTCCGTATCTCCTGGACTGTTCCACTAGCTTCGTAATCGGCCTCCGTGGTCCAACGCACGACCCCACACTCCAGGAGGTAGTTCCAGTAGCACAGGCCAATTCACTCATGGCTTCATCCTCTCCACGGCTCCCATATTTACCTCCTCCGCAACCTCCTCATCCTCCTCTCCCCGCACCCGCACCCTCACTTGCATCTTCGTCACCTTGCCCACAGCAGCATTCGCACACTGCGTTTCTCGCTTGACAGCGTCATAGGTATTCAGGCTCCCTGTGTCTGGACATATTGCTGACTTTTGCAGTACTTCGGAATTTCGCTTGTTCAGCGTCGACATCATGATGCCTCCCAAGGCTTTCGATTGGTCAGCCCGTGTGGATGATCCGAGCAATCTCTCTTTCTTCTCGTTCTCGCCCCCGCGCGGGGACGGGAACATGAGCAAGGCCGGAGCGAAGGCAGATGCGAAGGCCCAGAAAGTCGAGACCAACACAACCCCTACTCCCCAATCGAACAGCCATGATTTCACAGGTCAGCGTGCTCCAGTTCCAATCTCGTTCATCAACGGCCTCTTGTCCGGTCAATCGGGTTCCCACATGGAGACATCTGTCTATCGTCAAGGTACGCTCTTTTGTAGACCATCTGGAATTTCTGCAAGCTTAGTGCGCTTGGATATATCCGGTTCAGAACTGACAGTTTGAAAGGTTCCTCCAAGCAGCCTGTGGCAGAGCGTGGTCTCGAGAACTCAGAGGTCACCCCACGCGGCCTTCAAGCTTCCAAGCATGCCATGCGTGGTCAGGTGGTCTCATCCGCCATGAGTAGTCTTGAACGCTCGAATCACGCTGTCGTTGCCAATGATGGCCAGGAGAGCTTCTCCACCCAGTCCGTTGCTTCTGTCGCGGGCGGTGCCTCGCGTTCTCAGGTGGTCTCGTCCAACATGCGTGGTCTTGAACGCTCGAAGCACACCGTTCCTGCCGATGTTCGCCAGGAAAACTTCTTCAACAAGTCCGTTGCTTCTATCACGGGCGGTATCTCGCGTTCTCAGACGTCCACCGTCGCGCAGGGTCTTGAGGCGTCAAAGAATACCACCAGCGCCGCGATTAGCAAGGATATCATTTTGAACAAGCTCTTTGCTACTCTCTCGATCGATACCGCGGACTCGCTTCAAGTTCATCGTGAGGTGGAAGATGAGTCGAAGCCTAATTCTGAGGTTTCCGCATGGCAGATGAAAATCGACCGGTATGAGCGGGAGTTCGCAGCTCTGCGCCTTAAGCTCGAGAAAGCTCTGGATGCCGTCATTAATTCTGGTAAACATCTGAAGGAGGCCTCCGATCAGTCCCCGGATCTTCGCGACCCGGTCATGGCTGCGCATATTGGTGCCATTCGTGCGGGCGGTATGACTCATATGGAGCAGAGCCGCCAGATCAAAAAGATAGGGGAGGCCATGATCGCGCTTGAGAAGGCTTACCTCTCCCGCAAGAAGGAACTTGAGGGTTGCATGGCAGAGCACCTCGCAGCGAACAAGTCCACGAACGAGAAAATGGCGGAGCACGGTGATATGGCCCTCCAAGTTCACACCAAATCTGCGGCTCATCGGACAGTCGTGCTGAAGAAAGCTCGTCTTCAGCAGGAAGTCGCTCAGCACGAGGCCGATGCTGCCAGGATAGACAAGGAGCTCAAAATGCGCCATCATGAGCTTCAGAAGGCTCGGGCGTCTCACAAGGCAGCCCTTGCGGAAGTAGCCAAGGGGCATGGCGCGGCTGACCGTTCTACGGCGGATCGAGCTCCTATCGAACATGCTGCTGCTCAGGACGAAGCTTCCATCGAGCATCATGGTACTCAGAATGAAGATGATCAGGACCAGGATGATGAGGCCGTGGATCATCCCAAGTTTTGGCCTATCCCTGTACTGCGCCAGCGTAAGTGAAATGTATGCGCTCACCGATTGAGCTAATGTATGACAGGTACCGACCTGCGGGCGGTTCGTCTCTTGAACATCCCAGAGGGCGGGACTATCCAGTTTGTTGAGCGCCTAATCTGGGGTGGTCCGCTTGAGAGGCTCGACTTTACGCCTGGCCAGACCACCGCCGTAGCGACCTTTATGTGTCACAAGCACCTGGTTCGCTACTACCGCGACGCGCATATCGGGGTTGAGTGGCCTGATAGCTCGCGCGTCGTGGACCTGGAGATTCTTGAAGGTACTCCGCCTCTTGAGCGTCGCTGGGAGGCTATTTCGGCGACGCGCTGTGTCCGTATCACTGGCTTGCCCTCGCACTGGAGCATTGACGCTTGCACAAACTTCGCTGGGGCCTCCGCGAACAACATCGTCAAGGTGCGCACGGGTAAAACCGACGGTCATGTAAGCCCTCCTCGTAAACTGGCATTCCCCTTAGCCCAGCTCATCGATTCTCAGGAGCGTGCCGTCGAATATCGTTTCAACTCGGTTCAGGATGCGGACGCTCTCATGACCAAGGTGCGTAATGAACTTCGTTTCAAGCACTGCGCTGTCGTCTTTGCGGATGATCCTTGCCAGTTTCAACCTGCGGAGGCCTAGGCGTAGACGACAGCAACTCGGCGGCATCCTCCTGCGTACTTGTGTCATCGGCTGGGAAATCCTAAGTTTGCGGGTTGAATGCTGTTTCGTGTTTTGTAGGCGAGGGGAGGAAGCATCATGCTTTACGGATCCTTCTTGACAATGCCGCTTTAGTGATAATCGTAATCGGAGTTTCCGCAGTTTGTGTGCGGATCTTTCTTGACAAGGCCGCTTTTAGTGGTAATCGTAATCGGAGTTTCCGCAGTTTTTGTGTGCCTGTGATATGCGTGATGATGTGGAACGTGTTAGCTAGACCAGGTCCGCCAGTCTGCTAGAGGGTATGATCGAGTGCTCTGCATTGCCCTCTGGATGCGAAGGCGGTTTCTTGCCGGTTTCTTGAACTCCGGTTTCTTGTAGAGATGTCCATCGATGTGGTCCTTCGGTGTGGTTGATCGTTGTGATCCTTCGGTGCGATCCTTTGGTGTTCCTTGCGTTCAGGTCGATGGCCTGCCATCTGTTAACTGGCAATGCGCTTCCATTTACGAGTACTCACTCTACTCCATGCTCGATGAAAGCGACCTCCTTCCGTGCAATCCGGCCTTTAGGCTTCGGGACTGAGGGCCGCGGTCGGTAATGTCCGAGATGCCGAATGTAAGGTTGCACGACAATGCGCTGACGTTAGCAAGTGAGAACGAAAGTGTAAGGAGTCGAGTTCTTCGTGAATTAACTTGCTGAAATGGAGGACGGGCCCCGGGTACCCGGAAAAGGCTGTGGGTGTCCTGATTAGGCATTGTCGAGGGCAGGGGGGTCACGTAGTTTACCGATGGCCTGGGAGTATCGGTGAGGAAGGTATTCGACTTGTTCATGACTTCGGTCTCTCATGCTGACCATTGCATGCAGTAACTGAAGCCGAAGGTATTGTAGAGGGAGAAGAGTGGAGAAGGTGATGGAGAAGTAGTGAGGATAGTTTCGGAGGTGGAGTGAAGGAGAAGTGGAAGAAGATGATGAAAAGAACTGAAGGATATACTAAGCAGGACACAATGGGGAATGACAAGGAGGAGCAATGACAGGGATAATGGATAACCTGAAGAAGAACTTGGTGAGGGCAGGTGCTACCGGTTTACAATGCTTCGCGTACACAGTCCTATGGAGTCATCGACGCGTTGCGACGCGTTGAGGCGCGCGTGATTCAGCCTTGTGGCAGTCTTCTAATCATTATTGCAGCCGACTTCGAGTACCGTCGTACCTTCTCAATCTTCGGTTCAGCTGGGGCCACTTCCCTGTGCCGAAGGTTAGAGGCGGAAGTCGCCGCGAGCACCTGGCGTTGAGAGATCTTCATAAATCACCCAAGCCTTTTCGGTTCCTCATCTCTTCATACCTCTTAGTCATCCCAAGAATGTTTGTGAGCACCACACGCTTGGCAACTCATACTCCTATTTATGGACCTTGCGCTACCCGGTTGTCCTTTCCATGTTGTCCGTGAAGTCGAGTTCATCTGGGGAGGGTCGGCGATACGTACTTCCGGACCGCACTGAAGGACGAGATCAGGGCACCCATCAGATATGTCGCGTCATCATGAGGAGCCCGGGGAGATGCAGCTTCGTCTTTGCAATATTATTTCCTCGTTCCTATCAGGATATGGAAAGCACGAAGAGAAGCCGGCAGCTCTAACAGGGAGATGTTGAGCTGCTGCAAAAGCCGAGCCCATGGATCGAAAGGGAAAGAATGGCGTGAAGAGGAAGGAAGTTCGTCTCGAAGACTAGATTGACTATGTCCAAAAAGTGGTAAGCTCCTGGTATCTGCCCCAACGCCCGAAGTCTACCCAAAGAAATTTAATATGGAAAGCAGAGCCGGCAATAATCCAGCCTTGATTTTGACGCAGAATCCTTCGCGCAACAAACTTGCCAATATCTCGTATTACAATGTAACCATCATCATTCCCGCAACTACGCAAACGCCCACCCAGGCCAGTGGGCCTACTAAACCTAGGCCGCTCAAATCCCGCAGCGCCGAAGCAGCAGATTTGCTAGTCGCTGTCGCCTTGGTAGCCGACGTCGACGCGCCCGCCTCGCCAGTCGGCGTAATGATATCTGTCCCGTCAGCCTTGCGCCTCTCACATTAGGCACACACTCACTATCCGCCGAGCTCGAGCTCGAACTCGCACTAGTCTTACTCGGCGTCACCGTCGTCATCACACTAATCACTGTGTGGGAGCTCGTAGTCGTAGGCGTAACCGTGGTCTTCGTCCGAGATGCAGTGCCGTTCCCCGTACTAGAACCAGTACCTCCGGTCAACTTCGCCGCGCCGGCTGTGACACCCACTTCGCCCCACAGCCAGTCACTCCCAGTGGCCGTCCACTCCGTCTCTGTGGCGTGCGCCGCGGCCAAGGCCTCCGTGACATCCGGCCCCTGCGTGATCCCTGGCGCGATGAACGCGCTGTTGCTGCACACTGCGCTCGTTGTCCCGCCCAGGGAGCAGGAGACCGCGTTCGCGAATCCGGCGTACGAGCCTGTCGTTACGGTGGCTGTGTAGGCGAACACCTCGCTGCCAACCGTGACGGTCACGCCTTGCAAGACGGAGCAGGCGGAAGCGGCGGAAGCGGCGGTGGGGAACGGAAGGCAATTGACGGTATATGTTGTGCCGGCTGGGTTGACGGTGACGACGGAGGCCGAGACGGAGACGCCTTCGTAGTCGATCAGGTTTGGCATTTTCACTTTTGCGGAGAGCGCGGAAGACGCCAGAGCCCCGAGGACGGCGGCGGAGCGGCGCATTTTGGTGGTGGGAGAGGGGGCTTATTGTGAGATGTGGGGGGATTAGGCGTGTCGCGGAGAGAATGGGCGGAGGCGCGGGTGTTTGAGGTGTGGGCAAGGCAGCGCGGTGCCCAATATAGTGGTGCGCTGCGCTGGGGAGAAAGCGCTGGGCTTCATTTCGCTATATTGAGGGCACGGGCACCAAGCTTTGATTTGCGGGCCAATTTAGGGTTGTTGGGGCGAGGTCGAGGGACCTTTGGCCGGGATTTTGGGTTTCTGTGCCTGCATTTTGGAGGATCTTTTCGTTTTGAAGCCTGTCTTTGTCTGTCTTGTGATCGATGGAGTAATGATGTGATGGGCGTGTGCCGTTGTCCAGGTTGACTACCCGGAGTTCAGCCTTGCCCAGCCTTGTGGCGCTTCATCGCTGCTCGCACCGTCCCTCCGCAACTGAGGCTGCTGTATTAATGTTGCCGTACCTGTGGCTGTTTATCCCCGACTGTGGCTCTGTGCCAGCATTGTGCGTCATGCTTTCTCGCTCTTGTTCAGGGCACTATGCACCCGTGTCTAGCTAGATGATTCTAGACGCCTAACCTGGACTGTGCGCGATGCGGTTTGGAATTGGCCCGCTTCCCACGCGTTTCCACGTGAGCATGTTTATCCGCGGCCACGCGACGTATTGCCAGATCGCTTGTCTAAGCGCACACAGAACAGAACAGATTTTAGTATCAAACACCGCCTTTACGTACAACCGCATTACCCCATCCACCTTCAACCGCACCGCACCTACAACCCGGCCGCAAGCACATCCTTCTTCATCGCCTTACACCCCACCTTATCATCCAACTCAGGCCCGACAAGCTGATCATCATACTCCCCAAACACCAACACCGGCCCCTCGCCCGCCGTAACCTTCGGCCACCCCGCCGGTTGCCCCGTGTACGCCAAATCCGCCCACCGGCCCTGCATCGCGCCGCTGACCCGCGCCAACTCACTCTCATTATACGTCCTAAACACCGCCCCGATCTCAAAGCTATGCCACGCGCCGGCGTGCGGGAAGGGCGCGCTCTTCGCCTTTACGTCGAACACGTACCGATACACGTCGTACCCGGACTTCGCAGCGTGGTCCGCGAGCTCGGCGGCGGGGCATTGGAAGGTTAGGGCTGTGACTGCGGCGGCGGTAGCGGGGAAAGAGGTAGCGGCGAAGTCCAGTCCGCCGAAGATGCCGGCGAAGGCGGAGCCGTCGTCCGCATTTGACCCGATGATCAGCGGCACTTTCGCCGCTTTGCCGCTCGTGAAGCGCGCGGCAACGTCAGCCGTGCGCGTAATTTCGTCGGCCACGGGATCGAACCCGAGATTTGCGCGCTCGATGGTGTCCTTGATCGCCTCGGCGGGTACGGCGCGGAGACACGTCAGCGGCGAAGGGGCGAAGGTGCAGTTCGTGGCTTTCAGCAAGGTCGTATAGCTCGTTTCCCCGCCGGTCACGCCCATGGCGTTGGATTCGAGGATGGCGGCGCGGAAGGGGAGCGGGTTGGGCGGGAGCGCAACGAGTTGCTTAACCGACCAAGCGCCCGCGCTCTCGCCAAAGATGGTGACTTGGGCTGGGTTGCCGGAGAAGGAGGCGATGTTGGCCTGCACCCACTTCAGTGCGAGGCGTTGGTCAAGGAAGCCCGGGTTTGCCTCGCCGTTGGGGAGTTCGGGGGAGTTGGGGAAGCCGAAGACTGCTTACGTTAGGAGGGGTGTGGAAGGAGTGGTTTCTGGGGGGGACGTACCATTGGTGCGGTAGTTAATATTCACGAGCACGACATCGCGCTGCAGCGCAAACTTCTCCCCGTTATACACCGGTAGACTCGCGGCGCCGGCCTGCAGATTCCCGCCGTAGATCCACACCATGACCGGGAAGCCGCCTTTAGGCGCGGGGCCGGACGGGCTCCACACGTTTAGGTACAGGCAGTCTTCGCTCTCGGGCTGGATGGGCATGTTGAAGACTTCGATGGTGAAGTTGCGGACTTTTTCCGGATCTGTGCGAGTCAGTATCTGGAGTTAGAGCAAGGAGGAGGGGAGGGCCGTGAGACGCACAATTGAACTGCGTGATGCAGCTCGGCTTGTAGTTTGTTGCATCCAGCGCCTCGGTCCACGCATTCGGCTCCTTGGGGGCGCCGAACCGCAGAGGCGGCGATTCGGCGAAGGGAATACCGAGGAATTCATTGACGCCGCTGTCCAGCGTCTTTCCCGTCACGGGACCCTGCGCCGTCTTCGCAGTCGGAGCGGTAGCGAGCGGCGCGGCGGCGGCGACGGCGGCCAGCGCCGCGGTGAGGAGGGCGCGCGGCGACATTCCTCTAACTTTTACTTCGAAAACGAGGGACTGGTAGGATTTCCTACGTAGAGCAAGCGAATGTGGGAAGCAAACGAGGGAAGTGTGTTCCTGGGCCTGGCCGCCCTGGGCGATTGAGCTACATACATACTTACCCGCCGTTCCTGACGGTTGCCCGCGAGTCCACGGCGCCGGGACCTGAGCGTTCGCTCGCAGCCGAGGAAGAGGGTGTGGGATAGATGGGGCGCGGGCCCGGGGGCGGGCAGGGCGGTATGAAGTGATATGGGGACGGGTCGGCGGGTGCAATATCGCGGCATGGCGCGGCGGGAGGTGGAAGGCGAACGGCAGGCCGGCACCACAGTGGTGACAGATGTGTGCAGTTTCGCCCCGCGAATGCCATAACTTACGTGCTTGTAGTATCCATGGGCGCCCTACGTGCGGCTCGGGGCATGCATACCCAAGTCTTTGAGTATGATATCCGCCATCTGCAGAACCTTCTCCTCCTCGAGTCGCCGGCCTACGAGCTGCAGATTAACCGGCATGTCGTGCACGGCCTCCTCGTTGTCTGCAGCTGGTTAGCCCTACGCCCTCACCCCCAAGTAGGTAACGTACATGAACCGCTTATTTCAGCGCAGACGTCGCTGAGTGGTGCATGGGCCTCTGCCGCTGCGCGGTCCAGCTCGCGGTGCGCCGTTACCCCACTAGGGAAGGAGAGTGCCGTGTAGTCAAGCACGTTGAAGACGCCGGTGTAGCCGACGTATTTGAAGTCCTGGTGCGCGACGGAGGCGTAGGGCGTTGTGGGGCCTAGGGAAGTCAGCCTTATCAGTGACTTCCAGGTAAACCGGAAGGGAAGGTATACACAAAATGCCATCCAGCCCCGCGACGCCATTCCACCGATCCAAATACGCCTTACACAGCTCCGTGCGCTCAGCTTGCAGCTTCCACAGCTCGGCGACGCCCATTTCGCTCGCAGCCTTGTAGTACGCCATCTCCGGGCGCCACGGCTCGCCCACCGGATCCAGAATCGACTTCACCGTCTTCCCGCCATCCGCGACGAAAAACCTCCCCAAAATCTCCGCAATCCGCTCATGTCCCTCCGCGCGCCACTCCACGACCTCATGCCCAGCGGCTTGTAACTGTTCCACCGTCTCGCGCAGTGCGCGCCGCACCGGTGGCGTCGGCATTACCACGCCATCGTGCCACATCACGGCTAGCTTCAGCTTCCGGCCCAGACTAACCTCGCGCCAGGGAATCGGCAGGCAACGCGGATCCGCCAGCCACGGCCTTGCCTCAACGACGGTCTTACTAAACAGAACCAAGTCCTCGAGACTCCGCGCCATCGGGCCGTTAACGCTCTGCACAGCTTCTTGTCCCGCGAGTCCGGACTTCGCGCCCAGGGTGGGGAAACGGCCGAACGAGGGGCGGAGGGTGAATATCCCAGTACAGGCAGCGGGGATGCGTAGCGAGCCACCTGTCCCGTTAGCTCCGCATAAGAGAGCAGGAAAAAGGGCGCACCGATATCCGTCCCGACCCCGAGCGCACTGCCGCCAAACGCAATCAGTGCGCTCTCGCCTCCCGAACTGCCCCCGCTCGTCAAGGCCCTGTTCAGCGGATTCAGCGTCCGGCCGAAGACGTTATTTACCGTCTCGGCGATCATCATTGCTGTCGGGACGTTGGTCTTGACGTAGAACACTGCGCCTGCGTTGCGGAGGAGCTGCACCAGCGTGGAGTCGTAGGTCGCGGGCTGGTTGACCCAGGACACGAAGCCGACTGTGCTGTCCACGCCCATAATGTTGAAGTTGTCCTTCAGGCTAATTGGCAGCCCGTGGAGCGGCCCTTTCGGGCGCCCAGTCGTGCGTAAGTGCTCGTCCAGGGCCGCGGCCGTGGACCGCGCGGTGTCGAACAATGTCTCGGAGAGGCAATTCGTCTGCCGATTACATCAGTCACGTCCGTAGCCTGAGGAAGACGTACGAGCTGATGCGCAACGGCGGCGCGCTTGCAGTATGCCTCTGCAACCTCCACCGCGGACCATGCGCCGCTGGCCAGCTTCTCGAGCAGCGACGCCGCACCCAGGCTCGTGAGCTCCAGCTCGCGCGAGGTGAAGAAGCGGGATTCAGCGGGGAAGCGGGTGACATTGAGCTGCGAGTCGGGCGGCTTGATGGCGTCCGGGAGGAACCAGTCAGGTGGGATGGAGGCGAGGAGCAGGTTGCGCTTGAGAGCGGCGATGTCTTCCCACTTTTCGGGCATTGTGGATGGGTGGAAAGAGGCGAGAGGGAAAAGGGAGAGGGTGAGGCATTGTGAGGCCGAGGAAGATAGCGATATGTATGTCGGGTGTTGGCGTGATCGGTACCCCGCGCATGTAGACGCGGGGTGCGATGCGGGGTGAGTTCGCCCGATGATGCACGCCGATTCCCGATGCGCCACCCGCACTTGGCGGGGATTGGATTGCCGGATGGGGAAGGTCGTGATAACGGGATAACTCACAGGAGATTAATAGAAGCATACACTTGACAATTGCAAAGCCTACGGTGTAAATCGAAAGGTTGATAAAAGACGAAGAGAAGAGAGAGTCTCTTGACTCTTGAGACTAAAATACCTGATGATGCCCAGTTTCCTATGCTCCTTCCCTCCATCATGCGCACATTACATTATGTCCCTTCCTCCGATAAGTATGCTCCCTCCTGGCATAAGAATGCTCTTCCCTGGCTTAAGAACGCTCTTTTCTGGCACAACAATCCTGCTTCATGTCTACATCAGAGATGAGGGAGATAGACAACAGTTGTAACACGGCCTCATATTTCGAAGAGAAAAAGACCATGGGAAGTATAGCGATACCCATCTACCACCTTACTCCAGTCGTAAATCCTAACACCCGCACAAAGGATGGACATCGTCAACGCCTTAAACACCATTCAGTCCTCACCCCTCACGCCATGCTCTCCAACATCGCCCCCTCCTTCACCGACTCCGTAATTCCTTCCGCCGCCATCCTCTCTGGCGTCTTCTCCTGCACATAACGCACCTGCCCCTTCATCAGCCTCAAAAAGCCCCCAAGCACTAAACCTCCAAACTCACATTCGGATCCCCCCTCAGCCTTCCCACCTCCTCCTCCCCCAGCCCAAGAACCGTATAAACCTTCAACTGCCCAAAATTCCACACCTTCATCACCTCCGCGCCCACACATACCCCGCCACCAAGCCGCTCAATCGGATTCGCGCTAGGCCACGCATTGTCCTCGACGAAGGCGACGATGTGTTCCGGAGCGTGGGTACCGGCTACGCGGTGGAGAGCCCGGCGGTGGGGAGCGAGACGTGTGTGCCAGAAGAGGGAGCGGGAGAGAGAGGGGGTGCGATACATTGTTGTGTGAGGTAAGGCTGAGAGTATTTGAAGATGGAGTTTGAATGATTCGACGAGAAATTCACCGAGACTGTCCCGGAGGGAATGGGAGGAGCGATTTAAATGCTCAATTAGCATGAGGCCGGATTGCGCGGAGGGCTAATACCTCGCCTTGCCGCCGATTGCCGGATGTCGCGGACGGGCGGACGGAGACGCGTGAGCAGAGTCCGCAACTCGGGCCGGAGCGCGGGATAGGAGAGTTCGGGCGGAAGGAGGTAAAATTACCGCGCCTGAGCCGGAAGACGAGATCGAACCTTCACATTCAAAACATATCTCATCTTCATATAATGTTGAATGCATCTTTCAGCCTTCCAGAGCTTCCCCACATCCCCACTCATCGTGACCTCACCCTTGTCAGATGCTCCATTTCTCCGCAACCTATGCTCCACCATGACACTCGCTCCGATCCCTCCCCACCTATTCATTAATGCCAGAGGTCTTCAACAGAGCATCACAGCCTCACAGTGCACAAGCCACAAATATTCACAAAGTCCTCATTCCATCTCAAACCCCCAAGCCACGCCGCCCACCCATCCCATAGCCACATGCATATATTAAAACGCACAAACGCACCCATTGGATGCCGCAGAAGAGTCAAAAGCATGCCACACAGAGTTTTCAGAGTAAGGTTCATCGCATACAGGCCCAGCACCCATAAAGCCCCAGCCCCCCTCTCACAACGCCGCCATGCCGAAAAGCCCACAACCGACCCGGACCCGCGCGTCAAAGAGCAATGTTAATGAGGGCGTGAGAGACCCTGCTTGGCCTACGAGATGTCAGCACTTGTCTCACTCCGTAAAACCGCAAGACCAACCTTCATCATCTCAATCCTCGCCTTAAGATTCTGCGTAACCTCCGCCGCACGTTTCCAACTCTCCGCACCCCCAGCCTGCCCCGCGCCCGCCCCAGCACTCGGCAAACTCCGCTCCTCAGCTGGCGTCGCGAAGCGACTATTCCTTGGACTGCTGGCGGCGTACGAACTTGGCGCACCGCTCCCCCCATACCCGAACCCGGCCGACGAACCCCCTGTCAAAGGCGGCGATCTCAGCTTCTGCCTAAGGGCCACAGGGTGGTCCATGTTCTCCTTACCTTCTACCGAGGCCGTGGGGCTGGTGACGAAGGAGCGGCTGCTGCGGTAGCCCGCCATGCCGTTGTGGCCCGCTGCGGCGGCCGCCTGCGCCGTCCGCTCGTCTTGGTAGATCTGCTCGGAGAGATCCATAGGTGGGGGACTGTTGGCGCGCACTTGCCGGCTGAGTTCGCGCTTGAGCCGGTCGACCTCGCGCTGCTGATGCGATACCATTTGCTGTGCTTCCTCAGCGTCGGACCGCGCACGCACCAGTTGCGTCTCCTTCGCTTTGATGGATAGCACGTCGCGTGTGTGGTCCTCGATCAGCTGCGCGTTCTGGTTCGTCAGCTCGTGGATTTGGCTGCTGAGCCGCGACTTCTCCACTCGCAGACCCTCGTTCTCCCGCCGGATACGCTCGATCTCGAGGCGCAACTCCTCCAGCTCGGCACGTTCCGCTGTGCTCAAGCCAGACAACCCGGAGGCCGTGTATTGCACCGCGTCGGGATCGGCGCGCATGGGCGTCGCAGCTGGCTTACCAAGCGGGCGGCCGGCGAGACCGCGCCCGGGCCCAAGTCCCAGCTTGGGCTGTGGCGGTGGTGGTGCATCTTCGACTGGCGATGCGACCCTGCGAGCTGGTGACGGTGCCGCAGAGGAGGTCCCGAGGGGCCGCTTGAGCGCAGGAGGGCGCGCGCCGCCGGGGCCAGTAAGTCCAGATTTGGCACCTGCGAGCTTGGACACGCCGGGGCGGGTGCTAGGCCGCACAGCCAGGGGTGTGGGAGGTTCCTCGACAGGCGGCGGCGGGGCAGCGGCTGGGGGAGCCTTTTTAACACCTGCGGCAGGTTTCTTGCCGACCATGCCCATGCGCTTGGTGTTCGCTGCGGGGGCAGGCTTCGGTGGTGGGGCCACCTTGGGCTTGAACTTCGCTTTGACTTCGGCGGCCTCGTAGAACTCCTTAATCTTCGTTTTGCGGATTTCGTCCAGACCCTCCAGATGGGCGAGCATGGGACGGTCGCCCATGATCTTCCACAATGTGCCTAGTACCTCGGCACCGGCGGACCGCTGGGTTTCTTGCGAGTCGGTGAGCAGCTTTATGGAAGCCTCCGCGATGGACTTGACTTGGGGCGGCTCCGGCACATCGCGTGTAGTCTTGAGAGCGCGGATCAGGAAACGCGTCGACTCGAGCTTCACCTGAGGATTCTTATGCTTGAGGAACTCGAGAACCTCCTCGAGACAGTCGGTGAGGTTGGTAGTGGCAAATACAGCATCCAAAGCCGCGCCAATCGCGTCAGTCACGGTCTGCTTCTTCTCCTTCAAGCGCTCCATCATTGGCGACATTACAGTACCGCGGTACCGCGCAAAGCCTCTACGCAGACCCTTGGCGAGCAGTTCGATACTGTTGGCGGCGGCTGTTACAACTGCAATGTTGGCGTCCTTCATGCACTTGGCGAGAGCGCGCAGGATGTCGTCGAACTGTCCCTCTTCAATCCTCGGGTGGTTGATGGCCACCAGAAGATCGTCAAGAGCCTCTTTGCGGTCCTTCCACTTGGTCGAGCTTATCCGTTCCTGGAAGTCCTTCGGGATCTTGGGGAACACATTGACAATCTCAAACTCAGGCTCCAGGTCGATCTCCGCCTCCTCTTCCTCCTCTTCTTCGACTTCGCCTTCTACCTCAGCTGGTGCTGCGGCTTTGGCCGCCTGCTGTGACCTAAGCAGCCGCTCCTGCTTCGGGGCTGCCTCATCCCGGACTTTCTCGAAGAGCTTCTCCAGGTCCGTCTGCTGCACGGGCTTCAAGTCGTTCCAAAAGAGCGGCTTCATGGCCTCCTTAATCCAGCGGTAGAACTCCACTGTGAGATTGGTTGCCTCGGCACGCACGTTCTTGTCCGCATGGCCGAACATTTTGGGGAGGAGTTTGATCGTGGGCTTGGGCTCCACGACCTTGACGCCGTATGCATGGTAAATCGCCGTGAGCGCCGCAAGGGTAGCGGCGATGATTTTGGGCTGCTTGTGAGAGAGAAGAGGCAGCAGCTCCTCGACGATTGGGTCTGCCTTGTCCAGCTCAATATATAGCAGCAGAGCCTCAAGCGCCTTTTGCTTCGCTGCCGGACGAGTAGCAGCAAGGCCCTTCTCGACTATGGAGGTGATGGTGAGGTTGCGCGTCCTGTGTCAGTGCCATTAGCGTGAAGCCATGGTATGCGCGCAAGCTACTTACCGCGTGCAGCCCTGGATACCTGCGATTTGCAAGAAGGAACACAACGCGCCGAGCGCCTCTTGTTGCGCCGCAACGTTGGAGTCTGCTACGGCGGCCTTCCATAGTCCCGGATCTTGTAGGAATGTGCGTACCGTGGGGTCGCTCTCGCTGGCAGCTATGTCAAAGGCCTTAGTAGCGGTCTCGTAGGCCTCTTTCCGAACCTTCCAGTTCTTGTGAGCAAAGCGGTCGGGCAGCGGCAGCGAAGAGAAGTCTTCCTCCTGTTCGGCCATCGTGTCGGATATCCGGCGTCGAAGAGAGTCGTGTGGACCTGCAAGTAAGGATCTTAGCCGCCGCATTCCCTCAATAGTGACGCAGCACGGTGAAAGACATGCTAGTCACAACGCGCAAAGGCGAAGATGAAGGATATGCTGTAGGAGAGGGTGAGGACTAACAACCTCGGGCGCTTCCAAGCCTATTTGGGCGTGTTTGACTCTACACAAGATATGACAATGGGTGTTGTTGACAGTCGGACCACACTGCTTCCCGAGACAGGATGGAAGCGTAAAGAAAGTTAGACAAGACGATGCGTAGGTATGAAGGAGAAAGGAAGAAGAAGTGGTGCGCAGAGGTATGAGGTTGTTGTTGTTGTTGTTGTTGTGGGTAGAGCTTGTTTAGAAGCGTAGGACGGTGGGACGTTTGGAGATGCTGTTGTGCGTTATTTGCAGATGGCGTTGCGATTATTTGTTTTTTCCCTTCCCGCAGTCGACGGAATCGGAGGGAGAAGTCGTTGCCCGTGCAGCGGAGAGAAACGTCACTCTTCTCAACCTCCACCACAAGCTTCTTTTTCGACAATACCGAGCGTGGAACAGACGTTTCACTTCTGTCTATCTTACTGCATTCAAGACAGGTATGTATACAACTCTTTCTTCGTCTTTATATGTCACTGGTATATCTCCACGCTCCTCAACTACAGCATCTAACGCCTTCCGCGCCCCTCTTGCAGCTATCACGCACCCCTGCATCTTCCGTCTCTCCCCACACTCTCCACCATCGCCGCCAGCGAGAATCCCAACGGCCTATCAACTCGCCGACTACATTTTCCGTCTTCCGACCCTACAAGCACCTACCCACCCGCCGCGCGCAAGATACGGAGTGTGCCTGCAATTCATCGGCGACAGATTCCTTGCAAATAGTCTGGGTAGTGGGGTTCCCGGAGGTAGAGCTCCGCCATGAGCGCACTTTTGACGACAAGGCAGGCAGAGGAGCTGTGGGTTTTCCTGAATCGCTATCGGTCCCAGCGCGCAACTAACGCCCTATAGCCACAAGTCCATAATAGCCTATCTAACGGCGTGCAAGCTTACTAAGAGCGCCGCTGCCCTGCGCGAGGAATTGAGTATCGGCGAGAGCTTCGACGATGCCACGCGCGAGAAGTACCAAGGGCTGCTGGAGAAGAAGTGGACAAGTGTGATACGTCTCCAAAAGAAGGTACATTTGCTCTCATATACACCCCTCGCTGGAGTCTGACATGTCAGATATTTGATCTCGAATCCCGTAATTCCAGTCTGCAACAAGAACTCGATTCCGCCACTCCTACATCTCTCTTGCGCAAGAATCAAGACCCCGCCGAATGGCTTCCTAGGTCTCCCGCACGGCACGGCCTCACCGGTCATCGTCAGCCCGTCACTTGCGTCGCCTTCCATCCTATATTTTCATCACTGGCCTCGGGTTCGGAGGATACTACAATCAAGATATGGGACTGGGAGTTAGGCGAGCTTGAGCGTACCATCAAGGGCCACACCAAGGGTGTACTGGACGTTGACTTTGGCGGTCCGCGTGGCGGCACACTGCTTGCGTCTTGCAGCTCCGACCTGACCATCAAGCTGTGGGACCCCAGCGACGAGTACAAAAACATTCGGACATTACCCGGACATGACCATTCTGTATCCGCCATCCGGTTCATACCCTCTGGCGCGGCGGGAAGTCCTGCGTCGGGCAACCTCCTTGTGTCGGCATCACGTGATAGAACCCTCAAGATCTGGGATGTGACGACGGGATACTGCGTCAAGACGATCCGAGGACACGCCGATTGGGTGCGTGATGTGGCACCATCCTTTGACGGCCGGTGGCTTCTATCAGGCGGCAATGATCAGTCTGCGCGACTGTGGGATGCCAGCAGCGGTGAGATGAAGGGTACGTTTGTCGGGCACGAGCATGTGGTGGAGTGCGTCGCGATTGCGCCGCCGGCAGCCTACGAACATCTCGCCAAGTTGGCAGGGTTGCAACGGGCACCGGCAGCGAGCAGTTCGGCCGAGTTCGTTGCGACAGGTAGTCGGGACAAGACCATCAAACTGTGGGACACGCGGGGGACGATGATTAAGTCGTTGGCGGGACATGATAACTGGGTACGTGCGCTCGTCTTCCACCCCGGCGGCAAGTACCTGCTGTCTTGCGGTGATGACAAGACGATCCGCTGCTGGGACCTCTCGCAGGAGGGCAAGTGCGTGAAGACGGTCGAGAATGCGCACAACCACTTCGTCGCGGGCATGCGGTGGGCGCCGGGGATAGTCAAGGAGCCGCAACCGACGAACGGCGAAAACGGGACGACGGCGAATGGGACGGCACCGGCGCAAGTAGCCATCCGATGCGTGATTGCGACGGCATGCGTCGATAGCGTAGTGAGAGTTTTCGCCTCGTGATGTGCACAGGGAAAGGATATATGTATGCGGCAGGTGGCCGAGGCTGTGTGTCTGGTTGGATCAAGTGGTTGCCGTCTGCATGCTGGCGGCGTTCGCAGGGGGCGTCATGAGTGTTTTTACGTGACAACGGTGGGCAGTATGTGGGAGTTCGGGACGCCGTGCTTTGGACGATGGGGATATGAATACATTTACGCCGTCACATCGCAGATTTGATGCTTCATCGCCTTGCTTTACCTGAGCTTTGCCTTGTTTGTTGACGTTGAATGGTGCCATGGTGATCACGGGCTATATGTATTTAATTTAGAGCCTGCTGCATTTGCCCGTCTCCAATGAAGAATCAAGGACGTGCCGTGTCACGGTACTCGGGTTGCAAGCCATCCGCAGGCCTGTAGAGGCGCTTATCGGCACTGTTATACCCTGCTGCAGCTGAGGTACATGGATACATCTTGTTCACGGCGGGCGAAGCGGCTCGGCATTGTTGATGTTTTGATGCCTCCCTGTACGGTTTTGGAGTAAGAAAAATATCTTCAAAAATCAGACTTTGGCGACGAGAAGTTATAACTCGAGGCACGAACTGTAGAAGGCATGCTGCTCAAGGTAGAAGCTGGGCTATATGATCCGCAATATGCCATCTGTGTTTTGGCAGGCGAAGAGGACAACCCGGTGCAAGGCTCTTGAGAATTGGATATTGACATGGCCCGTGCACAGGACGTTGTGGGGTGTCAGGTTGTTGTTGGTTGCTCCGTTTCCGTGACAACCTCCCGCAGCTCCAACAACATCCACTTAACCACCTGCTCCGCCTCAAGCTGCGCGCAGCTGCTTCGCTTCGCAAACACACTGCCGTTGTCACTTTGTTTCTGCTCGTCCGCCTTTCCCCCATCTCTCCTACGCCAACGCCCGTTCGTTTCTCTTCCTCAACACTCATTGTCAATTGCCTGCCGCTGCTGAGCAACGTCGAGTATCAAAATCTATTCTTGCCTCGCCGGCTTGCTGCCGTCATTGCCATTGTTTTGAGCAGCATTCCACTGCGACAGTGCTACAGGTTAGGACAATTTACATTCCATCATGTCCACCGAAGCGGTACGCTCTCTCCTCAAGAATGCCTTTGTCTATGCGCCGCCTACTGACATTGCCAAACAGGTGCATCCGCTGAGAATTCAAAAAAACCCGACATCTTCACCGTTCAGGCCAAAGAGCAGCGCACTTCCGCGTCCGCTCACCGAGATCAGCCCCATGGAGCGCCGACGCAACTCGCCGAGCTTCCAGCAAGGCAAGGTGAGCGATCGCCGCATTCCGGGTCTGAAACCCGCTAATGATACCCAGATGGCACTCAACCGCGAATCGTCGCCTTTCGATTCTTCTCCTTACCACAAGAATTCTCCGCACAGCTTTTGGAAGGAGCGGGAGGTTACCGCTTCGCCCAGTCTTTTCTCGTCGGAGAACGACTTCTCGCGTGACTTGTCGCCTTCGGCTGCAAAGCGTCGCTCCATCGAAAACCTCATGAAGGCATCCCGCGTCAAGAACAGCAGCATGTTTGCTCGTGAGCACAAGAACGAGTACGACCCGACGAGCACGCCGGTTGTCGAGCGTCCGCTTGCTGCTGGCCGTCCGCTGTCGCTTATGACCACCAATGCCTTTTCTCCTCGTCCCGAGAGCCCGGCTCCTTCGAACCCCGCCTATCGCGGACATCGCCGTGGCGAGAGTCAGAATAAGATTCCGCTTCTCAGCCCGACAAAGGTTGCTTCCACTTTCAAGGAGAACTCGCCTTCGCCGCGCGATACGGGCTCGCCGACCAAGTCGTCACTCGCAAACAAGAACAACACGCTCCCGCGCAACTTCAACCCTTACAAGCAGGACAATTGGTCCGACGAAACGGTGTCCAAGGTTGAGCCGCAGCGCCCTCTGCGTCGTCATGCTAAGAGCGTGACCTTTGACACGGCGCCGCCTGAGATCAACGAGTACGAGATGGTCACGCCAGACCCATCATCTGTGGCATCTGGTTCCCGCGAGGGCAGCTATGACATGGATCTCGAAGATGAGGAAGTGAGCTTTGATAACACATATTCCGATCATGACGACAGCTTCGATGCGTCTCTTGAGGATACGGACAAGACGCCCATTGTTCTTCCTGGCGACTGGAACATGACTCCTGATCCTGGAAACGCGACACTGACGAGCAAATTTCATGATTCCTTCGGGAAGAGCGATACGCCGTCCCGGCAGTGGCATGCTTACCGTACCGCATCGGTGAACTCCGACGAGTCACGTCCCCTTCCTCCGCTGCCTTCGGGCGACAACAGCTTCAACGCTGGTCCCGCTCAGCGCTCGCTTCCGCAGCTGCCCGATGTGCGTACTGGATCCCAGGGCGATGTTCTCGGGATGAAGGAGCACGCGATGGAGCTCGAGGACCGCTTGCGGTTGATGGAGATCCGCGACTCGCCTCAGCCCACTGAGAAGAGCCACTACACGGAGAATGCTCTGCATATCAAGAAGAACGGCCTTGGCATTCAGATCCACGAGGAAGAGGTTGAGGTTGAACAGGAGGTGCAGGTGAAGTGCGAGCAGTCGACTGATGAAGACTACGAGCCCAAGCCCATTTCTCGTGAGTCCATCCTGCGCAAGGTCAAGAGTCGCACCTTCCATTATGACGGGCGCGAGTACGGTCCGCTTGAGGATGAGGAGGACTACCTCAATCTCGATCCCGATGTTCCGATCCCGTCTCGCGAAGCGTCATCCAACTTCGACGAGGTTGTCCAGGATGCGGAGATTCGTGCGCAGATCAAGATGGAAGAGGAAGAGATTGATCTCTACTCCATTCCTGAACTGTACGCGCGCTCTCCCGAGAGCGAGGAGCATGAAGAGCGTGAGGGCTCCGTTATTCGTCATCCCATGCCTGAGTACGATGATGACGACGACGCCAGCCAGTACTCTCAGCAGCACTCGGAGGAGCCAACCCAACAGTCTAACGGCAGCGCAGAGGACGACGGTCCACCAACCCCCAAGATTGAGAGCGGCATCAGTACCAGCACTCCTCACAAGGAGGATGCGAGTCAGATTCTCCCTGACTTCCCTTCAATGCTTGATGATTCGAACTTCGGGACTGGGTTTGAAGCCTACATGAGCTCTACCTCGACACCCCCACCTCCGCCGCCCAAGGATGAGTTCAAGCAGGAGACGACTCGTGCTCTTCCCGCTCTTGAGCCAGTGCAAAAGTTCTTCGAGCGCCCTCAAACACCTGAGCGTCAGATCACTCCTGAGTACGACGACACCGAGTCTGAGCCGAGCACTCCGACCTCGGTCGTTCATCGTCCGATGGATCGTGAGGAGGAGGAGGAGCGTGCCCCATCTCCTGTCGTGCCTGAGCGTCATGCAACTATCAAGGCTCCCGGTAGCGGGTTGAAGACTCGTCCGTCTGCCACTCCAGCCGATATCCAAGCCATGGCCGCTACTCGTCGCCAAGTCAGCGGTCAAATTGCACCACCCATTCCGGATAAGAGCCCCAAGCGCTTCTCCATGAGCTTGGAGCCCGAACCGCAGCCCGAGGAATTTGAAGAGGGTACCTCGAGCGAGGGATCTGAAGAGACGGAGAACGGCAATGGCTCGCCCAAGCGTCGTGAGTCCTTCAAGATGAAGCTCGATCTGCCCGACACCCTTGAATGGGGCGAAGATCTCAGCTTCGGCTTGGACAAGGAATTTGATCGCGTCATTGAGTCTTCAAAGGTAGACTTCCTCCAACCCCGTTTGCGTGTACCGTCCTCCACTCCGGCATCTCATGCAGCGGCGCGGGGGATGATGCGTCGCGACCCCTCTAGAACTCATCATGCTAACCCACTTTCGTATAAAAAGAAGGGCTACCTTATGCGTCAAAACACCAAGGTCGTCGTTGCGAAGCGCAACTTCAGCAATGAATTGCCTCCTCCTGGGTCACCTACGCGACCTAGCTCAGCGCACTCAGTGTCGGCGCATCCCGCGCAGCGCAAGCCTAGCCATGAGCGCACCAAATCGTGGACTACGGAGCCTTGGAACCCGAAGGCACGCCGCAAGAGTGGTCGTACGCCTTCTGGGAAGCGCCAGTCCATGGGCCCGCCTATGGGTCCGGCGCCGCCTATGCCCGGTCAGGAGAGCGCCGTTAGCAACAACCTCGGCACCGTTGTTGAGGGGCAGATGATGGGAGTGGAAGAGATGGAGGAGGGTGCTGAACGCGGTCGCCTGTTTGTTAAGGTGGTTGGCGTCAAGAATCTTGAGCTGCCGCTGCCGACAAGTAAGTCTTACCCTTGCTTCCAACTACTCTTTACTAACAGCTACAGGCGAGCGTACTTACTTCCAACTCACGCTGGACAACGGCCTCCACTGCGTGACAACCTCCTGGCTCGAGCTCGGCAAAACCGCCCCCATCGCGCAAGAATTCGAACTCGTCGTCCTCTCCGACCTCGAATTCCAACTCACGCTGCAAACCAAACTCACCCCTCCCCCCAAGATGGCCCCGCCCATCACCCCCTCTTCACCCACAAAAGCTAAAGCGCCCATTAAAAAGTCCTCCTTCTCGCGCTTCCTCTCCTCCCCCAAGAAGCGGCGCGAAGCCGAGCGCCAAGCGGCGGCCGAAGAAGAGGATAGGCAAACGCGCGCCCACCGTGCCGCACTCGACGCCCAGCGTCGTGCTGCGCAGCTGAACCCGTCTGCCTGGGACCTGCTGCATGAGCTTGTTGGTGGCGATGGCAGCTTCGGGCGCGCGTATGTGAGCCTCAAGAGCCATGAGCAGGGGTGCTTCGGCAGGCCGTTCACCGTCGATGTGCCTGTTTTCAACGAGTGGGCGCTCGAGCAGGACGCCGCTATTGCGAGCTCTGTTAAGTCGAAGCGTGCTGGGGGCGCGGCCCGCCGCCCGCCGTATAAGGTCGCGGAGTTGGAGTTGCAGTTGCTATTTGTGCCCCGTGTTAAGGGCGCGCGGGATGAGGATTTGCCGAAGAGTATGAATGCTTGTGTGCGGGAGATGAGAGAGGCGGAGGAGGAGGGCAAGCGGGAGTGGGAGGGGTTTTTGAGTCAGCAGGGTGGTGACTGCCCGGTAAGGCCTTTTTTGATTGATATAATGGGACACAAGCTAATCACAACAGTACTGGCGCCGCCGCTTCTTCCGTCTGCAAGGCACACAATTCACCGCCTTCCACGAGACGACGCGGCAACCGCGGGCCAAAATCGATCTCTCAAAAGCCACCAAGCTCATTGATGACAAATCCGCCCTCATGAAGCCCGACGGCGCTAAGGCCAGCAAGGGGCGGCGCAAATCCGCCTTCGGCGAAGAAGAAGAGGGCTACATGTTCGTGGAGGAGGGCTTTAGGATCCGCTTCGCCAATGGCGAGATCATTGATTTTTACGCCGATAATGAGAAGGATAAGGCGGGGTGGATGGCTGTGCTGGCGAAGACGGTGGGGCGTGAGGCTGGTGCGGGGAGTAAGGGGTGGTGTCGCGCGGTGCTGGAGCGGGAGCGAAGGGCGAGGTCTGCGGCACGGAAGGCGAATGGCCTGCCGGAGCAGCAGGTTCAGGGCACGCGCTCGGTTCCGGTGTCCCCGCGGAAGCCGAGCCGCGAGGCGCCCGCTGTTATGCAGGCGCAGATGGAGAGGGAGGGGGTGGAACAGAGGCGGGAGCGCAGGAAGCAGGTCCAGAGCATGATCTTTTAAGCGACCGGTCGGTGGGACTGGCGTTCGGGGCTCTGCTTTGCGGTCGGTGTTCAAGGAGTGTGGGGGTGGATGGTGGGAATTTGATCAAACTGGTGGATATGGGGATGGGGGGAGTTGAGGCTGCTTTGGGCGTTTTTGCGGATTTTGTACGTGGCGTCGTGTTCATGTCTCGTTTGGTCCGAACGCCCGGCGTAGGAATACGCTTTGAGCCCGTGGCGATGTTTGTTAATGAGTGGATGAAGATCAATTATTGTTGCTACTACCTTGTGTCTATGGTGATATGCCTGGATCTATCCCTCTTGATACGTAGAGCTTGCCTGCGTGATGATATACCTAAGGTGCGCAACGCTCTACCCGCTCCAGAGCAAACAATCTCAACCTTGCAATGTGGTAGCACCAGATCCGCGCAACCACCCAGCCAAACTCGCGAGCAAACTCGCGTCTATGACAACGATCTGCCAATCTCCTCTCCTCCCCTTTGTTTTCTAACTCATCCGTCTAACTCATCCAGCCCCTTAGACCTGAACCCATACCATCTCAACGATCTACATCTCGATGGGCGCCTCGGTATCAACCACTGCCCCTCTACCCCCGCCAAAAGGCTACCTCCTCCCCGTCTGCGACCACGACCCCGCGCCCCCGCCTTATCACGCTCATCCTCCCGCTTATAGTCGTGGGAAGTGGGGCTGGCCCCGCGAAGGCTATGGGTACGCCGACGACTGCGGACCGGGAGGCGGGTATGGTCCCGGTCCAGGCTGTGACGGAGGCGGAGGCTGCGGACCAGAGGGGTGCTATGCCCCAAAGGCAAAATACAGCCCACCATCGCCGCAGCAGGAGTACCCCCAGCATCACAGGCGCGGACAGGAGGGGCAGTATCCGCGGCAACATGCTCAGCGCCAACCGGGGTGTGGATGTGACTGCCACGGGTGTGGTGGTGAGCAGGGCCAGGGGCAGGCGTATCCGGTCCACCAGCCTAGTAGTACGAACTTGCACCACCCACCGCATGCGTATCACCCGCATCCTCCAGCGCACCTACATGCCCATCCGCCCGCCCCGGCGTGTCTACAACCTCCTAAGCCGAGGAAGTTCCATATCCGGGGCACGCTAGGCCCTGAGGCTGTGGATCTTGCGCTCGCAGAGGCGGAGACATGTCCGTGCTGTGGATGCGAAGAGAAGGGGAAGTGCGGGGAGAGGGTTAAAGAGCTTGAGTTAAGGGGATTGAAGGAAGAGGGCAAGGCCCGGGTGAAGAGCGAGGAGCGGGGGCGGAGGAGGAGGAGTAGAACTGCTGAGAGTGTAGGAGTGGGGAAGAGGAGGAGTGACAGCCGGTTAGCGGATATGGAGCGCAGGGTTGGGGAGTTAGGGAGGGAGTGGCGGGCTTTGAGGGGCGGTGCGGGGGAAGACGGGGGATTTGACGGCGGTTATGGGCGGGGTTTTGGGAGAGGGGGGCCTGGGGAGGGGGACATGGAGGGGATAAGGCGCATGAGTACTGGTCTCGACGGCCTGGGCCGGGCCATGGATTCGCGGGCGCGGCCGAGGGATCCTGGACTCGGTATGGGACGTCTAGGCGACCGGCTTGGCGATGACCGGTTCGGCGGCCTCGGTATGGGTGGAATGGGCGGAATGGGGGACCGACTCGGAGGCGATAGACTCCAAGGGCTAGGTGACAGACTCGGCGGTGAACGACTGGGCGGCCTAGGAGACCGTCTCAACACCGACCGGCTAGGCGCGCTAAACGAGCGTCTCGCCGCCGACCGCCTCGGGCCTGGCCCCGGCCTCCCCGGCCCCAGCGCCCCCGGGTTCGACTCCTTCGAAGACGACAACTTCGGCCCGTCGGATCCGCGCTTTGCGATGCCGCGCCTCGGGCACGGAGGCCCAGGTCCGATGCCGCTGGGGCGCTGGGGCGGGGCGGGCGCCGCACGCCGGAAGCGGAAGCCGGGAAGAAGAAGGGAACGGGACGAGGGTGAGGGGTTCGGGGAGGCGCCCGAGGGGGCGGGCGAGGAGGAGGGCTGGGAGGACGGTGAGTTCCCCTGCTTTTTGCGAGGTGGTGCTAAGGGTAGTGCGCTGATGGTGTAGTGCGCTCGCCGGGGGCGGAGGTGCCGCCAGCGCCGGGACTGGGGCTAGGGGGGTTTGGAATAGGGAAGGGCGCAAAGAGGAGTCGGGCCAGTGAGCCGCCGAGGGCATCGGTGCCGATGGAGCGGGAGGTGAGGAGTCCGCCGCCGTTTACGTTTCCGGGTGCGCCGGGGCAGATTGCGGTGCTGAGGCCGTTGGTTGGAGGGGGGCGGGAGGAGAAGAGGGCGATGGCGGAGACGGTGGATGAGGGGAGTGTGGGGCGCGCTGGGCAGCAGATGACGTGACGATCGTGGCGGAGGTGGAGATGAAGTGTTTGGGGGAGGAGCCTGTTGGGTTTCGGGTTGGAAGTGAAGATGGGAGATGGGATGATTGAGTGCGTGCAATCTGAGATGACGTGAAGCAAGGAAGAAGCATTGGCATTCTCGGAAGGAGTATATTTACCGGGGGAAGTCACAGAAAGCAGGACTAGAAGGAAACCTGGGATAGCGGGAAGGAGGATACGTTGCCAAAGTCATGGTGATGTTCCCATCATGGGATGGCGAGGGGCGGATATGGAACCCTACGCGGTCATAATTGAGACGTGAGGCGGATTAGCTATTCATGAGCTATCATCAGCAGTTTATTGATGAATGAAGACTCGCCTTTTGGGCATTGCTAGGTCCATCTGATGTACCCTCCATTTTCTTACAATAGACTGCTTCCAGCTCTCGACCATCCGGTCCAGCTCGAGGCTTCACGCAGCTCTACGCCTCATTGACTGTCGAGGCCGCTTATAGTACTTCTGCCACCTATACTGATAGTGCGTCCGGAACATTTTCGACGGCAGTGTGCCACCCCACTGATCCGCCTCAGTAGTCGCTGCTAACTCCCGCTGAAGATTCTTCAGGGCAATCTTCATCATGGAAGCATGACCGCGATAGACACGGATCCGTGCCTCATCAACATCGGCTCAGGCCTTTAGAGCGTCTCTCTGGGCATGGACAGCACGCATCTGTCCCTCATCAACAGTGTACCGGGCTCTTGCAGCATCAGTCATGGCATGCGCAGCGCGCTCTGTGGCGATCCCAGCCATCGCCCTTTGTTGCTTCGCCTGGTCTTCGGCCCGGTCGTGCTGACTTTGGGCCTTCTTTGCTTGGATTTTCAGTTTCTCGGTATGTGAGCATTTCCTTCCGTAAACTTAAGGGAAGAGAACGGAGTATATCTGAAGGGTCCCAGACAGTATCCGGTTTCCGATGCTTCGTGCTAGAGGACTGCGGTGCGGCGGAGTAGCTAGGAGGAGCATCGGAGGGAGGGACATTGACGAGAGTGGCACCGGAGGGAGGGTCATCGACGAGAGGGGCATCGGAGAGAGGGCTACGGAAATGCTAGGATCTGGCAATATGCGGCATAGGAGTAATGACACTCACGATCTGGAAGCGTTGGACACGGGCCATTTCAAGTTGCTGCTAATGCGCAAGACCGTCGTGAGGCCCCGTAAAGGCTAGGATGGAAACGCTTGAAAGCTGATATGATGGAATAGACCTAGTGAAGGCCACTGTGACTTCTTTAATGTGAATATGATAACACATATCAGCGTACAAGACAGGTGGCTGGAGAAGTGCTGCTGTTGATGGTGATGTTCGATGTATGGTTCAGTACTCATGCTAAATATGTCCGCATCTTGGGCAAAAAACACTGAATCTCATTTGGGCCTTCCTCCACCGGCGAGACCCAAACCACATATGGACGGCAGTGGCCTTGCTGCCCCTAGGCAGGATGATCATCGACGGAATTGAAGAAGCTTAAGCGGGTTGCAAAGGCTTCAAGCATGTAGCATGGAGGTCGGAGCCCGCTGAGACACATCTGCTTGCATGGTTTCGTTTGTCTACAAAGGATGATGTTTGAGTGTTTGTGTGGGTGCGGACGTGGAACAATGAGGCAAAGATGTTGACGTTGTGACTCCATGGATATTTATGTCGCCAAGGCATCAATGTCAGCCTCAGGGGCCTTTTCACAACAGCGCTAAACCGGATACAGCCATCCCACCCCTCTCCAACTGCCAAGGCGCCTCCTAACCCCCAGACTCCACTTTGCGAGTGGAACCTCTCGACTTCCTTAGGTCGCCACCTGCATCACGCCCCAACTCCTCCCCCACTATCATCACCACCAAACACCTTTCCACTCGTTGCCTATGGCCGCTTCCAACGGCTCTCGCAAAGGTACTGTGGCCTCCCGATCACGACCCACCAACGCCGCCACTAACGACGCCTCAGCACCCTCCGCCATGCCCCCCGCAAAGACGAATATCATCGATCGCAGCGTCTTCGACAAGTACCTCACTCCTGCCGACAAGAAGACCTTCAAGGCCGTCAAGTTTCGCAAACCCCTCCCCAAGCAAACAGAGCCCGGCAGTTGGTCCGAGAGCAAGGTCTTCGACGACAAGGACAAGCCGCCCACCCCTACGTCACCCCTTATCAATCCCCTCAATGACAAGATCGCCGCCGCTTTCCCTACGGGACGCCCGTTTGATGACCGCGTCGACACGGTTCAGTGCAAGCACTGCAAGAAGCCCGTCCTCCCTATCGCCGCCCCGGCCCACATCAAGGAGTGTTTGAAGAAGAAGCAGGAGAAGCTGCAGCGGAAGAAGGAGGCCAAGGAGGCCAAAGACGCAGCACTACGCAAGGAACGCAACGGTGGAGTTTCTCCGGCACCGTCAGAGGCAGGGGACGGAGGGGAGAAGCGTACCACGGGCGGTGCACGGAAGTCGGCCGCTGCCGTCGTCGACGGCGAGTCTGTCGCGAAGAAGACGGGCAAAAAGCGCAAGGCGGATGATGAAGGAAAAACGACGGTCGCGACGAAGAAGAAAAAGAAGGAAGAACCCAAGGCCAAGGTTCCCAAGCCAAAGGGGCCGGTCGACGTCGAGAAGCAGTGCGGTGTGTTGCTGGCCAACGGATCGCAGTGCGCGCGTAGCTTGACGTGCAAGAGTCACTCGATGGGAGCTAAGCGTGCTGTGCAGGGTCGGAGTCTCCCATACGACGTCCTCTTGCACCAGTACCAGAAGAAGAACCAGGCGAGGCAGCAGCGTACGTCATTCTCGTAGTTATCATCATTTACTAACAGAATCAGGGGCCGCTATGGACGCAAACGCTCCTCTTGAAGACGACTTCGAGCCTCCAGGAACGGTCGACTCGGACGAGGAGCGCGATGCCGTCATGTCTGCCATTCATCGCTCCCTACACCACAATCCTATCACGGGATCACGGTTGTCTGGCACGCCCATCGTTGCAGCACCGCTGTTCTCCATACGCAATCGCTACAAGCACGTGCGCATCAAGGACATGCTCGCAAATGCCTTGGGGGGCTCCCGAGGCGGTGGGCTCTTTACCACCAATCATGCTCAGGCTCTGGGTGGGGGACTGTTTGGTACTGGCGCCATGCAGATGCCTGACAGTGCGAGCACGGTTGGCCCGGCTGATGGGTTCGAGAGTCGCCGTCAGAGCATTGCGCCTGGGCGTCCGCCGCTGCCTGGTAGTCGGAAGCAGAGCATTGTTGGGGCTGCTTGAGACGTTTCGCTATTGCTCGTTTGTGCTGGTTTAGCAGGGTCAGGAAATGCACCTAGGTTGGTGTACCCCCTCTTGCTTTCGATATGGCCTGCTAACGGGATAGGCATCATTTTTGGAAATATTTGTTCGGAGTTGGGGCGTTGCGCTCGCTGATGATTTTACCACGACAAAACTGAAAGATGATATGAATGGTCCATTGCAGCAACTGTAGGATATGAGCGTTAAGCTGGGATTGAGAAGAGGTTCTACGACAGCCATATAGGCATAGTCTCACCTCCGCACATCAATAAGAGCAATGTTGATGCTCACAACCACCTCATTGCCACGCAAGTTTCCTGTCGTGCCGCCTCCGTGCACGTGCTTGTACCATCCCTGCCACGCACCGGCATCGCCTGATCTGATTCTCCGGCATCACCACTTTAACGTCGTGCATCACTTTCAACGTCGTGCATCACTTTCAACGTCGTGCGCCACTTCCACCTGCAGTACCTCTTCCATCTGTCCAGCTATTACCAAATTGGGCTCATATCCGCGCAAACTGAGCCCCCCGTTGGGATATAAGACGTAACTGTATGACGCCTCCCCGCCACGTTTCCTCTTAATAGCCATATACGCCCTGACGAAGCCCTACCCCATACCCCTTGGAGCTAATATAGTAGACCGGAGAATTGCAGCGCCCATCCACATTCGGCGCGGGATGGAAGCCCACACTGCGGTCCTCGCTGCTGCCCACGCTTACCGGGTGGAATATTTCCCACAAAGGACCAAGCGGACTAATACCTTCGACCTCGATCCGGCGCGGCGACGCCGTGCCCCCACACAATGGCACGCTAAACACACTGCCCAGAGTATCTGTGCCTGGACACGGGGTCGCGGAATGATTATGGGCACGGGTCCTGGGTTGAGCCACGACCGAATATTGGATGGGCTCGGCACCAGAGTGTATAATGCGCACACGTCGGCCTGATTGTTTCTAATCCCAGTATTCCACACCATCGTTTTTGCAATCACGAACGACGATGTGGTGTCTCGGCCTCCTAGCCCTCGCCACAGCGGCGACCGCGTGTGACGCCATCCAGCCTGAACTCTGTACGCTGGCCTCCCCCCACCCATCTCTCTCCCTCCTAACATCCTTAGACCCGTTCTCCTCCACCCCGAACCCCGCCGGAATATCCTGGGCCACCGCCCAATCCAAAGCCAACACCGCTTTACAGCAACTCTCCTCCTCCGACAAAATCGCCCTCGCCACGGGCCAAGGCTGGCAAGCCGGCCCCTGCGTCGGGGTCACAGCCCGCATCAGCAAAATCAGTTTCCCAGGCCTATGTCTGCAAGATGGGCCCACGGGGGTACGCTGGGCGGCGAATGTCACCGTGTTCCCGGCGGGCGTGCACGCGGCGAGCACTTGGGATGTGGATTTGATACGAGCGCGGGGCAGGGCGCTGGGCGAAGAATCGAAGGGGTTGGGCGTGCATGTACAGCTGGGCCCGGTGGTGGGGCCGCTGGGGAAGATTCCGTATGGTGGGCGGAATTGGGAGGGTTTCGGGGCGGATGCGTATCTGGCGGGTATCGCAGGTGGGGTGACGGTGGAGGGCATGCAGGCCGCGGGGGTTATGGCGAATGCGAAGCACTACCTCGGGAACGAGCAGGAACTCAATCGCACGACGATTGATGCGCGGATTCCGGATCGTGTGCTACATGAGGTGTACCTTTGGCCTTTTGCGGATTTGGTAAGGGCGGGGGTGGCGAGTGTGATGTGCTCGTATAATAAGGTGAATGGGAGCTGGGCCTGTGAGAATCCGGCGTTGATACGCCTCCTTAAGGAAGAGTTGGAGTTCAAGGGGTTTGTGGTGTCTGATTGGGATGCCCAGCATACGACGCTGGGGAGTGCGAATGCGGGGCTTGACAGTAAGCCTTACACCCTCCCCCCTCCCTCCTTCTTTGAGCCTCCTAACTCGCGCCGCAGTGACCCAACCCGGCACAGACTTCGGCAAGCAAAACCCCCTCTGGGGCCCGAAACTCCAATCCGCCCTCCCGCAACTCCCCCCCGGCCGCCTCGACGACATGGCGCGGCGCATCCTCACGGCCTGGTACTACCTCGGCCAGGACGCGGGGTATCCCGCCGTGACATTCAACAGCTGGAACGGCGGGCGGGGCCACGCGCCCGTCCGGGCCAACCACGCCTCGATCGCTCGAGCGGTGGCGCGGGATGGTATCGTGCTGCTGAAGAACGAGGGCGGGGTGTTGCCCTTGAAGCCTGGGACAAGTTATGCGGTGGTGGGCGAGGATGCGGGTGAGAATGCGCAGGGCCCGAATGCATGCGAGGATCGGAAGTGTGATACGGGGACGCTGGGGATGGGGTGGGGGAGTGGGGTTGCTGAGTATCCGTACCTGACGAGTCCGCTGGCGGCACTGCGCGCCTGGGCCCCGGCGCATAATATCACGCTCACCGCGTCGCCGACCAACGACCACGGTTCCGCAGCCCGCGCCGCACAAGCCGCGGCCACGGCGCTCGTGTTCATCAACGCGGATAGCGGAGAGGGATACATCACCGTCGAAGGCCAGGAAGGCGACCGCGCGGACCTCAACCCGTGGCACGACGGCAACGGACTCGTCGCCTCCGTTGCCAGCATCGGCAAACCCGTCATCGTGATCATCCATTCCGTTGGCCCCGTAATCCTGGAGAAAATCCTTGCGCTGCCCGCCGTCAAAGCGGTCGTCTGGGCCGGGCTCCCGGGGCAAGAATCTGGTTCCGCGCTCGTGGATGTGCTTTCCGGGGCAACGGCGCCGAGCGGCAAGTTGCCGTATACGATTGCGAAGCAGGAGGCGGACTACGGGACGGTAATCCATAAAAACCTGGTGGATCGGTTTGAGGAGGGGGTGTATGTGGATTATCGTGGGTTTGATAAGAAGGGGTTGACGCCGAGGTTTGAGTTTGGGTACGGGTTGAGTTATACTACGTTTGGGTATAAGGGGCTTGACGTTGCGAACCGTCTGGCGTGCCGTGGGGTTGAGGATGTGGACGGAGCGGCTGTGCCGGTGCCGGCTGGACCTGCGGTCGAGGGGACGAGCATTGCGGGTTCGCTGCCGCAGGCGATCCTGTATTCAGCGTACGGGCCGGTGATCCGTACGACCATCACGAACACGGGTTCAGTTGCTGGGGCGGAGGTTGCGCAGCTGTATCTCTCATTCCCAAAGCAGGCGGGCGGCGAGGAGTTCCCGCCGGCGCAGTTGAGGGGGTTTAAAAAGGTTCTCCTAAAAGCGGGGGAGAGTCGGGTTGTGGAGTTTGGGCTGCGGAGGAAGGATGTTAGTTACTGGGATGTGAGGAGGCAGACTTGGGTGGTTGTTAAGGGGACGATTGGGGTGCGGGTTGCGGGGAGTTCGAGGGCGGAGGGGGTGAGTTCGAGTTTTGTGTTGGAGGAGTAGGGGGAGGTTGAGATGAGAGAGGATGTCGTTTAAACGTGGAGTGAATCCAAATCCGTAATCTACCCGTAGTGAACTGCCCGCTTCTAGGCTCTTTTATGTACCCGGGTGCTCTGCCTGCTAGTGGGCTGGCCTAGCAACCCAAGACGTGAGTTGACGCGATGATCACGGCGAAAGCGGATACGACGTCGTACGATGACGGGTATCGAGCCGAACCGAAGGGGAAGGCTGAGATGCGGGGGTTAGGTGTGCCGCTTTGCACGTGATATAGCACCATGTCCTCCACAATCGCGATCTCAGCCTTTCCCTTCACGGTTTTAGATGTTGTTTTTGGTCATCCATCGTGCCCGTTAATTAGGATGTGGTCCAAGAGCCGCGTGGATGTTGCGACGTGGTCCGCTAAAGGCCCAGCCTCGGCCGAAATATATCCAGTGCCAGTCGAGACCTTTTCCAGGCTTTGGATGACTCCTTTGCGGTCGACTGGCGATGCATCGGGCCGGCAGTCCTCGGGTGGTAACTAAAGTACTCCAAAGGCCGGTTAGCTATGATCCTAACAACAACTCCAACTGCTGGAGAATCGACAACGGCTCCTGTTAGCATATCAGTCTCTTATCACGGCTCTTTTATCGTCAGTCTCGCCATGATTAGCTGCGCACTCTGCATGCGTCCGCCTTGAACTCTGTTGAGAAAAGCTGCAGATACCAGGCTGCAAGGCATACCGGCCTAACGCACCCGAAAACTTCCCTCACAACAATCCGCCAATGGCGGCGAGGCGATTTTGAATGGCCGACGGAGCAAGGGCATTTGAGCATAGTGTACGGTAGCGCAAAGAGCTAGATGGACATGCGGCACTAAACATTTTGGCGCGACCATGAGGGTCTTGACTCTTTTGAGTGTTTGGCTGGAAAGCATGTGAGGGGTTAAACAGGTCTGACGGGTCGTCGGCCCTGGGACACGCGCACTGGAAGTTCGTCTGTGAGAAGATATTGCCCAATGCTTCATAGCAGTACGTGTTATGTCGAAATGATATCGACGAGAGCGTAGAACACCGAATTGGGCAGTGAGTGACAGCAAATTCTGATAACAAAGGTCACGTGTGAACGCCAAAATCTGACGATGACGTTTTGCCTCCGATTCCGATGGCGGCGTGCAGGGGGTTGTCGTCCCCCACTTGAGAGCCAAGACCAACCGTCCACATCGGATGTGAAGGAATTTTTTGCCCTGGCCCGCCCCCGCCGTCGTCTTCTTCCCGCACCAACGCACAGCTATCCCTTCGCCTCTTCTACGCCCAAACAACCACTCCACCAGCTTGTGACCCTCATAAACCCTATCCTATCGCCCTTTCTCGCCGTCTTTTAGACAGAAGCGAGAACCTCTTTTCCCTCCCTTTATCCCCCCCGGCCCCCAAGCCTTCATGAGTGCTGCTCCCACCGTCTTCACCTCTCAGGTACGTCAGTGAACGGTGTCATTGCGGCTCTTCCCTTATCGAGATTGTCGCTGCGGATTGTCGTAGCGGTCTATCCTCTCCGTTGTCTTTCTTTCATTCATTCATTCATTCATTGCTTCTCGTACTCACTCTCATCCTATCTACTCTCTCTCCCCGCTTCAAGATCTCGATCGCCGAGTCACCGTTTAGCGAAGCGCCCAACTGACCCCACTCTCCCCTTAGGACTATATTTCGGACCATCTGTGGAAGGCTTCAGCCAACTGAGAGGTGTAATCGAACGAAGAAAAACTTGATCCTGTAATACAACCAACCTCCCTCATCACCACACGTCGACTTCGACCTCGACACCGACAATCGCTGCCATGTTCGCCGCTACTATCCGCTCGTCGGCCGCCATGGCGCGCCCCCGCATCTTCCAGACTCGGGCCCGCTTCCTGGCCACCGTCCAGCCCAACACGCCCCGTCAGATGCCAGAGACAAACACTCGCGGCACGCCCAAGTCTCACGACCGCGCCACATTCACCATCAAGGTATGCGGTGAACGCTCCACTCAGCGAACACAGGCTCACTAACACCCAACCAGGATGGCCCAATTTTCCACGGAAAGTCGTTTGGTGCAAAGGCCAACATCTCGGGCGAGGCTGTCTTCACGACGTCGCTCGTCGGCTACCCTGAGTCTATGACGGACCCGTCCTACCGCGGTCAGATTCTCGTGTTCACGCAGCCGCTCATTGGCAACTACGGCGTGCCGTCGTCGGCCCGTGACGAGCACGGCCTGCTCCGCTACTTTGAGTCCCCCCACATCCAGGCCGCGGGCATCGTCGTGCAAGACGCGGCGATGCATCACAGCCATTGGACCGCCGTCGAGGGTCTGGGCGATTGGTGCGCTCGCGAGGGCGTCCCCGCCATCAGCGGCGTCGACACCCGCGCCATCGTCACCTACCTGCGGGAGCAGGGTTCGTCGCTGGGCAAGATTAGCATTGGCGAAGAGTACGATGCGGACGAGGACGAGGCGTACGTTGACCCCGAGGCCATTCACCTGGTGCGCCGCGTGTCGACCAAGGCGCCATTCCACGTTAACTCGTCGCTCGGCGACCTGCATGTGGCGCTGATCGACTGTGGTGTCAAGGAGAACATCCTGCGCAGCCTGGTCAACCGTGGGGCATCGGTAACGGCCTTCCCATATAACTACCCGATTCACAAGGTGGCGCACCACTTTGACGGCGTATTCATTTCCAACGGGCCGGGTGATCCCACGCACTGCACGGAGACGGTGTACCACCTGCGCAAGCTGATGGAGACGTCGCAGATCCCGATCATGGGGATTTGCATGGGTCACCAGCTGCTGGCGTTGGCGGCTGGCGCGCGTACCATCAAGCTCAAGTACGGCAACCGGGCGCACAACATCCCGGCCCTCGACCTATCGACGGGCAAGTGCCACATCACGTCGCAGAATCACGGGTACGCGGTGGACGCGACCTCGCTGCCGGCGGATTGGAAGGAGTACTTCGTGAACCTGAACGACTCGAGCAACGAGGGCATTATGCACAAATCTCGCCCTATTTTCTCGGCGCAGTTCCATCCGGAGGCCAAGGGCGGGCCGCTTGACTCTGCCTGTGAGTTCTTTTCGTAATTGTTGGAGGTATATCGAAGCTAATGGGATGTCCAGACCTTTTCGACGCCTACATTGACAGCGTCACCAAGTACAAGCAGAACCAGTCCGTCTTCGCCGCGGGCAAGGACAATCGTCCTTCGCCGCTGCTCGTCGACCTGCTCAGCAAGGAGCGCGTGGGCGTTCATCCGTCGCAGACGTCCTTTAGTGGCCACGCCCCCGGCATGACGCAGCCCGAACCTGTGGCCGTTGCTTGAGGAGGGTCCGTATGAAATCGATGTTGACGACGATGTGTGGGCTAAGTGATTTTGCGCGGCTGATTGGTGCCATGGATTTTCGGGTTTCGTGGGGTTTCAGCGCAAAAGTTGCGTCGCTTATGATGCATTTAAGCGCGCTGTTCGCGATGTACTTAGTTTGTTCGTGTTCCAGGCGTATAACTGGGGGTTCGGGTGAGGAATGAAACAATTTATGAGAATTCTTAGCTTTTTGTCTGCTTTGCTTGTGTGCACCGGTGGATGAGTGTGATGATGATAGATCTACACGTTGTGGCACGGGAGGCACCCTGGGCGCTTGGGGGACCTTACTTGATGGGCTGGCACTCCAGCAGCAGAAGGGATAGATTAATCAAAAGCTCATCAAGCAGCCTACTTAAGCACTTTTGCGGGTATTTAATTGGTAATACAGCGAATGAATCTGCTCTACGCAGATCTAAGTAGCTTTACCACCCTATCCATCGCCAACTGCTTTATTTTGGCCCGTAGTATCCGGCGTACGACAGCCGTGTCGATAGACCACATGTCCGGCCGGACGAGGGCAGGAAATTCAAGACGGCCGCCTTCGAGAAGGCTCTATCAACGATAAGTACTAGACGTTATCGAGAGTTAGTTACTTACGATTCGAGGCACGGCACATGATGTGCCGCCCTCGGCATTCTTGACCCAGACTTCTATATCCGCCGTCTCGATCCTGCCCGCCCTATTCCCGCCCGCCAAAAGTAACGGGCCCCAGGTCGCCAGCAAGAATAAACTGGCTTGAGTCCAGCGGTAGTTCGGTACCGCTAGGGAGGCGAGCGTACGGGCCTACGAAGTCTTGTACGCCCTGTCCGGTGGACAGGAAGACGTCCGAGCCCATGGCGGCTCTAAGCGTATCCCTAATGGCCGTGACGAAGGCCCCGTGAACCGGCGAATGGCTATGTGTGATGGTGGCTTCGCCGGTTAACGCGTTCCACTCGTAGCGGGGGAACCTAGGTCCCGATTTACTGGTAAGCTCGACATAGCGAGGGGCGGATGATGAGAGGGTGGGTTGACGGCACATACAAATCCTCCGTGTGGAGGGCCGTGAACTCCTGCTTCGACATTTGCGTACGCATTGTTACGCCCTGCATGGCATTAGCCAGGGAGATAGACATGTGAGGCCTACGAGACTTACTTCGGCGCTCGGAAAGGTTGAGCTTACGGGCCCGTCGTAAGCGGGTCAAACGGCACAGGTTTGTAGGTGCGAGTAAGGGACGCATTGCCGGGCCTTTGTCCGGATGCGGGGTGTCAAGAAACCGAAGACGATGATTCGAAAACTTAGGATTGAGAAGTTGATCTCGTAGACATGTTAGCGATGAACAGAAAATGTAACTTGGTGAATGTCATGTTTATGAAGATACTGGGAGGCTGGGCGTAATTTTACTCACCTTACTCCGTAAATCACAGATGGAAGCCGCTCTGGACTAAGGATCCACCTTCTGAAATACTTTGAGCAGGTACCAAGCCAACTGCGAGAAATGGAAGTGGTGAACTTTAAGGTAGAAGTACGGGTAAGTGCTTAGCTGTGCAGGAAGTAAGTGAAAATAAGCTATGGGGGAGGAAGAAGTGAGGGTTATTGGCCATATGTACTACTACTACTAGTAACGTAGCATCTTGCATCTTGGTTAGGAGCGTCATAAGGGTTTAAGTATACTACGTATGCATCCGTATGCTGATGATATTGAGGAGCCTAAACCACTGATGAGGGTCCAACTAGTCAAAAGTGTAATCGTCTGTCATCCGTAGTGAACTGCTGTTGCCAACCGCCCCGACCGACCTCGAGCGACCGAATTTAGCTAAAGGCCGGGCCGATTCCGCCATACTGAGATCTCGTCGCGCTCAAATCTCAACAACGAGGTCAATCGCGACCCGCTCCGCTCCGCCCCGCCCCGCCCCTCCCCGGCCCGCGCCACTCCCATTCGCCTGTGCCACAAAACTGGGCATGAACGAAACCGTGGGGCAGAAAGATTTGCGGGTAAATTGGAGTGAGGGGTGCGGGCCGGTTTGTGGAGTCTCTTAGATTGAGGCTTGAGTGGACATCATTTTAAGGCCACCAAGGCGAATGCGGGGATGACATAAGACCTGCAAGCCAAGAAAGGGGAGAGATGAGAATGGGGGGACAGAATAACGGGGGGCAAGGGTTACGCTCCTACGGCTCCGTTGTTGGTGTTGGTGAAAGAAACTCCAACAAACTTGACACAAACTCACCGGCAACAAACCTTTCCCAGAACTCGAGGAGACACGAAATATTCGTTCTATCGCATTGCGCTTGCGCGTTTCCTCATCGGGACCCACTGAAATAGCATACCCGCATCCTTCTTTGGCTTTAGGGCCCCCGCTCCCGTCGTCGCATCGTAAGCGCGAGGCGGTGCCCTGCGCCACGCTTGCTCTACCGCACCTCTACCACCACCTCCCCTCCACTTCACTGTCGCTCACTCCAACGCTGCGCATACTTATGCGCCCGCTACCGCACACGCCCGCACCCAAAACACAGCGCGGCGTCTCCTAGAACCCGCAATCGCCCCGTTGGACCCTCGTTTGCGCCGAAGACCGCATCACCATCGCGGCCGTCGCCATGTCCGTGTGCAATAACTCGCTGATCACGGCGGGCGATGAGCTTGGTACGTTCGCCGGGTCGATGGTATAGAGGGAATACGGAAGCTGATACGCGTAGTCAAACATGAGACGCCGCTATGGAAGGGGTTTACCTTTCACCATTTTGGGCTCATCATTACGGCTACGTTTGGCCTGATTGCGGTGCTGTTGGCGCTGTTTCTCATGATGCAGCATGCAAGGCATTACAGCGTGCCCGGGCAGCAAAAGCAGTACGTTTTGCACCTCCCTTAAAGTGCGGGGAATAAGCAGGCTAACCGCGGGCGCACAGCATCATCCGCATCGTCTTCATGATCCCCGTCTACGCGACCATCTCGTTCGTCAGCTACGTCTTTTACCGGCACGCCATCTACTGGGAGGTGCTGCGCGACTGCTACGAGGCGTTTGCGATTGCTGCCTTCTTCGCCCTCATGTCTAGTTACATCGAGCCGACGCTACATGACCAGAAAGAGTACTTCCGCAAGATCCAAGTCGATAATTGGGTCTGGCCTGTGCCGTGGATGCAGAAGTGTACAGGTGGCAAGGAGCGCGGCTTGCTACGTCGGCCAAGGAGTGGGTTGACGTGGTTTAACGTGGGTCTCTTCCCTCTGTGAGTGATGCGGCTAACGTGCTGGACAGATCATCTGGGTCGCCATCTTCCAGTACTGTGCCATCCGCGTACTCTGCACCTTTGTGAGCATGATCTCACAGCTGCTGGACCGCTACTGCGAGAGCTCGCTATCGCCCGCCTTTGCCCACGTGTGGGTCATGGTCATCGAGGGCACCTCCGTTTCTGTCGCCATGTACTGCGTGATCCAGTTCTACTTCCAACTCAAAACCGATCTCGCCGAGTACAGACCCTTCCTCAAGGTGCTCTGCATCAAACTCGTCATCTTCTTTTCCTTCTGGCAAGCCGTGCGTCGCCCCTCCCCTACCCACCTCCCCCCCCTGGTTAACACCCCTGTAGATCGTAATATCCTTCCTCTCCTCCTCCTCCTCCTCCCGCGACGCCATCCTCAAACCAAGCGACAAAATCGCCTACCCGGATATCAAAATCGGTATTCCGTCTATGCTCATCGCTGTTGAAATGTCCATTTTTGCGGGAATGCATATGTTCGCCTTCTCTTGGAAGCCTTACGACATACGTAACAACCCCGACCCCGCGGCAAGGTATCAAGGCGGTCCGCTTGGCTTGTACGCCTTTGTCGATGCCTTCAATCTCTGGGACGTGGTCAAGGCGAGTGCCCGCGGATTTAGGTGGCTATTCCACGGCCGGAGGCGCCGTATGACGGACCCGAGTTATCGCGATCACTTGGGCGCTGGCGCGGGCGCTGGCGCGGCGGCGGGAGCCGGAGTGGGCGCCGCGCCGCGGAAGGGCGCCGAGGATGTGGAGCTGCACAGCCCGCCCCGTGGCAGGACCGATGATCCGCGACCGCCCATTGTCCGACGGCCCACGGACGATGATCACCAAGCGTTGCTGGCGGATCCGCAGGGTGTGCCGAGGATTGCGGTCCGCGCGCCCAGCCCGTATTCCCAGCAGAGTGTGAGTGATAACGAGAGTTTGGGGTATGGTGGGGGCGGGTATGGGGGGCGGGGGAGGGTGAGTGAGGATGAGTGGGGACTCGGGAAGGGTGCACAGGGGCCTAGGAGGATATAGGTGGGGTAAGGGATGGGGGTTGGGATGGGGAGGTGGGATGGTGAGATTGAAAGGATACCCCGTTTTGTGATTTTGCGGATTGGGTTGTTGGATGGCGTTTGGTTTCCGGGGACACTGGGACGGCGCTATGACAATGGTTGATGGCGCGAACGGATGTACGATTTCGAAGGTAGGCATTGGGGATCTTTTACCGGTGGCATTTGTCGGCTTCCAATGTGTTAAAAAACGTTGGTTCACCTTAAGGTTACTGCTACGTGATGGGTGTTGACGTTACTGCTACGTGATGGATGTTGACGTTAGGACATGCTCTCACCTGCACGCCTAGATCGCCAACCCGAGAGGTCGTGGCGTGGCGAGGGTTCGGGGATCTCGCGAGAAGGGTCGGGCGCTTCGCGGCTAGCCGATCGGTGCCTCTCAACCCGTGGGCCTGATATCTCGGCCCCGACCCGTTGCGGGTCGTGCCAGCGACGGTATGCCCGGCTCCGCATCTCTCACGTAGCTCCGGCGGGCCGAAACCTACCTGCGCGGTGAGAGGCGTATTCACCAAGGCGTGGTCATTACGATGCAGTGGACGTGGGACAAATGGGGCTTGAGGATACTTGCACTGTGGTATTGGCTCGAGCATTTGCAGTGGAAAGGTCTTGTTCATATGAGAGACAAAGCACGTGATAGCGGGTGAGCGATGCAATGAAAAGCGGATGGATGAGACTAGCTAATGGCGAGGGGCAGCTCGCTACAAATACTATACGAGTGTTTACACTTGTAGGCGCTGCTGCCACTCTAATGATGGCAACTACATACTTGAATGAATGCAACTCCCATTGGGAGCCTCAGGAGCAGTGGGAAGTGACCCACCGATACCCCCTGCTCCTGACATCATATCTATATACATGGTATCTGCCACGGAACTCGCAGGATTCGATTCTTTAATCGAATATGAGTTCGAGGGTTATGATACCGACGGCAAATAGCGCTGCCCGAGTTTCTTCTTCCGATACTGTCACAGGCAGCATCCCTGTCAGTCTTCGTCCAATTCTCCCGGAAGCCATATGCCCTCAGAACTCGAAATTTGCACACAAATTCTTCGAAGCTCTGCCACGTGGTATTTCCAGAGAGTTTACCCGGTGCATTTTCCGTCTTTAGAAGCTCGTTGTAGTCATTAAAGCCCCAATGCGAGAGGTACTTCAAAACGGGCTCAACTGGTTGGCCACTGGGCGCAGCCGCATCGGAAGGTGAAGTAGACCCGCAGACATTTGCACGTGACCGGGGTTCTTTCGATTCGCCAGAGTCCCTCTCAACCCCGATCTTAGCACGATCGCAGCTAAGCGTTCGCCGACAGCCTGAAACACGTCGAGAAATCAACGTCGTGCCTCTTCACACCTAAGATGCCCAGGTGGGCCTCCAGCCATCCGGACGTTGATACTACGAACTTTGCGGAGAGACTGTCGTTCATGAGGACATCTTTGAATTCCAACTCGCGCGAGAGCTGCAGGTCCTCGTCGGCTTGCTGGGCGCTCCCGGCCTCTGGCTTGGGGGCCTTTGGCTTGGGGGCCATTTTCAACTTGCGGCCCATTGATGCAGACAGGTTGGTGTTGAACTGAAGACGAAAGGAGAGCTGGGGTCGAGTTGACAAAGGGAGAGAGCTGGTTAAGCGACGAAAGGACAGAGCTGGCGTTCTGGCTCGTCAGAGTCGACGACCAGCAAACCAGGCCCGACTTGACAGGCATCAAAACTGAGCACGTTTTAGCGGCCGAACGAAATTATTGGGAGAGGAAGCATACTATAAGAGATGTTGAACAGCCTTGAACACATTCCCGGACGTTCTGGATCCGTAAACCGAACCGCTGTCGAGTTCGGCCGGGTGCGTTGTTGACCGTGTGGCCACTGTGGCCCCATTGGTGGAACAACCACGAACGAAGGGTTGTCAGGGTCATCGTAGTAGTCGTGAACCAGGTGGGCCGTTGTAGTAGTCGTGGACCAGGTGGGTCGTTGAAGTAGTCGTGGAGAAGGTGGACCATGCCTTTGTTCTCCCTCAAGTGCAGCTTTAAGGGTCCGTCGATCGACGAGGAGGTCTGGGGTGATGTAACGGTTCCACCGCACCGTTGCAATATAGCTGAAAGTTTTGAACAAAATCCCGAGGTCGATTGTGCCGGGTCCTTGTGATAGGACAAGTGAAAGGCAGTCTCGTGGTATATCGTTGATAAAATTTTGATAATGCCGGGGTGCGGACTCGAGAGCAGCGAAGCAGGGGGATTTGAATGGAGGGGTAGGGGTTGGAGGTGTGGAAAGCCCACCAGGGCGAGCAGAGAGTAGCAACTCACGGAAAGACATAATGACCATGAAGTGCGCTTGTTCAGCCAGATCAATGATCAGAATGTTTTTCGGGGTTTGGTACAGAAGGAGTAGAGGAGAAGCAGAGGAGAGGAGGTCGGATGTCTCCATTGGCGTGTGAAGCATATCCGGGAGTCCTCCTCGGCAGGCCCCTCCAGTGGGAAGGGCTCTGTATAGGTTGTAAAGAAGAAGATGTGATGTTAAAAGATGGAGGCATTTATAACGTAAAGTGCAGGGTGAGGAAATGGGGAAATGGGGGAAGTGGAGGAAGTTGGGGAAATCCTGGAGACCGCTGGTGAGTCAATCGCGGCTTGTTAGACGAGGCAGGAGCATTGCTGGGCAGGAAGGAGCATATCAAGCTTGGCACACACATCGTGTACGTCTCGAGCTTCTCTCTCCTACGCCCTCTCTTTCGCCTTTCATCAAACTTTAACTTTGCATCGAAGCCATTGCAGCTGTCAAGCCTATGCTACCATTAGCTTATGGGCCTTCACTCTGTTCAGAGAACATCGCAAGAGAATATCGACTCAATCGGCAAGTGCCAGAGACCTATGATGGACCGTAGTCGCTGATGTGAAAAAGGTGAAGTTAATATTATCTGATTCTAATTGCTCGGATGTGACAGCGAGTCTCATGGGTAACGGGCTCGTTCCCTGAGCAGGCAAAAGAATGCCAGAGCATACGAATTCGGCCGCAAGCTGAAGGACATCTTGAGAAAAGAATTAGCGGATGCCTAAACAAGGGTGGCAAGATTCTGGCAAGGCCTTGCATTCGAATCGATGGCGCGAGAGCCCGTAATGCAGGGTGCTTCTCTAGTTCGTTGCAGCGGGCTGCCTGTCTGAGGAAGAAGTTTGCGAACATAGTCCTTGAACGGAGGGCAGTGGCATCCTTCGGAGTTCGTCCGACCAATACACTACTACAAGACTCCGTCTAGAATTTGTGCCGCAGGACAATGTGAAAATCCGGCCGATGAATGGTCCGAGTCATCCAGGAACAAGATATCGCAGCACCGGGGCATTCATGCATATGGGAACTCTGATTTCCCTTCTTCACTGCAACGAGTCTCGGCCAACTCAGTGCTGTCGGATTCAAGTCTGGTAAGCATCAGCTAAATTCTGCAGCAAACATGCAAGACGAGGATACGGGTGTACTCCAAGCGGTATCGGAATATTTCCACGCAGGCTGTTTGCTTGATGCCGTGTCGCCCTCCCTTTCGGGATGTACTCTGCCGAGAGAGGCAAATTTGATAGGCGGTCCGGCTCGGCGTGAACATCGCAATCTGCAAAAGACAAGGCCTGATTCGAAGGCGCTGTAACGCTCCCAATCTCATAGCCTGCAGTATCCAAAAATGTCCTGCTTTCGCGTGCCATCAGATGATTGGGCTACGCGTCCGCATCTACACCTGTCACGACATCCAAGCAATTAGTTCGTAAGATATAAGTTCCTCGGAGTACCAGAAGAGGACGCGTCTGCGGTGTAAATACATCGTCGTCGTCAGCACCTGAATATTGGTGCAAGGTGTTCCGACAGCGGTCCCAAAGTGTAAAGGAGCCGTCGTCAAGAATAGAGTCGCGAGGATCTGTTGTTCCTATGAAGCTGACGTGACAGTGTCGTGGTGGGAGCGGAGAAGGACATTTATCGGAAGCGCGCCATTCGCCGTTGACGTTGAACCGTCGCACCCAGGATCTCACGCCGATATGAAATAATCACGGGCGACAACTGACCGGGTAGCTGCAAGCGACTAAGCTTTGTGGATGTTGGCAATCTGAAGTCTGCGACGATCTTGTCTTTGACGCGGTTGGACGCGGCACTTTGGGGTTGAAGGGCAATTGGGAGCGACAGTGGCTTCGTGTCTTTATTTGATGGGCGTCCATTTACAGGCCTTGGCTCAAGCCACTGACGATATCGAAACTGACCCCTGCAGGTACAAAAGTGCGGAGGACATGTTCGCGGGAGATGTGGGATGCGTTAGGTTATAGGCCTCAAAGATCGAGTTACTATTGATATGGAGCAAGTCGGGGAGTCGGAACAGTTGGGTTGAGGAGTTGGACGAAGAAGCAGCAAGCACAGCACGAAGCCTTGAAGCCAAGGCGCCGCGCAGGGCTTGACGCGGCGCACGTCGGCCCGCACCCGCAGATCTCCAACGTCCACAGCTTCACTTGAGACAATTCCCATCACGCCACTCTCTTCTTCCTACCCCACCCCCTCATTGACTTTTGCTTCACCTACTCTATACAACCCTTGGAACCTTGTAGTTAAGTCTCTAGCATAGGTCTCAAAAAATTGAATCACCGTCGCTGACCGATGTTCAAACTCTGCCCGACGTCGTCCGAAACCCTTCAAATCTGGTTGCTCATCGAGATGCCGTTGTCCTGAATGTAGAATCCGTATCTGCAAGGTCCACCTGCCAGCTGCCGTTCATATCGGAATGTCGGCGACTCGTGGCTGTCGGTGCTCTCTCCGGAACTGCCTTACACCATACATGGCCTGCACTCTCCCTCTAGTGCATGCAGCATTGAAGCCTGTGGTGCCTTACCCCCACCCAGTCACAGCGTTGTTGTCTCTCTAGTGCATCATATCGCTCAGGAGAATGGGAGAGATCTTCACTTGGCATGGTTCCGCAGCCTGCAGCCTTGCCCGCGATGGGTCCGCATGCCTTGCGGGATGGTGTTTGTGACTCGAGTGCACCCCCACCCCCCGATTTCTCACTCTTATCCAGATGAGGATTTGCTCTTCGGATATTTTTTCCATCGAACATATGAACTCTTTCCGCCCGCTCTTACCCGCGCTCCCAATGTTGTTCCCCCTCATCTTCAGCATGTTAGTCAAATAGGCCAACAATAGCCGAGTGAAACCTTTACCATTCTCGTCGCTCTTTAGTCCTTCATTTCTGCCCTAAAACGTCATTCCTTCCTAATATCCTTCCCTAATACCGGAGCGCGGAGATTTTTCCAGTTCCCAAGCCCGTGGTGCACGTTCGTTCTTTCAACATGGAACCTACCGACATGCCGTCCGGCGGTCTTCACGAAACAGGCCAGGATGCTGGTCAACAACCACGGTTCATTGATCTAATCGAGGCTGCACTCGCGCGCCGTGAGCGCGGCGGCGAGAATCCATATGATAATACGCAGGATCCGGAGCTCGACCTTGCAGAGCTGCTGCAGGTCACACCAGTTCAGTCTCGTTCCTTTATTACTGCACTCAGCCACCAGAATTTTTCCTTCAGCGGGAGCAATAATCTTCGCCACCTGCCTTCACTGTTCATCAACATAAATTCCGACCGTCGACCATCTGCTGGCGGCTCCAGTGATCACTGGAGCCTCTCCACGGCCACGACGCCTACCAACGACCAACGGCGGCTGAGCAAAGCCAAATGGCCCTCCAACTCGGAATTTCGGCTCAGCATTTCCAATCAGACCCCGGATGAAGAGATGCAAGATGTGTCAAGGCTTTTCCAAGAGCCCAAGGCTGAAAGACGCCCCTCCGACGAGGACTCGCCCGTGTCGCCCTCCGACAAGGAAAAGTACGACAAGGAGTCTCAGTACACCTCTGAGCTCTCGTCTCCGCAAGACAGTGCTCCACCATCTGCCGGAGACTCTCTTCCTAAGGCTCAGCCGCCCGTCGTTCCGCCTGGTCCGCCGCCGCCGCAGTGGTCGCTGCTTCACGAGTATGCATTCATTTTCAACATCTGCTTGGCGCAATTCATCACTCTCGCTGCTCTAGCGCAAACAATCGCTCCTTTGCTTCTCATTGGCCATCAAATGAAGGTCCGTCATCCGGGGCAGCTCAGCTGGTTCACTGCGGCATATAGCATGAGCCTTGGCACCTTTATACTTCCCGCTGGTAAGGCACCCATGCATCGTTTGCTCACGATCGATTACTCTCGACGGAGGTGATAAAATCAATTGCTAACCCACAAATGTAGGGCGAATCGGAGACATGTATGGCCATAAGCGTGTTTTCATGTTTGGCTGGCTCTGGTTTGGCATTTGGTCTTTGATTGCCGGCTTCGGGTATTCGCAAGGTCCGATCTTCTTTTCTGTGGCGCGCGGCTTTCAGGGCATCGGCCCGGCGCTCGTGGTCCCGAATGCGATGGCACTGGTTGGCCGGACGTTTCCGATTGGCAACAAGCGAAATATGGTCTTTTCGCTGTTTGCAGCCTGTGGACCGACGGGCTTCGTTATGGGTGCGGCAATGTCGTCGCTCCTTGCTGAGCGCCTCTGTACGTCCGAGCTTTGCCCATATTAAAGGTGCGACCGCTAACAAAGTTAAGGGTGGCCATGGGCTCTTTGGATCACAGCCGTAGTGTGCGCCCTCGCCGCTATTTTCAGCTATCTGGTTATCCCCGCGTCGATGTCGCGGCCCGCTACCCCCCCGGGCCAGGACCCTCCCAAGTTCGACTTCCTCGGCTGCGGTCTCGGCGTGTCCGGTCTTATCCTGATCAACTTCTCGCTCAACCAGGCGCCAATCGTCGGCTGGCCAACCGCGTACATCTACTTCATTCTGCTCATCGGCTTGATGCTGACAGTAGCCTTCATCTATATCGAGATGTACCACGCAGAACATCCGCTGCTGCCCCTGCGCGGCCTGCAGAAGCAAGCCATCTTCGCGCTCGCCTGCATTGCAGCGGGCTGGGCCTCGCACGGCATCTGGCTCTACTACTTCTACATGTTCTTGATGCGAGTGCGCGGCGTGGGTCCCGTGAGCGCGACGGCCTGTCTTGCGCCTGTGGCGCCCATCGGCGTGGCGTGGGCGCTTTCGACGGGCGTGCTGCTGCGGAAGACGCATGTCAGCTTGGTGATGTTTGCGGCGATGATGTTTTTCTTCATTGGCACTGTGTTACTCGCTTTCGTTCCCGAGCGCCAGAGTTACTGGCTGCAGACCTTTTTTTCGGTCATCATCATGCCGGGGGGTATGAACCTATCCTTCCCCGCCGGCACGATACTGCTGTCCAATGCTATGCCGCGCGAGCATCAGGGCAAGGCGGCTAGCTTGGTTAGCACGGTGGTCAACTATAGCATTGCGAGCGGGCTGGGGTTCGCGGGATCTGTGGAGCGTAGTGTTGTGCTCAAGGCTGAGCGGACGGGGAATATGGATGTCATGGTTGGGTATCGCGGGGGCTGGTTTTTGGGCTGCGGGCTCAGTGGACTCGGCGTGCTGATTTCGTTGTACTTCGTTTGGGTGTCGAGGAAGAGGTAGGTTGGTTCTAGCGACATCATGGGCTATGGCGTAATGGCTTTTCTCCTTGGATACTTTAGCATGGTTTTGGCTGCTCGTTTTCTTTCGTCTACCCTATCACTATTGCCACTCTCCTGTATATTCTTACCATACTTCGGCATGAACTCGCAAGGCACATATCGGAACATCATTTCCCGCGACCCCGTCTCCACGGACGCGCCCCCATCATGCCATCAACGAGAGAAATTACCGCCAAGTATATCACGACCGGTATCGCCTCTCTCCTCTGCCCGACCTCCTGTGCTCTGACACAGCTTCACACGTGCCCAGCCCCCCTGCCCAGCCTTGCGCTCATGCGCGCCTGGACCGCGTCGGTGAATCGGTGTTAGCAGCACGCCGGAGAAACGAAACGAAACATTTTAATGTCGAAGCACCCGGTGGATCGAATCGGGTCGGCTTGCTGGTTTGGCCGGGCTGGGGTTCGGGCCGGCGAGGCTGGAGGCGGGGATCTGAAGTCTCTTCTAGCCGGATGCCCTCTGTCGCGAAAGTTGAGATGGTCTGATCAGGTCGCGAAATTATATTCTGCTCGCACGTCACTGAGATATGGCCTCTTTATTGACGGAGAGAGTATCATGCAGCTGCCTGCCCCTGGCAGAGAGTCATACGAGGCTGCCTCTGCAAATAATTGGTCGCGTATACGGCGTGCTCAGCTCAATCCCATTCGCTCCCATTCTCGTGTTCCGCTCAGCTCGCGAGCTTACACGACACCTTCAAGCGGCATTTCGGTCAACAATATGGACAGTATGTGAAGCTGATCTGCAGGCCGACGTTCATGAAAGGCTGAAAGGAGCTGCTCTCGTAATCACGTGAAATGACGAATAAATTGCGCCTCCTCGACTGGCCACTTTGACGTAGAGACCCTTGCTGCAAGCCTCAGTGCCTGAAAATCGCGAAGTGACTCTTCAATGGTGATCAGTAATGCGCCAATTCACTAATTAATTCCCTTACAAGTTCCATTTTCGCGCCCTCGAGTTGCTCCTCAACCCCTCCCCCCCTCCCTGCTCTTCACCGTCTCACAATGGCTCTCACGGAGGAAAACAAGGCCTCCGCGCCGCCCAGTAACCCAGCAGCGCCTCAAAAATACCGTTCGTCCCTCCCCGCACTCCACCAACCCCGCCGACCCCTCCTCCCCTCATCACCAACTGACACTGTCCCAGAACGAGTAACCTCACAACCCGAAAACCCCTTCGCCGCCCTCATTCCCTCCCAATCCATCGCCATAATCCCCTCCTTCACCCTCGAATCTGGCGTCGAATTGCACAATGTCCCCGTCGCGTACAAAACCTTCGGTACCCTCTCCCCCGCCGCTGACAACGCAATGGTCATCTGCCACGCCCTAACCGGCTCTGCCGACGTGGCCGACTGGTGGGGCCCGCTCCTCGGCGGTCCGGGAAAGTCCTTCGATACGAGCCGCTTCTTCGTCGTCTGTATCAACAGCCTCGGCTCGCCCTATGGGAGCGCAAGCCCAGTCACCTACATGGACGGCGACGCCAGCAAGGGACTGTACGGCCCGGACTTCCCCCTCACAACCGTGCGGGATGACGTGCACATCTTCAAGCTCCTCCTCGACGACCTAGGCGTGCGCAGCATCGCCGCCGTCATCGGCGGGTCAATGGGTGGCATGCTCGTCCTGGAATTCGCCTACTTCGGCCCATCCTACGTGCGCGCCATCGTCCCCATAGCCACGTCGGCGCGCTACTCCGCCTGGGGGATAAGCTGGGGCGAAGCCCAGCGGCAATCCATATACTCTGACCCCAAGTACGCGGACGGGTACTACCCACACCACGACCCCCCGGCAACCGGCCTCGGCGCCGCACGCATGGCCGCACTACTCACGTACCGCAGCCGGGACTCCTTCGAGAGCCGGTTTGGCCGGAACACGCCCGACCCCGCGCGCGTCAAGGGTATCAACGATGGCGCGAGGCGCAGCGCGCTGCGCGCGGCGACAGTGGACGATCACTGGGCGGTGCACAACGACGGGAATCGCAATGCGGGGAGTTCGCGCGCGCGGCCGGCGCTGCCGACCCCGCCGCCCAGTGCCGCGGGGCCGGTGGGCGGCAAGGCGCCGACGTATTTCAGTGCGCAGAGCTATTTGCGGTATCAGGGGGAGAAGTTCATTGCGCGGTTCGATGCGAACTGCTATATTGCGATTACGCGCAAGCTGGACACGCATGATGTGAGTCGCGGGCGGGCGTTGCCGGAGACGGGGCATTATCCTACGGCGCAGGAGCAGCTAAGTGCGGCGCTGGGGTTGATTGAGCAGCCGTGTTTGATATTGGGGATTCAGAGTGATGGGCTTTTTACGTTTGCGGAGCAGGAGGAATTGGCGGCGGCAATTCCCGGGGCGGTGTTGGAGACTATCGATAGCAGTGAGGGGCATGATGCGTTTTTGCTTGAGTTTGAGCAGGTTAATCGGCATTTGGTTCGGTTTTTGGAGAGAGTTTTGCCGGACATTATGCAGCGGGAGCCTGTGGGAGCCGTTGTGGAGGATGAGGCCGGGATGGTGGCGATGAAGACGAGTACGTTTGGCGAGGCGGAGGTGGATGATATCACAGCGTGGTGAGTGCTTCTTGGATGGTTTACGGGCATGGGCGGGCGTTGGGCGATAGACACTCTGGGCGAGGACACCAAAATATCTACATATAGATAGATGCGCAGAAAACCAATGCATGGGTATTCAACGCTACGTTGTGCAGCCCCTATTACCAGAAGCCAGGACCCGATTCACCTGGATAGATTAAAACGACGTCTGCGCCAACCGACTCGCGGCATTCCGCGCATCAACTCGGTCCTCGTCGTCTTCCTCGACTAGCCCCTTGAGACTCCCGCTCGCTGCACGCTCACGCCCGATTCCCGGAACTTCCTCTTCATCCTCCTGCGGAGCAACCAGCCCGCCCGTACCGGGATCCGCACGACGCACACCATCCGGCCGGCGCGGAACTCCGCTCCAGGCATCCCCCTTCGGGCCCTGCGAGCTCGCGAGGCTACTCCTGCGGACCTTCGGATGAGCCTCACGACCAAGACGCGAAAGACCACCGCTCGCATCAATAGCACGAATATCCGGTCTCACTGCCTCGAGCGTGGCCAACGTGCGCCGCTCCGCCTCAATCTGGCGACACACATACTCCCTCAGCGCGGTCCTCAAATCCGCAGCCGTGCGGTCAAACCAGCGCCTCCGCTCGCCCTTCAAATTCGCCGTCACATCCTTACACTTCTTCGCCAACTGCTCCTCCGTGCGCTTCGCCTCCTCCAAGGACGCAATTGCCTCATCCACCTTATCCCGCTTCACAGAGCTGGAAGCGCGAAGACGGTCAGCGGCGCTAATTTTGCTCCTTGTCGTGGTTTCGGCCTGGAGCAGCTCGCGCATGAGAATTTGCCGGTTTGTGAGCGTTTCCTTGACGATGAAGGCGTCACTGGAGTGGTAGGCGAGGGGGTCGGACAGCGTGCTGGCTTCGAAGGTGCCTTGCGCGAGGTGGAAGTCGCCGACGGCGCGGATTGTAGCGCCTAGCTTGCGGTAGGCGACGGCCAGGCCCGGGTGGTGTTCTTGCGGGGCCATTTGGGAGAAGGCGAGGCCGAGGGCGGATTCGGAGAGGCCGAGAGCTGCCCGAGAATTAGCTTAGGGCGTGAGTACGGGAGGAGTGACATACATCGCCGGGTCTTGACGACCTTGTCGACCTTCTGGCCCGCGCCCATGGTCTCGAGGTAGAACATCTTGACGACGGGGCGCGCATCCGCCAGCTCCGGCGTGTCGTCCGGCGGTGGCGCGAACTGCTTGATCATCTTTCTGCGGACGCCCGTGGCGGGCTGCTTCCGGCGGACGACGGGGCTGTAGCCGAAGTCGCTCTCTACGAAGAAAATCATCTCTTCGTCGCGGATCAGCACCTCGTTGCTGCACACCACGTTCAACCACCGCTGCATGTTCGTCTTGACCCGTATCTCATCCTCCTCCGTGCCAGCACCGGCAGACGTAACCGGCGGCGGAACAGCGGGGACCAGGGCCTCGGGATTCGCAGAGATGAGATGCTCGGCGAACTTGACGAACTCGGCGTGGGTGCGGCGGACATCGCGGAACTGGGTGGTCCGGAATTTGGGCAGATTGGTCTGTAGCAGCCGATCAGCAACCTGGGTCAGACAGTAGCTGCAAGAGCAACTTACGTAGACATCGAAGCGCAAGATGGGGTCTTTACGACCAGTCCGCTCCAACCCTGTCACCTTCGCCTGGAGCTTGTACTGCGTCTGGGGGCGGGGCCGCGCCCCCGAGTGGTAGCGCTGCGAGGAGGAGCGGGGCTGCTGCTGTGGGCTGCCAGGCTGCTGTTGCGGTTGTTGGGGCTGGCCCTGGCCGTCGTCGCCACCAGCTTGCGGAGCCGGTGCAAAGCCCGTATCGTCGGACAGCGAGCGATCGATATGGGCCTGGTCGCCGTATTGGGGAGGTGGGGAGAGCGGCGCGGAGGGGATGTCGCCGGTTGGATGCTCGTAGCTGCGTGAGTGCTGGGGGGAAGATGCCCAGGGTGAAGATTGCTCCTCTGCGGGAAGAGCGGAGTAGTCCATTGCAGATCGGCAATTGACTGCGATGGTGCGGGGAGAGACAGGAAGTGAGGTTGGCGATGTTTGGAATGGTCAGTTCCTTGGTGTCGTCGAGGTCGGCGGGTTGCTGATAGGGTCTGTGCGCTAGCTTAGTAACCGGCAGCATCACCTTCTGCCTGTTTGGGGATGGTCGGAGAGCTTTTTCCTGTGCGACTTTCACTCTTTCACCATCTGCCACTCATTCTTGTCGTTTGGGCTTTGATATTTGGGCATGCTGAGTAGGTGGGCGTGGTCGGGAGTTCGAACAGTGCGATGCAGCCATATGCTCCATCATGGGCGGATTGCGCGAGCATCGTCGCTCGCAGGCTCCAGCGTTCAAGATGAGCTCCGCCGGACGCGAAACATTGGCATCATAGCACACATCGATGCTGTATGTATTCTGGGACGACCATTCGAGTAACTCCTGACCGATTCAGGGCAAAACTACAACTACAGAGCGAATGCTCTACTACAGTGGTCATACACGCCGTATCGGAGGTACATCCGCTGAACAATTATCCCGGTCACGTTACTCACCAATTCTAGATGTTGACGAAGGCTCAACGGTAACGGACTTTCTGCCAGCTGAACGAGCTCGAGGGATCACGATTCAGTCGGCAGCTATCAGTTTCCAATGGCCACCAGGATCAGCAGGCTCGGTTTCGTCGGAGCCGGAAGGCGCCCGCAAATCCTCCATCCCGCACAACATCAACCTCATCGACACTCCAGGCCACGCCGATTTCACATTTGAAGTCCTACGATCCCTCCGCGTTCTGGACGGTGCCGTCTGCATTCTGGATGGCGTCGCTGGTGTCGAAGCTCAAACCGAAAAGGTTTGGACGCAAGCCAACCACTACCGGATTCCCCGCATAGCTTATGTCAACAAGCTGGATCGCGATGGTGCTACCTTCAACCGCACCGTCAAGGAGATTGGCACTCGGCTCCGTGGTTGGCCTGCAGTTTGCCAGATTCCCTGGTGGAGAGCCGGAGACCGCAAACTGTGCGGTATTGGAGATGTCATCGGACTTCGTGCCCTGCTCTGGCAAGAAGGGGGAGACGGGACTGTGATTGAGTCTTTCAGTCTGGAGCAGCTTGAGTCGAAGGATGCGTCCCTGGCCAAAGAATTGATCAAAGCCCGAGCTGCGCTAGTGGAGATTCTCAGCGAGTTCGACGATAACATGGTGGAAAGTTTCCTGGAACATGACGAGAATCACTCAGCAATTCCGGAGACGGACATCGTCGCCTCGCTCCGGCGTTGTGTTCTTCAGTCACCACAAACCGTCATCCCGGTCCTCGCAGGAGCGAGCTTCAGGAACATTGGTGTCCAGCCTCTGCTGGATGCAGTCGTGGATCTGCTACCGTCACCACTGGAAGCCCACGCCCCTGATGTGAGCGTCAAAGGCATCGACGGCACACTGCCGGAGCTTCTGAGCGGAAAGCTTCTCGAAACAGCGATTGCCGCACCTCGGAAAAAGCACAAGGCCAAAGGCCCGCTTCCGGCCGCTGCTACGATCCAGAACCTGCAAGGGTGTGGTCTGGCCTTCAAGGTCGTCAACGACTCCAAGCGCGGTATACTGGTCTATGTACGCGTGTACTCGGGATCAATTGCACGAGGCTCCCCGGTGTTCAACACCAATCTGAGTGTTACAGAGCGTGCACCGCGCCTTCTGCGAATGTATGGTTCTGAAGCTGTTGAGATCCCTTCAATTGAAGCTGGACAGATTGGCGTGATCGTCGGATTGAAACATGCGCGGACCGGCGACACGCTTATCTCGTACGCAAACATGAGTGCCAAAGCCGGGCCACCAGAGCCATTGAACGCGCTCCAACTTCGGCCTATCGCTGTCCCACCACCGCTCTTTTTCACGAGTGTCATTCCAAACACCCTCTCCGAAGAGAAGCATGTGGAAGAGTCCCTTGAGGTTTTGCTCCGCGAGGATCCTAGCCTCAACGTGTCCAAGGATCTGGAAAGTGGTCAGACTCACCTCGCGGGAATGGGTGAACTGCATCTGGAGATTGCACGCGACAGACTCCTGCAGGACTTCAAGGCCAGGGCAGAAATTGGCAAGATAGAAATCAACTATCGTGAGGCCATTCCTAGATCTGGACAGCCACGCACTGTGGAACTCGACCGAGAGATAGCAGGAAAGCAGGCCCGTGCAACGGCTGTCGCCGCTGTTGCACCACGGGATGAAAATATCACCAGTTCGGACGAAGAAACGGCCCAACACATCGAGCTGCCCGATAACAATGTCTTAACCGTACGACATCCTACTCTAGACTCGTCCGGGCAACCTTTCGGTAAAGAGGACAAGCCACTTCCCCCGCAGCTATCACTTTCAATCCTTATCAGCGCTATAGCGAGTGGCACGACCGCGGCCCTAGCGAGGGGTCCCAGCTACTCTCTGCCACTCCACTCTACGCATGTTATCGTTACACTTGACACCAACACCCAGCTGTTCCCTGACACCTCCTCAATGGCTGTATCAATGGCTACACGACAGGCTGTCACAGCAACTCTCAAGGCATCGACCAGCGAGACAAGCTCCGCCGTCATGGAGCCTGTCATGCTAGCCACCATCTCCGTCAACGAGAGTGGCTTGGGCAGCGTCGTTCAAGACCTCTCCTCTGCTCGTGGCGGACAAGTTCTCTCACTAGACGGCGAGGAGAGCACGCATCAGGAGGATAATTCCCTCACCATTGATGCCCAAAAAATCTACGCTCCGCCTGATCCTTGGGCTTCAGATACCGGCTCATCCGGACCTGGCGCTGGAGTAGACAAGACTCGGCAAATCACCGCGAGAGTGCCGCTGCGTGAGATGGTGGGATATCTCAAGCATCTCAGAAGCTTGACTGGAGGCCGTGGCACATTCATCATGCAGGTTGATCGATTCGAGAAGGTTGGCGGACAACGTCTGAAGCGGTTATTGAGCGAGCTCAGGGGCATCTGAGTTGTCACCACATGACGACCTTTCTTCCACCACCCGATACGCGCCTAAACATTTCGTCCCTGGTGTGGTGCTCTTGCACCTGACTGGTACATCGAGTGCAACCCCATTTTTGGGTCTGCAGATGGTCTCGATGTCATTCGACCGGCATGGGGCCGCGTTGCAGCGGACAAACACGCGCGGCCAAACTCTCCTCTCTCCATCAATGGACGTGCCTTTGGCCACCCTCCTGATCCTTCGAGCCTCTCTTCCAAACCTGTAACGTACGAACCATCGTCCAGGCCTCGCAACTATCCACGCGGCTGCGGCTTCCATACAATACAACTCCAGCTCATGTAGCAAAATGGAAACATGAAGGGTGTGATCAAACGTCAGTTGCCGTCCTGGCGCAGAATTCGACTTCCTACCGTCATGTTCCACGAGCGGGGCAGTCGTCATCACAGCGTGAATGATCAACAACAGCAATAACTCACCTGTCCACGTATCCCCAGATTTCCAGGGCTTTCTGAACGCTCAATTCCAAGACTACCGTTGGTGCATATCAGCCAATCCGGAATCACCGGATACTTTTGAGTTATTAAGTAGGGTTCCCGCCACGACTTTCCTTGACCGTTACCTCCAATATTAATTCTTCATGTCGCGTATAGGGTGGCGAGAGCTAATCCTCACGTGGATGGCAGCCGTTCCCAAGCAGCTGGGTGGATATCAGCTCGAAATCACGAAACATTGCTCGCCACACCTTCCACGCCTACGGCAGCTAAGTTCCCGCTCCGATCCTGCAGATCCTCGAGATCTTATCTTGTGTTCTGCGGTGGAAAGGCTTGTTTTCCGCCGCGCAATGCAAATGTTTCCATTCCTTCCATGGACCACCTCGGCCAAGTTTCGTTCCTGGCAGACCTGAGCGAGACGCCGTGCATGTTTGATGTTTCGATCACCTTTCCTCAGCACGCACCACATCGCTTAACATCCACTCGAAACGTAGCATGCCCCCATCCGGTTCTCAAGCCAATATGTGGCTCGGACGCTATAATCGTTGAGGCTTGTTTGGTGGCCCGCTGCAACGCGCGGCAGCCCGCCTGATGGACGATAATCGCGGCGTGAGGCGCTTTCACACTGGACCCTCTGACGGTGGAATTCTAACTTTGGAAATGGGAATTCAACTTGCTTCAAGGTTACGTACAACAACATGAAATTATTGTTGCGAATTCGTGGATGCATGGCTTCCGCACAGGTCAAGTGCGAGATAGATGAGGTCGAGGCGCGCGTTCCACGAAACAGCCGTGGGAGTTCGCAACACCTTTGCAAAAGGTACCTCTCCTAACTCTCTGTCTCTATAGGGGCACATTCTGACGGCTCTTAGTGGATTGGGGGGCGAAAAGGTTGGTTTCGCCAGCTCGAGCCATCTAGGCCGGGCCGAGTCGCATCAGCTCATCTCTCCCAATATCTCTGAGATCCCCCCGGCCTAACATCCCTGCCGGGTACTTTGGCGGAGCGCCGTCTCCGCCGAGACCAACAAAGTTACTCGCTCACATGGAGGCAGTCCCACTATACGCTCTCTATACCACTGGGGCAAGTCCCAATATTGCCCCAGCCTCCTAGAACATCGTGCGCCATACAATATAGGGTGCCCCATGATCCAGAACAAGGTCGACCGCCGCACACGAGGCTCGCCACACATATTGACCTCCACCACAGTCCGTGGCCAAGCTGACGTATCCCCCCCGTTTGGTATCGATCAGTCTCTGGCACAGTGCACCGTTGCTGTTTCGTCGAGAGGTGGGTACTATATTGCTATCCATCGCGATAAGGTCCAGGATGTAGAGTGGAATGTAGCATCAGCTCTTAAGCTTTGCGGGTCCTTTTCTAGAGACTGCAGGAAGCCACAACCTCATGCATTTGGCATTCTCATTCCCTCATTCTTGACACAGAGTGTTCAATTCAGCACATCACAATGGCCGACATAAAGGGCCCCACATACCGGGCGAAGCCCATCAGCGACGACGGCTCAACAGAGCAGATCGAGTTCCTCGACGAGAAGAAGGCGCAAGTTCATGTCATTGACCGGACCGATTCGAGTGACGATGAGATTGTGTACACACGTCCGCCCAAGGACACCCACGACTTGGTCACCGAAGTCATTCTTGCCGAGGACGACCCAACACTGAATCCATGGACGTTCCGGACATGGTTTCTAGGTATGCTTCATCGTTTCGTCCGGTTCGAAGCTCACAGCCAAAGGCTTGTCCATTGCGTGCTTTGCTGCAGCAACTACGGCAATCAACACATTCAAACCGCAGCCGGTGCACATTCACCTTGTGTTTATCGCGGTGTTGAGTTACGTGTTGGGTGAAGTTATGGCGAAGGTGCTTCCTTCCAGGGGGCGGATCGGAAGGATCATCAACCCTCATCCGGTATGTTCGTCATTGGTTCTCTTTTGGATGGATGCCTAGAATCATGTTACACCATCCACATTTCCTGGAATCTGGACCCGTATTCGTATTTCAATGCTAACCTCCACAGTTCAACAAGAAAGAACATGCCGCCATATGCATCATGGCCGTGTCCGGCGGGTCTACCCCCGAGGCCATGATGATTCTCGCGGTCCAAAAGTTGTGGTACGGCATCCGGCCGCATCCGTTCTACGCCATCTGCTTGATCTTCTCCGCGCAAATGCTTGGGTACGGTGTAGCTGGTCTGCTGCGCAAAACGCTAGTGTACCCGACGAAGATGTTCTATCCCGCCAATCTGCCTACCGCATCGCTCTTGGAGAGCTTGCACAAGGACAAGGTTACAACCAAGCGGAAGATGAAGGTCTTTTACATCGGTCTGGCCGTCTTGTTCTGCTGGCAGGCCTTCCCGCAGTACATCAGTATGTCTCCTACGTTATATTTCGTTGCTTCGCGCTGACCCCTGAAGTGCCCGTCCTCGGCGGTGTGTCCATCTTTTGCCTGACTCACCGCAACAGCCTCTTTGTTACGAATCTCTTCGGTGGTTCAATGGCGAACGAAGGCCTTGGTGTCCTCGCTCTGTCTTTCGACTGGCAGCTGATCGCCGGCGCCAAGAATCCCATGTGGTTGCCGCTCCAGACTCAGGTCAACGAGCTCATCGGCTATGTGATCTCCATCGGAATGTACATGGGCATCTTCTACTCTAACACCTGGCACGCTCGGTCCCTTCCGTTTCTCTCGCCCCTGCTCTTCCATAACTCGTCAACCGCTCATAAATACGTTACATACGACGTGAAGAAAATCCTCAACAAGAAGTGGGAGGTTGACGAGGGCCTGTTGGCCAACTACGGCCTGCCGTCTTTCTCCGCATCCTACGCTACGAGCCTGACAACCATCAACATCGCCATCGCCGCCACCATCACTCACATGCTTCTTTGGCATTACCATGACATTAAGTCAGCTTGGGCGTTTATGAGTGGCTCGAACATGATCCATTTTGTCCAGCCGTGGAAGTGGCACTGGAAATTCTGGGAAAACCGCGGAGTCAAGATTACGAAGGAAGAGGCCGAGGCCATTGACCCGCACTACGCGCTCATGACGGAGTATGAGGAAGTCCCCGGCTGGTGGTTTGGATCCATCTGGATAGCCGCTGTCGTTGTAGGCATGACGATGTGCTATCTCGCCGATACCACACTTCCGTGGTGGGGTTTCCTGATCGCCTGCCTGCTTTCGACCGTACTCCTCACCTTCTTCGCCGCGTTGACTGCCATGTTCGGCTTCAGCCTGCTGGTCCAGCCTTTTATTCAGATGATCGGTGCCTATCTTCTTCCCGGCAAGCCCCTCGCAAACATGTACTTCTCGACCTATGGCTTCAATTCGCTCTATCAGGCCAAACTCATGCTCAAGGATCTCAAGCTTGGGCAATACACGCATTTAGCCCCCAAGTGTACCTTCGCCATGCAACTCATCGGGACGAGCGTCGGCTGCCTCATCTCGTACATCATGATGGAAAAGATTACGACCGAGAAGCGCGACGTCCTCATGGCCATTCAGGGCACCAACGTTTGGTCAGGCCACATGCTCCAGTCGACCAACACAGTGGTACGTCCCAAATCCCTTGGCCCCAAGACTTTCAAATAGCTAACCACCCCCACTTTTAGGCAGTTGCATGGGGAGGCCTTGCAAAATACCTTTTCTCATTCGGTAAACGCTACCAATGGGTCCCCATCGGCTTCATGATCGGTTGCGCCGCGCCCCTCCCCTTCTGGCTCCTGGATCGGTACCTGTTCCCCAAGGCCGGGCTCGGGTACTACAACTTCGCGATCATCGCCGCGGCGCTCGGCGGGCTGGCCCACGGCACACACAGCGCCTACCTCATGCACTACGCTCTCGGCTTTTTCTGCCAGTTCTACCTCCGTCGGTACCGGCCCAACTGGTTCATCAAGTACAACTACATTCTGTCGGCGGGCATGGACGGCGGCTCGAGTCTTATCAACTTCTTGCTCACGTTTTCCGTGTTTGGCGGCGCGGGCAAGGCGGTTAAGTTCCCGTCTTACTGGGGAAATAATCATAACAGTGGCAACTTTGATTACTGTATGCGCGACCCCGCTATGGGGAAGAGGCACACGTAGGTGGTGTGGCTCTGGGTGGCATGACTGGTCACTGGTTTGCCCGACACTTTCTTTATTGTTTTTACGATGCATGCCCAATGAGATGAGAACAGAACCATAGGATATCCTGTACTAAAGACTTAACCGGCGCTGTTTGGAAGCTAGAATTGGGGGCGGGGAATTTTCTTGGAAAGTGCGCGTATCACTTCCATGGACATACAATTGACAGTTACTCTTGTACTATACCTACAGCATCATCTCACTCGCTTTTGCATTTTTGGGTTTGAAGCGACGGGGGAGGAGGCTCGTGCTGAGCACTGACAAAACAATGGGGACGTTTCAGGTGTGGAGGACAAGGCGTGGAGATGACGGCATTCCCGACATCACCCGCCAAAATATGAAGCTGTATATTACTCTGCACGAACCGATCCCGTGGCATGCCTCGCGCCATCTCTCCCCACTTGCACCCCGGAGCCGATTCCAACCCCCTGCAGCGATAAGTAGGTCGATCCAGAGCCCAGCCCACAAGGTCTGCCCGTCCAGAACTAGATCGCGCCGGAATTCCACCCCCGGAAGGCTACGTCAATATGTGCGGCTCGGCGGTCAATTTTTAAGTTCTTAGCGCCACGGCACATAGAAGGCGCACTTTTTCTATATGCCTTGGCGGTTTCGTTCTAGGTTAAGCCAAGGTTGGGCGTTTGGCTGTCGATCTGAGATCGGGATGGGCGACGGGGGATGGGGTCGGGGCAGGGAATGGGGTCGGGGCGGGGGAGGGTAGTGCGAGGTACGAGACGGGCGATAGTAAGCGTGGGCTAGGACGCATAGAGACGGCTGGGGAGGCCGAGGTCCGGATTGGGATGTTGGGAATGAGGTGGGCTATGAGTTGCGGGGTGGGTGGATGGGGTCGGATGGCCCCGACGCTTTTCTTGTGGGGAGAGGTGGTTCGGTCGGTTCACATCTGCGAGGCTGAGGACTGCCGGCGAGGCTTTGGGCGTTTCGATTCCCGCGCTCCGAGTTCTTGAACGCGCTGAATTTGTGGCCGAAACCGATGGTATTTCGTCGGCTTCTCCGCTGCGCTTGCCCGGCGAAGGATCTGAGAGGTTGAACAAGACCGGGAAGTCTGCAAAGTGCTGACTTGGAGGTTCCCTCCCCAAGCCAAGGTGTCAACGGACTCTTCGTTTAAGGCTCGTTCGTGAAGCCACCCTGCAGCCGTGGGACCTGGCGATCGAGATCTTCGTGCAGCATTTTCGACCTTCCGGTTTGGGCACACATTAGCGCCTCAAGGCTAGGCATGAAGAAGAGATCCACTTTGGGTACCTCGCTTGCTTCCGGCAGTTGGTTTGTATGGCATACGTCTTGTGACCAGCTATGGGGTGTAAACGACGAGCTCGTGGAGAGAGTACAATGTGCAGTGGAAAAAGCGAGCTAATTTCTAGGGGTTATGTATCATTTGCACTCATATGTACATCCGTATATCTGGTTCAAAGTGCTTGTGAACAGCGGATGTAGCTCCGATGCTGCTCGGCTTCCGTCATGTGTGTAACATCTGAAGTTGTCGCGGCATCGACCGCCCTGGATCACGTCATCTGGCACCCGTCCACATAAGTCAGCGCCTCTCCCGTTTCCTCAAGCCACTTCAGATCCACCTTTTCAGCGGCTAGTCAACCTTATCTGAACATCTGCCAAACTGCCTGACATGTTGCATCGCGATGCCTCCAGCTGTCCGCCAGCTAGACCGGAGCACACTAACAATCGAATGATATTTGTTTCAGAATCGCTTGCGAGCCTTTGATTCTGCTTGTTCGCCAAACTTTGCTGTCTTATGGTCGCGGTTGTCACCGGCTACCCTACATTCGGAGCCTCTTCCTTGCGGGCGAGGAGCATCACGCCTCTGAGGAATATCACTCCACCGAAACTCACTGAACTGTATTGGGGAACAGCAGCGAGGATATCTGCTCAATTGTACTCACCGAGGAGCCACGTGACAATAAGTAACGTTTTATGACCCCCGCAAGGCCGAAGTGGCGTCCCCGAAGTTCCATATACATTAGCCGAAAGTACACACCTCTTCATGCTCAGATGCCGCGTTCTTCTCCCACACGTTAGCTCAGCTGCTAAGAACAACAGAATAATCTAGAAATATGCTCGCAAGCGCAATGGTTCCCCCTCGGGGTCTTCTCCGCGACAACGTCTATCGTTGGCTACTCGAGAGGCAAACCACAGCCACTCACTTGCCTCGCAAGTCTCGGAAAGGCCCGAAACCCTAGGGCTTTTGTATGGCCTGATAGCTAGTGTATTTTTTGACCGGTGGATGGTATCGCCACCGCGGGTGCTATATATCATCTAGTGCGTGTTCGTACGACGCTCTCGTTGACAGACACACTCTCGCTCTTTACAATGTCTCCCACGAGCAGCTACGCCGCTGCTCTAGCCACTCTTTTGGCCTTTGCCAGTCCTTCCCTCGCCGCGGAAAAAGCGCCCTATGCGCGCCTGAGTCCCGCCTTCAACAGCGCGTGGAAGAATCCGCTCCCTATTCCGGAGATCAAGAAGCCTTTGACCAGTATCAAAAACCCGGATACAGGCGCACCAATCGACTTCTACGAAATCGAAGTCAAATCCTTCAAGCACAAGTTCTTCCCGAACCTGCAGGAGGCTGATCTTGTTGGGTACGATGGCGCGTTTCCCGGCCCCGTGTTCCACGTCGAGAAGGGGAGAGAGACAGTGGTGAGGGTTGTTAACCGGTTTGTGAATGCGACGAATGTGCATCTTCATGGGTCTTTTAGTAAGGTTTCCTGACATTGAGTCGGGAGAGATGCTGACCGGCTAGGCCGAGCACCGTGGGATGGCTGGGCAAACGACGGCATTCCCTCCGGGCATTACAAAGGTATGCCTCCGCCACCAGATCCATATCCCGTTCTTACCGCCTAGACTACTACTACCCCAACGCCGCCGCTCGCATGCTCTGGTACCACGTACGACCCGTCTCCCTCCTTTCTAACCTCTCTAACTGCCTAGGACCACATCAACAAAGAGAGCGCCATAAACGCCTACCGCGGCCTCGTCGGCGTGTACAACATCATCGACTCCACCCTTGACAAATCCCTCAACCTACCCACCGGGGCCTACGACATCCCCCTCGTGCTCACAGCGCACTACTTCACGCCTTCCGGCGGGCTCTCCAACGAGCGCGCTGAGCACAACTCCATCTACGGCGACACCTTCCTTGTCAACGGCGCCATCCAGCCCGCGCTCGCTGTTGAGCCGCGCAAGTACCGCTTCCGCATCTTGAATGCCGCGGTGAGCAGGGTGTTCAACCTGACACTCACGGATGACAAGGGCGCGGTGGTGCCGGTCGCCGTTGTGGGGAGCGATGGCGGGTACAGGGCTGCTCCGGCGGCGGCAAGGAGCTTGTTGCTCGGCATGGCGGAGAGGTGGGAGGTTGTTGTTGATTTTAAGGGGTTGGAGGGCAAGGCGCTGACGCTAGCGACGCATGATGTGTGGACGGATGCGAAGTATAAAGGCAGTGGGGAGATGCTGAGGTTCAATGTGGAGAGGAGCGTGAAGGATACGAGTGGGAATGAGCTGCCGAAGAGTTTTGGGGTTGATTTAAGGTTTCCGAGTGGGAAGGTGGCGGGGGGGAAGAACTTTACGCTGGACAGCCATCATGATCTCATGCAAGTTCTTCGCGGATGATGAAGAGCCGGGCTAATCGGGATAGGTGGGGAATGAACGGACTCCATATGGATGATCCCATGAAGCGTGTCATGCTCCGTCCGGCGCTGGGTACGATCGAGCGGTACATCTTCAAGAGCTCCGGTATGGGGCCGCAGGGGTCCGGCATCTCGGCGGATCCGGTGCTCAAGGCAATCTCGAAGAGCAATGCTGCTGCGCCGACGAAGAGGAGCCCAATGGGTGGCTCGGTCAGGGTGTGGTTCCAGGCTGTGAAGCGGCAGATGGGTGGCATGGGCAATATGGGCGGCATGATGGGCGGTATGGGGAATATGGGAGGCATGGGCGGTATGGGCGGCATGATGGGCGGTATGGGCGGTATGGGCGGCATGATGGGCGACAACCTGAAGTGGACACACGCGCTGCACATGCACCTAGTCGACATCCAACTGATCTCCCGGCGCAAGGACAACGCCTCACTCCCGGAAGGCCGGTCATACCTCGAGCCGTACGAGGTGGGCTCCGTGAAAGACACAATCGTTCTGGGCAGCAACGAGGTCGTGGAGGTCCTGGCTAAGTTCACGCCCTACCCGGGCGTCTACGTAAGTCTCCGCTCTCCGGGTTGTGACTGATGGTGGATACTGATATGGGTAGATGTTCCACTGCCATAACTTCGTCCACAGCGATCAAGGCATGATGGCCGCGTTCAATGTTACGCGGCTTGCGGACATGGGGTACAGTGAGCTTGAGGCGCGGCTGGAGGACCCGATGGATGCGCGGTTCCGCTCGAAGGCATACACGGGAACGAATCTGGATGAGGTGCGCACCAAGGTGTTGCCGATGTTTGCTGGTCTGAAGGCTTATCCGGACATACGCGCGTTGGAGAAGCTGGAGGATAAGTACTGGGCGGCGAAGACGGCGGCATAAGTGATGCATTTGAAAGGTACCTATGAAACCATGAATGCGAAGAGATCCCTCAACCGTGCCTTGCTTGACCTTTCATCTGTCTCTTTAAGCTCATTGGTAGCTACACTCGTGTATGGCTGTGTTTTCAATAACCATCTCGCTCATACCGGATACATGTTTTGATTTCTCAAGTTCTGCGATTCACTATATACAAAGCCCCCCGCCAGAGACCCAGTTATTTTCAAGCTCAGGGGCTATAGATAAACAGATATCCCTAGTTACCCCTTCAAAATGATCCATAAGTCCTCCTATTGGGGAATTCTGAGACGGAGAAAAGGAGGAGATCAACCTGTCTTCCGAGGCTTTGACGACAATGACATCGGTCTCAGAGACTGTGACGCCGTGCAGCTTTTTGAAAGCGAAGATGAGCTGTTTGTAATGCTCGGAGCCGGGGTTCCGGTTAAGTACAATGAGATCCAGAGCAACGACCTCGTAGTGATCCGGGCGATTACCACGAGCACACGCTCGGTCACAATGACGGCCACGTGCGGTGTTACGACTCCTTCGGGGAGTTTGGAAAGAGCGATGGAGTAACTGAAGGCAGGTGCGACTGCCGGTAGGGGGAAGGGGGGGAAACCGATGAATTCTCCGGTTACAAGCTTTGGCTATCTGAACATGAGACGTCAGCATCTAGAGTAGAAGAAGTGCAGGTGTGCTTACCATGATGGAGAGGGCACTCTTTTCTTCGCCCATCTGATATCAAGTTCCACAGCAACCATCCCCATTTCACTAAGCCACGTCATACGAACAATCTCATCAATCATTTCGATTGAGATCTACCACTGCCTCGTGAACCATCTACCCGCCTCCCTGAAGCCTTCTCATCCTCTCTTCTGCCGCTCTCGCCCTCCGTTCCCTTTCCAGCCTCGCTCTCATCTCCGGCGTCAAACCGCGCATCTCAGCCTCCCTCCTCTCCGCACCACTCTGCTCCGGCACTGCCCCAACAGTCTTCCCCTTACCCATCCGTTTCTCCCTCTTAGCCTCCTCTTCCTTCCGTCCCTCCTCCCTCACTCTGTCAGCCTCAGCCTTCCTCCTCTCCCCCTCCTTCCGCTTCTCCTCCTCCTTCTCCCCTCTCTCCCTGTCTTCACGCTCCTTCGCCTCCTCAGCACCCATAGCTGCCCCGACACCAACCCAATCTTTCCCCTCCCCTACTATCCCACGGGCAACACGGAAAGCATCCCTCGTCGCCCGATCCGCCGCCAGATCCCCAGGCGCCTTGCCCTGGACATTCCGCACCCCAGGATCCGCCCCCATCTTGGTCAACAGCACACTAACCACAGTCGGCACACCAGTAACCGCCGCAAAATGCAACGGCGTCGGTGCATGCCCATTCTGACTAGCAGGCGCAAATTGAAATTCCGGCGATAGGCCCTGCGCAGCCATGTACTTCGCCAAGGCGGGGGCCTTGGACCGCTTGATGAGCGACTGGATGTGTGTCGTATGCGCAATGGCTTCCTCTTCTGCTTTGCTTGGTTTCTCCGGTTTCGGCTTCTCGGGTTTAGGCGCCAGAGCAGGCTTATCAGCCGCCGCCTCCGCAGCCGCAAGCGCCGCCTCATCCACACGCGAGACCTTAGCCCGCGTCAACTCCCTCCACGCCCTCATCAGCTCCCCTTTCGTCGGGCGACGCGTCGTAAACGGAAACCCCTTAATACGGGGATTACCCTTCGTCAAACCGCCTTCATGCAGCCCAAACAACGCCGCCCTATTAGCCGCCCCAGTGGCACGCACAAATATCCCCGCCGCCTGATCAACATAGCCCGACCACTCCACCATCAAGGCGCGGATCTCTGCCGTCAAGGCAGTCTCGTTATACCGCCGCAGCGCCGCGCCAGCGCTGTGTGCCGCGCCCTTCGCCGCATCGTTCGCGCTCTGCGCACCGCCCTGCTTGCGTCGCGTGGTGTATCGGTGGAAGGTTTTGTGTGCGAAGATCAGCGGTGCGGGTGGAGTACCGGGTGCACTTGACTTGGCGGCATTTGGGGCGGCGGATACAACCATCCCTGCGAAGTGGCCGCCACCGATCATGAGGAGGACGTAGTGCGGCGCATCCTCGATGGCGAAGTCGGCGGACTGAGGAGGACGTTGATCGAGACGGAGCGCGGAGAGGAGTGTTCCCGGCGTATCGGAGGGGAAGAGCGCGTGATATATGCCGAGGTAGGTATGTGGGGGAAGTTTGGGGGAGGAAAACCAGGCCAGTGGCCCCTTGAAGCGGGCGGTACGTTCCGTCTCAAGTTCATCTTCTTCCGAGGGGACCGGGTGCGCTTGCCTCTTCAGGAGCGCTTTCAACGGACCCTCGCCCCAGTCATCCCCTTCCCCGTCCTCGTCCGTGTCCGAGCCTGAGATGCTCTCATTCAGTTCCTCGATTAACGCCGCAAACTGTGTTTCGTCCACAGGATCCAGGCCGCGTTCCCGCTGCTTCAGGTTGTACCGGTGCAGGTCGGAGCGGATATGTATGCGTTGTCCAACAACGTCCGGGAAAGTTTGGGTGCATAGTTGGCAGGAGGTTGAGGGGCGGTTGTCCTTCACAAATGTGGATGGAGAAGCTTGCTCGGATTCAGGTTCGGTCCGGCTAATTGGTGCACCTTCGTCTCCCTTGAGGCTCAGGCCGTTGAGAAGGTCTTTGGGGAGATTGAAGACTACGGGGTGGATTAGCGACCGTTTGAAGCTATTATCACGTCACCCGCTCAAGTATCAAATTTACCATATAGCGGCCGCTGCAGCAGCTCATTCCCCTTGTCGTGATCCATACTAACCGTCGTGAAGTCGTAAGTCGTGGATTCCAATACTTCGTTACAGAAGAGTAATGATATCACCCCGCCGACATTGATGCAACACCGCGCGCCAAGCCGGCCAGCCACAACGAGTCACCGACACCGCCACACCGTTTTGGGAACGCGTCCAGACGACGTCCAGCCTTGCAGGCGTAAAATCACGACATCACAAACACCAACGAATGATACACATTCACATCAAATTCGACCACAGGTATACAGTATGATACACCCCCCAGCAGCTCCAGCCCACTTGCCCACCACCGCCTCTAAACGCCGCGCAAGGGATCAGTTGCGCCAGCTCACAAAACCAGTAGGCGCCTCATATAACCCGGAAACACCATGATAGGACTAGCACGTGCCGGTTCAAGTGCTATCGTAAGAGTGATGTCGGTCCCCCACACGGTGGCCTCTGCCAAAAGCCGCGGGGGGGGGGTGGCAGAGCTTGTTCGGGTAGCCCTCGGTCCTTCCTAGAGCCGCCTCGCAGCACTCCAGCTACTTCTTCCTCTGCTTCTTTGCACTACTCGACTTCTTCTCCTCTGCCTTCTTCTCCTCCGCTTTCTTCTTCCGGCTCTTCTTCAAGCCGTCACTGTGGATGAGGCCGAGATTATCCAGCGCCATGCCGTTGCGCCACTCCGTGCAATGCCACTTGCCATCCTCGGTTTCCGCGACGGCTGCCCGTCGCGTGCTAACCCGCGTCTCATCCGGACGCTCGCGCTCCTTGCGGATGCGTTCGATACCCTCAAGATGCTTCCGCATAGGCTGCATGTGCTCCACCACCCGATCACGCCACTGCGTCAGCTCTTTACGGAGCGCTTTCTCGCGCACGCCGCGTTCGTCTAGCCACGCCATCAGCGCATCTACCGCCTCTGGATCGTCGATGTAGCCCCACTGCTTCGAGTGCTCCAGATGCGAGTCACCCTCCTCCTGCGCCTTGCGCTCTATCGGCGTCACGCCAAAGCGCGACTTATAGGCAGCGGCGTCCTGGTGCGAGATATCAAGCAAGCCACCCCGATCCATGGAGTCTGGGCCTTGAATCCAGATACGGCCGTTTGCGTAGCCGAGGTGTGATGTCGAGGATGAGGGGACACCGCCGAAAGGCATCCCGTTGCGTTCGAACCAGAAGTAGCGGTTGCAGAAGCGGTCACGCCCGAGCAGATGGACGCGCTGGCAGTCCGTCTCGCGAAGATCGTTGGCGATCTCCTTGATGGCGTCTTCGCAGACTTTGATCTCATCCTTCTTCTTTTGAATCTGATCTTCGACCTTCTTGAGCTCGCGCTCCTGCTTCGTCATCTTCGATGCGGCCGCCTTGTCCTTCTGTTGTGCCTTGCGCGCCGCTTCTTCGTCGCGTTTGCGTTTGCGGTAGTTGCCACGACGGAGCGAACGCGGCGTGTCTGAATCTTGGCTTTCCGTTGGGGAATTCTTGCGCGTCTCATCCATGGTGGCGTCAGTATCGCCGTTGGGCACTTGGACAGGTTTGGCGGCTGCGGTCTCGGCAACAAGCTCCTTGCGCTGCGCGTCAAGTTTTGTGAGCTCTTCGAAACTAGACAGTGATATAATTAGTTCGGGATACCAATGTAGAGAGGTATAAATGTAAGGGGATCCCTACAGATCCTTGCGCAGGCGCTGCTGCTCCATGCGCTTCTTTCGTAAATCGGTCATGGACCGACTCATGTCATCGAGGTAGGTACGAAAAGCTTGCGTTTGAAAGCTTAGCGTTGTGATCAGCCGGAGCGCCTGCAGGCGCAGATTGATGTCTAGTTTCTGGTAGTTTTCTTTAACAGTGTCCTCGTCGGGCTCGGTCTCGGGTGGCACAAGCACAGCTAGGATCTCCTCGCAGCGGGACTTGAGAGATGGGTCTAGAGCCATCTGGTTGAGAATGCCGACGAGACAGATGATCCAGTCTTCATTTTTGAAGGTACGGTCCTTGACGCGGTCAATCCACGTCTTGCCCTCATCGAAAAGGTCACCGGCGCGATGGACGATGAGGCTACCAGGGCTGGGGCTCTTTTCCTTGAGAGCAGCGGCCTCAGCCTTCGCGAACGAGCTGCGCGTCGTGCGACGAGGCGGTTCCGGCTCGGGAGTCGGCTCGGGCTCGGACTCCTCGGACTCAGACTCTTCGGGTTGGGGCAAATCGACCTGCAGGTCGCCGGTTTCGTCGACAATGAGCTTGAGAACGGCGCAATGAACTTCGCTGAGGAGCTCGCACTCATGCTCATCAGAGGCAAAGCTCATGGCCTCTGCGAAGTCGTCGAGAGTGAATGAATCGAGTATATAGATCTCTGCGTGGACATTGAGCGCGTCCCACACCTCAAGTAAGTCACCGACAGACCGCAGCTTGAGGCCGGGATACGCGCATTGTTCTTGCATCTCTCCGGTGGGAGTGTCCTCCGAGATGTAGCGAAGAGTCGGACGACGCACGTCGGTCTGGCGCAGCGGCACATCCAGGTCTTCAATGGGGTACTTGACAGAGGGCGGAGGACGGGGGGGTGAGGGGGAATCTATGGCGGGCGCAGGATGATTTTGCGGTGAAGATTGCTGGTATGCGCCTTGAAGGTTGAGCTTATAATTGTCGTAGTGGTTGATGGGAATTGCTGATTGGGGCCTCGTGCTTGCCTCCGGAACTTCGCCTGGGCGAAAAGATTGTGAATTGCTCTGCATACTAGGTTGGGATGTGAGGAATTGCGCACCTCTCTCCTGCTTATATTGACCGATGTCGTGAGGGATGAATCTGTGACCTTTTGGTAGTCCCTTTGGGCTGGGCCGGATATCGAGGGTTTGTCGGGGCTGCTTGATGAGCAAGTTGAGGAACGTAATGTCAGCTTCGGCGACTGACTGCCCCGGCATTTTGGGCGGCATTTTTTTCTGTTGTGCAATGCTCTGGGCAATGTGCTGTTGTTGTGGAGGTATATCAGTAGAAAGTCCGAATTCCCTGGCGAGTTGTGGCTTGGCCATCCACGGCGACCCGTGCCACGATTCAGGCGTGAGGCTCCGGCGGAGGAAGGCGCGAAGGGCCTGCTTGGAGAACGACTTCGGGTCACGCCGAAGCTCCGAGGCCGAGCACATCTTATAGTCTCGGCAGATGTGGCCACTAATAGAGTGTTCGTACTCAATCGAGATGCCATATTGCGATGTTGCAGGAAATTGGGTGCCGTCAGAGGTGCGATATGCCGCTTGGGTGACCTTTTCTCGGATGGGGCCTTCATATCCGCTCTCGATGATGGTCACGTGTTCGCCGGGGAAGAATTCGTTTCTCAACTCCTGTCAGAGTTAGCAGAACAGCGCGATGAGCAGCAAATATGCATACCTCCGAGACAAAGGTTACTGCACACAGTTAGCTTGAGTCGGATTAATTCACTTGATCAAAACTCACCCAACTGCTCGAACCGTGGCACGGGTACCAGTTGTGCTAGCTTCAAAACGGGTCCCCTGAGCGGCGTCGGGAAAGCGCCTTCATGTCCAGGTGTATTCTCGACCTTAGAAGTTAGATGCTTTTCAATAAAGTATCGCAAGAGATATACCTCGCTAGCGTACGCTTCGAAGAAGCTTAGCTTTCCCTGCCCTGTCGCTTCGCACTGGAACCACTTCTGTGCATAGAATTCGCGTCTATCTCGTCAGCCTGACGGTCGCTTGGCTTCGCGCCACTGCACTCCACTTCGCAAAATAGGGCGAAATAAGTCGCGCGAAGGACATTGCAGAAGCAGACAAACGCACCTCTCAAGGTACTCCTCGTACTTCTTGAAAACTTCTCCCGTTTCACGTATCTCCCAGACCTGCACGCATCAGTATCTTGCCTGCCGTCGCAACGAGGGTATGTGTACCTCAGCGTTTGGTGCATATTCCACCCCCGCGGGGTCGGGGCGTAGTGGGACGCGCTTGTGCTTGTAGAGAACCTGCAGATGGTCAGCTATGTGCTATGACCAGCCGAACGAGGCGCGAGCTCACCATGTTGATACCGCGAAGTCCCCGTTAGAAAGCTTGTACTTCGGAAAGCGGCGTCCTGCGGCGCCGCCTCTTATTGACGAGAATGGGCCCCCAGTGAATGCTGTCGCCCTCACAAACACCGGTCGCTTCCCCTTCAATCGTCCTCCGTCCTAGCGTCAAGACGCGACGAGTACCACGCGTCGAAGCGGCGAACCCCCACCGAGACCAGCGCCGAACCAACGCGCCGCAAACTACGCGTCTTCTTTCCGCACCCTTCTCTTTCCTACGCGGCGTTCTCGTATTGTGATTACCGTCGGTGTTTCCGTATCCCGGCGCGCTATACCACAATCCAGTGCCCACTCGCAGGCGTGCGCATAGCGGCTGTAATATCGTATAAAGCGCGAGGCGGTGTTAAGCGAAAGCGAAGGTGCAGATGCTCGATGTTGCCGGCAAGGTCGCGTTTTCGTGGGCGATTTGAAGGTGGTTGAGGTATTCGGCAGCAGGTGCAAGGAGTGTGGTGAGAACAGAGAGCGGTGTTTGGTGGGAGAAGTGTGGACTCTGGTGGGTTGCGGAGATGCGCGCAGGGTTGTCCGGCTGGCCGCTGGCTGGGCACAGTGCGTGAGCTAGCACGTTTGGGACATGGGGGTGCATGGGGGAGGGGGGGGGGAGGCAGGAGGCGAGATCGAGATCTGAATGTGATGACAACACCAAGGCACTTAAGGCATATGCGAAGCTAAACGAAGGTTGCTAACTTTTGCCGGGATAAAGATCGATTGAACTACGCTCATCTTCCACCATCTAGTTATATTCTCCATATCGTGAATATGTATTAAGCAGAGTTCATCGCGGCGAACTTGAGCCGCATCCTTCGCGGCAAGGGACGAGAGGAAGCGATGCGAGCGTGGAGGACGCGCAATGAGGATGATTGATCTTAAAGCATCCATCGGATACCATGGTATCAATTGTGCTCGCAGATGGCGATTACGCGCTTATCATTTGAATGTTGTAGTGGTCAAGCTCTCCCCGCCGAACCACGCCAAGGCATGAGTGCTTCTGTTTTAGGCATTTGGGTGTAGCCGGTGGCGAGCATAACGTTGAAGCTGTACTTACCATCGAAAACATGCTAGATGCGGCTTGAACTGCCAGCATCTCAACTGCATTCAGCTCATAATTCAGACATTTCAGCAACAGTCAAACCAATCTACATCTGAATGCGTCGCTGCAGAGAACAATGGATTTGATGTCCCCTTGAGCCTAGCTCAGCCTTGGCGGTGTCCCACGCGGCGAAACGTCGGGCGATGCGTGGTAGGGGTCTACATCGCACGTTGGGGATTGTCGTTAAGATCTCCTCAGCACAAAGCACCGTTATCGGACACTGCCAACATGACGATCTGTCGCACCATTCAAATCAACGTCTGTACAATCTGGTTATTAAAGAGTTAGCTCATACCCGACTCCGCACACTGTTCGTGCAAACACCGACAACACCATATCATCAAATTCCTAACAAGACATCCGAGAACATGCAAGCTAGAGCAGGAAAAGGTGGACATTCATTGGTGATCTCCCGGGAAAAAGGCCCTCCCCCCATTTTGAAAGCACAAACGCCGTCATAAAAGGACTCCGAAGAACCCCCTCCCCCGCGAAATATACTCCGACTGCCCACATCTTACTATACTCCACTTCGAAACCAGTAAATATCGCCGGAAACATTCCATTAATCCACACTAGCTGCAGCTGTTGCGCTCCAACTGTGGGGACTAGCCAGAAAGGCGTCCTACTCCTGAGCGGTGGCGGCAGCAGCCGGAGCCGCCGCAGCGTCACCTCCCTCAACAGCCGGAGCAGCCTCCTCCTTGGGCGCCGACGGGTCCTCGTCCTCCTTGCCAGGGCTGTCAATGGCGATCTTAACAGCAATCTCACGGCCTTCAATCTCCTTGCCGTTCATCTCTTCACAAGCCTTCAGCTGAAGCTCCTCAGACGCGAGAGTGACGAAGCCGAAGCCACGGCCCTTACGGGGCTCACCGCGAGCCTGGAGCTTCTTAACCATGAAGCGGGGAATCGGACGGAGGGCGATCTTGGCGGTGACCGGGGAGTAAGCGGTGAAGATCTCCATGAGCTACATGCGTCAGCGGATAGCCATATAATAGAGTCGCAAAGCTAACCTTGTCCTCACGAAGGTCATACGGCAGGTTCGCGACCATGACCTTGGTCTTGGACGGAATTCCGTCCTCAGGCGGGCCGCGCTGCTTGCGCTCGCCGCGAGGAGCGCGCGGCTTATGAGCTTTCTCTTCACTGTCCTTCGCCCCAGAGTCGTTTGTGGTCTGCACGAGTGGGTCCACCTGAGCAGGCACGTTGATCGGAGCATCCGTAACCTGGGCACCTTCACCTTCGACGTGGCCGTTGGTGTCATCCTGGCCACCCTGGTTCGTTTAGTCATCTTATAGACATGAGGGGTGAAGACTTACACGGCCGCCACGAGGGGCGCGACCGCCACGACCACGAGCGCGGCCGCGGCCACGACCCGAGGAGCGACGGCGAGCTTCGCCACCGCTCTGACCCTCGCCACCACTACCCTCAGCCGGCTCGTGCTTGCGAGCGATCTGAATAGAGACCTTCCGGTCGAGGATAGCCTGGCCGTTGAGCTCGGTGATGGCGCGCTCAGCCTCGGACGGGGTCGAGAGGTCAACGAAAGCATAGCCGACGGGACGGCTGGTGCGAGGATTGGTCGGAATGGAGACCGATTCGCTTTTGATGTCATTATGAGATGTTCGAGATGAGATTTGGGGGAGAGGTGGGGTAAACATACACCAGGTAGCTCGTGAAGAACTCCTTCAACTCCTCCTCCGTGGTGGCGTAGGCGAGGTTACCAATGTACAGACGACGACCTGAACCGTTAACCGGTGCGTTCAGAGCAGCGATGTCAAGTTTACCTTCGGCCGCGGAGGCGATGGTCTCGGCGTGGTTGCCATTGGGCTGCTCGATCTGGCCAGCGGCAGTGGTAGTGACATTCTCGGCAGACATCTAAACAGATTAGCGGGCAAGTCAAGGTGTGCATGTCACGGCCAGAAGGACAACATACGTTTGCAGTGAGTGCGGTTGACGACGAAGTGCCTTGTGAGGTCAAACGACGCTGGAAATGGTTGACGATTGGGGAAGTATTGGCAGCGGAGGAGTTCGTTGAGCGGGTAGCTTAGTGCCCGAGAGAAGCGGTTGATGAAACGAAGTTGCGGGGGGGGTTTCGTGATTCTTGGTGGATTTGTTGTTGGATGGAGGAAGGGGAAGGGAGGGCGAGAAAGGGGAGAGAAATTTGAAGTCCACCACACCAAGCCAACAGAAACTGGCGCTAGCTCCACATATGGCTAGCGTAGTATCGGAGGGTTGAAGGTAAGCGCGGTCATGGGAGTCCTGGGTATGTCGTTGCCTGGAACAGTCTGGCCGTTTTGGCCCTGCAAAAGGATTCTTTGGTCGCGCCTGGCGGTACAGTATTCACTTGGTGGCTAAGAACGACTTCTTTTACGTCGTATGAGGCTCTGATCGCTGGAAACATCGATGCTCCATATCTACACGATTGCACTCAACTCTCGCTTTCTTCCTTCATTATCTTCAGCTCTTTCCTCCTGGAGCCTGAGGCCCCACTGCGACTCGTACGTGGAGTGACGTAGTTCGACCTTTCTTTCTTTTCGCGGTAACTAGCTTCGAGGCTTGTGCGGCTCCCCGCTTACCTGCCGTTTGATACTGCACGCAAAATGCGACTGCAGGATGCAGGTACCTTTCACACTGCAGTTGCGGGCCGTTGAAGACATGTGAACCACGCGCTTTTTTCTTCTTTTCACTCTCTTCCCGCTTGTGAACTGATTGCTCCTTCTATCTGATTCTGGCCGCGTACCATGGGATCATCGTACTAGCCACGTATTATCTCATCATCCATACATCGGCCGGCCCCACTCTTTCCCCGCTGGCTGATGCTAGCGCATCCATCCGCGCGCCTACCCCAGACGCCTTCTCGCTATCGTCGCTACCTAATTTGGGTCATTTTCGCCGTTTGATGTAGCTGTATTCTCAAGGCGGAAGGAGGCAACCGCAGTCGCATCTCGGAAGGGAAGGCGTCTCCTCTAACCTTACGTATTAGGATCTGGGTAGAGAAGGAGCCACCCACCCCATTATGGCCTCAACAGTACTGCCTCCCCGCTCTGCTCTCGTCGTCTACGGCTCCGAAACCGGCAATGCGCAAGATGTCGCTGATGAGATCGGAAGAGTGTGTTCGCGACTGCGCTTCACCACCACCGTTGCCGATTTCAACTCCATCTCGCTCCGCCAGCTCCTGCAGCACCAGATCGTGATCTTTGCCATTTCTACCACTGGCCAGGGCGACCTTCCCGCCAATGCCCAGTTCTTCTGGAAATCGCTGAGAAGCGTCCGCCTTCCGCCGACATGTCTCCTTACCCTCCGCTTCGCCTCATTTGGCCTCGGCGATTCCTCTTACCCCAAGTCGGTTGTACTTGACACATGTATCGAGCAGCGTAGCTGATTCTGCAGATTCAACTGGGCCCATCGCAAGCTGTACAACCGCGTGATGCAGCTGGGTGCGCAGCCGATTTGCGATCGTGGCGAAGCCGACGACCAGCATCCTGAGGGGTGCGTTGTACCTTGCTGTTGATCACGATCTGACAATCCGCAGTGTCGACGGAGCGTTTGTGCCATGGTTGGTCCAGTTGCGTAGACGCTTACTCGAGGAGTTTACTCTTCCCGACGGTGTCGAGCCGATCCCAGATGACGTACTGCTCGAGCCAAAGTGGATACTGGACTTTGCGGATTGTGACGAGCAGTGTGTGCCGGTGTGTGACGGAACGTCGGAGACTGAGAATGTCGGGAAGCCTGCTGATCCGACGCTACCACCAACGGAGCTGCTGCAAATTGACGATGGAATTGCCGCAACTGTACTCACCAACGACCGTATCACACCTGCAACTCATTGGCAGGATGTTCGGCACCTTACTCTAAAGTTGGCGGAGAACCGGCAGTACTCTCCGGGAGATATACTGGCGATCCACCCAAAGAATTTCCCGCAAGATGTTGAGCAATTCATCGAGTTGATGGATTGGACATCCGTCGCGGATAAGGCGCTGAAATTCACTCCTACAGGCCTAGACGTAGATCTGGCGACCTACCCGCAGCCACCGAAGCCGCCGCTCGGTAGAGACTCAAGCCTTACACTTCGAGCCCTCCTGACCAACTACCTTGACATCATGTCCATCCCACGGCGGTCCTTCTTTTCGCTATTGCAGCACTACACCACGGACCCCTTCCACCTTGAGCGTCTGAGAGAATTCACCAACCCGGAATACATCGACGAGCTCTATGACTACACAACACGCCCCCGACGCTCTATCCTCGAAGTTTTCACCGAATTTACCTCGAGTCGCATCCCTTGGCAACGCGCCTGCGACGTCCTCCCCGCAATGCGTAGTCGCCAGTTCAGTATCGCCAGTGGCGGACACCTAAAGACCCTAATTCGCCCCGACACGACGACGTTGACAAAAGTCGAGCTCCTCATTGCCATCGTACGGTACAAAACGGTCATCAAGCGCACGCGCCAGGGCGTTGCCACGCGGTACATTGCGTCCCTAGCACCGGGGCAGGAGATCACAGTCACCATACTGAAGGGCGGCATTCGTGTCAAGGACGCGGATATGGTCCGCCCAGTTGTGCTCATTGGCCCTGGAACAGGTGTTGCACCGCTGCGAGCTTTGATCTATGAACGGGCCGCATGGCGGAGTGAGCGTGGGGTCAACGTTGATGGCAAAGAGACCGAGCTGCTATTCTTCGGTTGCCGAAACGAGGATGCGGATTTCTTCTTCAGCGATGAGTGGAAGGCTCTGGAGGGACGTGGGCTCCTTGTCTTTGCAGCATTTTCGCGGGATCAGAGACGGAAGGTTTATGTGCAGGACTTGGTAAGGGAAGAGGGCTCGAGGGTATGGGATGCCATCGGCAAGGACTGCGGGATGGTTGTTGTGTGCGGGTGAGTGTTCCTGTCTGATTCAGGCGTTGCTGATGGCGTAGATCGTCTGGGAAGATGCCTCTTGCGGTACGGGAAGCGCTCGTGGAAGTCTTCCAGAAGCAGGGCCAGATGGCACGTTTTGCTGCCGAGGAATACTTGATCAGGCTGGAGAAGGAGGGCCGTTACAGACAGGAGACGTGGTAATGGTTCATGGCATTCTTTTCGTAAGAGTACCTTGCGGGCCATGGTAATCGTGCACCCCTCCTAGCCGTAAGCAAGGAACATACGCGATCGAACCGAAAATCTAACGGGACGGCAGCAGAGTGTAAAGAGAAGAGCGCAAGGAGATCCAGTCGGTGGTTCCCTAGAAGAGATTGTAAATATCCGATTAGAACGGCAATGCGTCTCCATCTCAACATTCTCTCACCTGAACGGTTAAATAGAAACACGGCTACGGGCACAGCCGCGAAGCGGGGGAGCGACTGGATGATTCGGTGGATCGGGGCATGGTTGCTTTGTAGGATATGCTGAGCTGATTCTTGGAGGTTTTTCTTGGGATGTGGTGGGCAGGCTTTCCGTATGTTTATTCAGGAGTGCAGAGATTAGGGCGAGAGTTTTGGAAGAAGAAACCTCCCGAATGGTGGGAGAGGGGGGTTTTATACCCAGTGTGCGCAGGGGGATCACTTACGGCCCTGTCTTCTCTCATAGAACCATGGTTCGGAATTCGTAACATGGTACGGAACGTGAGAGGCCGATGAGCTCCCATTCAGGGACCGCCAGGCTGTGTTTGCCAACTCTCACGATGTCCATATGAGGATATACCCCTAGCTTAGAACTAGTAATCCCATCAGACCTGTCTCCTTGACAGTGAGAATGTGGTTGGGCGGATTGCGGGAACGAAAAGGCAAGTGAGAAATATGAGAGCCCCGTGTGGTTGATGACGGGATTGAGGGCCGTGGCCGGAAAAACTAATCGCAGCACCGAATGTTCAGGTAAGTGGCGTATAGGCACGCGGTACGGTGCTTTGTATAAGGCGCGGGCCGTTGTCTCCGCACTGAACAGCACGCAGCTGGCGCCGGCATGTGTCAAGGGGCCGTAGAAAATGTTGTGATGCTGGATACTCACCACCCCCCATAGCGCATGAATACTCTTTTGGCTGTGTCGGAGGAGAACAGGGGCGACCGAGCGTGAAGAATTGCTAGCTGACTCGATCCGAATGAATTCCAAGCGGTCGTTGATGGATGAGGCAGCCCGACGGAATACTAGCTTGGTGTTGCTGATATCACTGCTCTCAGAGACGTACCCGTCCGCCTGTAAGGGGTGCCGCAATTTTATCTCCTAGTCCTCGGGGATGGAGTTGAGGGCGGAGGGGATGGTGAGGGTCATGAGATGAGTCTGATGATGCAAAATCTGATGTGGGGAGTTACATAAGAGCTTATGACAAGTAATCCTAACGTTATATGCATGGCAGCAGACCCCTGTATGTTAGAAGGCGCCGATAGTTACTCGGTGAGCATTGAGGTGCAGAGGAAGTGACATATTACCATACATCGTTACTACTCATATTGTGCATGCTTACTGCCTATATTTGGACGGCAGGCATAGTTGTAGTGTAGTCATTGCCTGCCATTAAGGCAGGCAAGGGAGCATAGTCAACAGAGTACAGCTAGCAGGTATTAGCCAGGGGAGAGGAGAAGCGTCTGCATTGTTGACCTGCATATATCCAGTAGCTCCCCGTGGCCCTTTTGGCCGTGTTGTCAGTTATTCAGCTTTGCTTCACACACAATTGCATTGTGCTGCCACAACAGGCATTATGGGTTGGCTGTCACCGGTGTTAGCTAAGCATTACTATAATTACCGGAAGCAGCGTTAGGATGCTGGAGGGGGGCATTCGGATATTATTAGTATTTAAGCCCTACGGTCCCGTGGCCCTTGGGGCTCTTCGTCTTTTCACTCACCTTTGGCTTTTGCTCCCACATTGTATTGTGACGCTTCTCCTTACAAACGAATCGCTTGGACGGGGCTAGGCAGCTCGACGAAGTCCTAGCTTGGTGCTGCTTATGTCATTGCTTTCACTGAGGTACACGTACACCTCTAGGTGGTGCGGTAACCTTTTCTCCTAGCCCTAGGGAAAGGGGAGCAAGCGGAGTAGACGGTGAGGGCGTATTGAAATAATTTAGCATCAGCAAAGTCATCTTTACGAGCCGAACGGACAACGGCTTCGCCGGCAATGCTAGACGACAAACGGCGCCGCCTTCACCACCCACCTTACCACGGCAGCAACATGGCAGTCACTCCACGGCCTAACCAACGATGCGTCCCCTCCTCTTCTCCGCATCCCCCGCACGGCGTCTTTCTCATAGCGGGGTGTTCGACATGCGAAGGTGATGGTGTATACGTATAGCAGGGACGTGTTGCTCAACGGCTTGCCGCTCGATGAGACCGGCAACCGCAACGTCAAGGAGCGCGATGGTGAAGAAGAGGAATCGTAGGCCGAGCGCGGAAGAGGGTAGGTTGCGAGAGGCCGATGACGAGGAAGTGTGGCGGCGGCCGGCGTGAAGGCTGGAGATGAGGCACCTAACCGTTCCGTTAGCTCCTCAGGCCAGCCCACCTTCCTCCTTACCCTCCGGCCCAACAATCCACCCCGCCCTCCCACCATTGTGGGACGCTAGCTTTGGAAGAAACCGTAAATTCTCCACGGTGATTGGAGCAACGTTAGACCCGCAGCCTTAGCCTTTTTGCCGGCCGGCAAGCAGCTGGTGTTGCATCTAATAGTGATGCGTACGATAGCCGGTGTCAGCATCTGGATAGCGATGCGTATGATGCTAAGTGCGCATCTCCGAAGCCCTATCATTGAGCCGAGCATACACCGACAAGCGGAGTGTGGGCATTGGGTCAAAGCTACATCCCCACCACAAACGCGTCAGATGGAACTATCCTTCATTGCCTCCAACAAGAAGACAACAGTCTTCGAGAAAGGTCTTGTAGTTCACGGAAATGAAGGTGAAGGCCATCTCAGCCCTTCGGGGTAGGTATGCATTTCTCCCCAGCCCGATCCAACTGCCCACGCCGAGTGTGGGAATCACCGGCTTCTTAGTGGTGACCGTAACAGCTCGGATATCCGTACCTCGACTTCATCGGCGAGCTCTTTCGTACAGAAGCAGCTAGCTCCTTCCGCAAAAAAAGATTCGAGTACTTGGAGAAGGTCCAAAGTGCTGACAAAAAGAAGGCGAGACCACTCCGCTTGCCAAAGGGCTCGTCGTGATGTTTCCTCAAGGTCGTCGCGGTTTGCCGAAGATAGACTAGCACACGGGAGTACCCGAAGCGGAACGTACCACACCGGGAGGGTTAAACGCAGCCCGAAAGAAATGATGGTCGTCCCCTTCCCGGCTTTGTCTGAGCTGTGAGCCAAGGCAACGGGGGTTGCGGGCCATAACTTTTTCAGTACTGTAGCCCTACGGCAATGAGCTAACCTTGGAATGCCAGTGACTCATACAAGAGCCAAACTGTGCAAAAACCAAAAAAGAGATAGCTGAAAGTGGTTTCGATCCACCGTCCTCCGGGTTATGAGCCCGGCGCGCTTCCGCTGCGCCATTCAGCTGGTTGATGGAAAGAGTTTGCATTCCAATTAATATCACCGGCTTTACCACTGGACCCCAGTAGGGTCTTTCAGTCAATTCAGAGCGTCGGCTTGCTGTAGATGCTTTGCAATCTTTCCTGTGATTCGAAGTCAAATTATATTCATGCTGAATGCATCGGATAACGATGAATCTGGAGTTGGAAAGACCGATTTCACACTCGCCGCTCGTTCACGGAGCCACCTCCCCTCAACTCAAGCCCAAATGTAGGTTCGAAGGCCATCTTCGGCATCAGATAAAACCGGTGCGGCACAGCAGGCATCTTGTCAAGCATAAAGGCAGAGGACATCATTCATCAAAAAGGTTCGTGTCATTTGACACTTCTTCGTCCCTATCCACTCCCCGGAGAATATTCACGTGGTACGACACCGCCATGGGCCCTCCATGTACCGAGCCTATGAAACGGCCGCCCCGAAGAACACAACGCCTCAAGCCAACAGCACAACACAGAACGTGCCGCAGCCCGCGTCTGCAACCTTGCATTAAAATAGTCGCAACTCGGCGAAGCATCATGCAAAGCTACCAATCCCTGCATACTGCATGGCCCCTAACAGCCGCGTTTATGCGCGGAGCTGCCACCAACGCTCTTCGCGGCTGCGCGTGTTGGGAGGCTGACGCGCTGTAGGATCCAGCCTGAGAGACGAAGAACTGCAACCCGCCGGTAGGATGCAGCCCGGGAGACAAGGAGCGGCAAACCTTATCGAATTTCACCCGAGCTGGCTGTTCGGTACCACCGAAGAGCCACAAGGCTCGAACCCCCCTTATGATCTCCTGGTTTAGGTACCGGCAAATACTGCGTTACTCAGCTCTGCATCTCGGCTCGCCTGGCCTCTCCAATGCTGTGTGCGACGTTATCTCCTCCGGAAACTGAACCACTTCCATCTCCTCCCATTCTGCATTCACCTGTACTCCTGCGCCCCGAAACGAGAGACTCATGGGCATATTGATGCGTCCAGCCTCCGGCTGCCGGGGCGAGTTTGAGACGCGCATTTGTGAGCAAGGGCGGTGTTCTCATCCGATATCCAAGCCACTGTTGGTGATGGTGGAAGGATTCTGGGAGGAGGATGGGGCCTACATATGATGAACTGGGACCCCTTAGGAAAGGGTTGCGTTGGTTCTGGCTGAGATTGACATTAACATCTTACGGCTGATCGGTTTGGTCATGGCTTTTCGCTCGTTTATCCTCTCTGCTTGTCTGGCGATCGGCTCTGCGTCGGCGAAGTTTTTTGATGGACTGGACTGGCAGGTGCTGGAGGGAAGACAACTTCGCCCGGCGGCGAATTTGGGACAGGTCTTGCGGCGGGGAAACGATATTCGGCTGAACCGCGATGCGGAATTGGTGTTTGCTGAGTGTAGGTTTTCGTTGATAACGCGATGTGCGCTGACAACCATAGATGAGAATGGTCATGGACAAGACGTCTTCGCTTCGACCGTACGTGTAAGCTGCCATCACAAGACAGTGCTCGTGCTAGAAGAGCTGGAGCATTTGTTCCGCGAGATATCCTGCAGTACGACAGCAATTGAGATAACATTCGCGTCGCGCGAGATCTTCGATGTTGCTCGAACACATTGGATAGGTAACGAAATGGTTATCGTGACATCCCAGCCTGGGTGTAATCTTGACGGCGAACGTGCTGTCTACAAGTACGCCCCCAGCATCCTAAGGGTCGGATCAAATACTAAGCTAGGCAGAACATATGGCCTTGCCTTCTCGTCGGAAGGCTCTAGGGTGCTAATGTGGACCACTCCTTCCTCCTTCAAAGAGTCTTTCGACTCCATCAGCGTCGACTTCGGCTATACGTCTGCACGACACTCTTTCGGCCGCCATCGTGATCTCGCCCGCCGAGCCATTGTCTCTCACCCGGCAGAAAGTTCATCGAGAAATCCATCGAGCTCTGTTACGAGCGCCACAACCTCAGCAACAACCACCGTCTCAACCGTGTCCAGCGTCTCCCGCGCAGTCGTCATCCCTGCCTCTCCCTCGCCCCTTCCCCTCAACAGGACCCTCCACTTCAACCTCTCATCTCAAGCCATCGACACAAAACTCCCCCTCATTATACCCGAAATCAATGCGACCACAAAATGCAAAAACTGCACGACCTCGGGCTCGCTCGAGCTCGTCGCCGGCAATTTCGTACTCAATACGACTAATCTTACCGCACCCGCCAGCGTGATACAGAGCGGGACTGTGGAGTTGAAGATGACAGATGGGTTCCGGGCGCATCTGGAATTCAAAACGACCGTCGCGCCAAAGGTGCAGTTTTCATTGGATTTGTTCACCGTGCCCGTGCAGGGGTTCACGATTCCCGGCCTCGGCCGCGCAGGACTTAATTTCGTTGCCGGTGTGACAACAGTTTTTGACCTCGACGGCGGAATTGAGATGACGTACGGGATGGAGGTTGACGTGCCGCGGAACTCGTCGCTGATACTCGATGTCGGGAAGCTGAGCAACTCCGGCAGCCAGGGCTTGTAAGTCCCCCCGCCCTGCCTGGATGTCAACCCCTCTAATGCTGTCAGCAATAATACCCAAATCAATTCCCTCCCTCTCAATCTTAATGCCTCCTTTACCGGCTCCGCCCAAACCAGCCTCGTCCCGCGTGTTCCCCTCGGGTTCTCCTTTTTCAACGATGAGGTCGTGGCCGAAGTCTCTGCCCTCCTTCACCTCCCGGCCCTCAACCTAACCGTACGGCGCCCGCTGGAAAAGTCAACCTGCTTCCCTTACGCGATGGACAAAACGCGCGAGGCTGCACTAGACGCCAGCTTCGCCCTCGCACTTGATGCACACATCCTCGTCAATGCGCCGGCACTACAGAAAGCGGCACAGTTCGGCGAGGTTTTGGGTGTGCCAGCGGGGGATCTACTGGAGGCATCAACGAGCTATACGCTGTTTGAGTTGCACAGGGCGGTGGCCACAAACTGTCTTTTCTCAGGAACACCGCCGTCTCCGACCTCGACCGCGCCACCGAAGCCCACTGGAAAGGGATTGCTGGACTCTGGGCCGATTAAGCCGAAGAGTGATGCAGGAGGAGTAGGGGCTAATTTTGCGCTGTGCGTGCTGGGACTTGTAGCCGCGGTGTTTGTGAGGTTATAGGCTTGCCTGCGGGGTGGGGATGGTCAATGGTTTAAACCGGCGCTTTGGATGGCTTCATGGCTAGTACAGTCGGAAGTGATGGAACGATCACGGACCTCTATATATTTCTCTTATCTATTTACTTGCTACGGCAATTCCCTCTCGTATACTCTATGCTCCACTGCTCCCGACATGGTGTTCTCTCTAACTACCCGCGCAAGGCTGTCAATTTATGCCTCAGCCCACAACTTTCTGCAAGGGTGCACGGGCCACTACCCACTGGCGCGTCATCACGCGTTCCCCATCAACGTATCGCCATCCTTGCCAATAGCTGCACTCATAACTTCCGAAACACAACATCCACCCGCTCATATAACCCGCAATCTCGCGCCGACTTCTGCGCGTTCCTCCTTTACCCAAACATTCCGCAAACTTCCCTCGAACCACACATCCTCGGCCTCGACGATTGCCACTCCACTTCCTCAGCGCTCCGCGCAATCCTTACCTCAACACCTTACATCCACTCACCTGCTCTCCCCGCGCCGCACCCCCGCGCAAACACAATCATGCCTGCTGCTACCGAAGACCTCGGCTCTCCGCCGACGACGATAAACCCCTACCATGTGCTGGACCTGTCCAAAGACGCGACAGAAGACCAGATCAAGACGGCCTACCGCAAAGCTGCGCTCCGCAACCACCCAGGTACACATAGCCTTCCCCTCTCTCCCTTCCCTCACTAACACAACATAGACAAGGTCCCCGAGTCTGAGAAAGAAGCCGCACACACCGCCTTCCAAGAAATCGCCTTCGCCTACGCCGTGCTCTCCGACTCACGTCGTCGCGCGCGGTACGACGCCACAGGCCGCACAGTGGAGGTACTCAGTCTCGACGATGAAGACGGCGAGTTCAACTGGGCAGACTTTTTCCGCGCGCAGTTCGCCGAGATCATTACCCCGGATGTGATCGAGCGGTTTAAGAAGGAATACCAGGGGAGCGAGGAGGAGAAGCTCGCGGTCATTGAGGCGTATGTCCTCGGCGAGGGAGATATGGAGGCTGTGTTTGAGGGCGTGATGCTTAGCGATCCCATTGTGGATGAGGAGCGGTTCCGCGGGATCATCGACGCTGAGATCGAAGCCAAGCGTGTTGAAGCTTACGACGCTTACGCTAAGGAGAGCAAGAAGAAGCGGGCGAAGCGCGTGGCGAATGCGAAGAAGGAGGCTAAAGAAGCAGAGGAGATGGCGCGGGAGTTGGGTGTTGCAGACAAGCTTTACGGTAATGGGACGAAGAAGGGCAAAAAGGGCGAACCGGATATGGATGGCCTCGCGGCGATCATTCAGCAACGCCAGCAAGAGCGCGCCGGCAACTTCCTCGCCGATCTGGAGGCCAAGTACGCACCGAAGAAGCGGGGCACGAAGCGCGCTGCCGACGAGTTCGATGAGGACGCGAAGCCGAAGCGCCAGCGGGGGAAGAAGCAGGCTACGGTTGAGGAGTCGGATGACGCCATGGAGGATCCCGAGGAGGAGGAAGTCAAGATCGCGAAGCGGCCCAAGGCGAAGCCTCGGAAGCGCCTGGCTAAGAAGTTGCCTAAGCTCGACGAGGTCGCGGAGGAAGACGAGAATGAGGTGACTGAAAATAAGGCCGAGAAGACTGTAAAGCGGAAGTCCAAGGGCACCACGGATGCTGATCTCGAGGCCGAGGCTGAGAAATCTGCTCCGACTCCGCGGCGGTCGAAGCGGACGAGGCGGTAGATGCTTGCTCGGTTGTTTCCTTTTTCATGGCGAGGAGTTTGGGCGGGGTGGTCATATGGGTATACCCGCTGGATAAGGCTCTTTGACTGGGAAAATAGACTTTCTGAATAGCACTTTCATATCAGCTGTCTAAGTGTAGTAGTGATGTTCGCATATCAACCCTCTTTGACAGTCCTGGTGATCTTCAATGAAATTCCTACCCTTACAGTAGGACACCTAGAACTAAACTCTCATTCGCTCACTCCTCTCAAATCCCTTCAACTATCTTAATTTCTAAGGCTCATAATAACTCCGCCTTTCCTCCCGCTAGCCATACCACGTGACCACGCGCCCCACGACGCTCCCCTCCCCGCATTACACAACGCGGCACCAAAACCACCACCATAACGCGAACAACCGCGCATATCCCACATTCCACTCAGCGCATGCCCAACCCAACCAACGCCCAATATGCCATGACCGGCCACCCCCCAAAAACCCCCCTCTACCCCGCCTACACCTTCCGCGCCTCCCCAACTTACTTCGCCTGGGTCCGGCTCCCGGCCACCGATATCCATACACTAAGGCGCGAGCCCGGCTTTGAAGGTACGTGCGGGGAACCCAGGTTCAACTCTGCTAACGCCCGCTAGGCCAGAATATCTACTTCTACCTCAACCACCCGATTCGGTTCATTTGTATTACAGCCCCGGTTGTTGCTATTGAGGACCTGTTTTCCCGGTTCGTGCTGCTTACCCTCGATGATGGGAGTGGTGCTACGGTCGCGGTTAAGATTGAGAGAAAGACAAAGGAGCGTCCGGTGGGAGAATGGGGCGGCGTGGCGAGGGAGGCGCTGCCGGAGACAGTTGTCGAGGGGGTGAGGGTCAAGGCGGGCAGAGGCGCATTTGAAGTGTTTGTGGAGGGAGTGAGGGTGGATATAGGGACGGTGCTCAAGGTCAAAGGCGTGGTGGAGACGTGGCGGGATCAGCGGCAAATGCTTGCGAAGAGGATTGTGCTCGCAAGGGGCATGACGGAGGTACTCGAGTGGGAAGAGTTGGCAAGGTGGAGAGGGATTGTAGGGCAGCCGTGGGTGCTGAGTCAGGAGCGGGTAAGGGAGTTGGATGCGGAGGAGAGGAGGTGGATCGAGGAGAAGAGGAGGAAGAGGGAGGAGAAGAGGGCGATGCAGGAGAAGCATGAGCGGAAGAGGAGGAAGTTGGAACGCAATGTATAAGGAGAGTGCGTTGGTTTAGGCGTGACTTTTGATACCCGGCGGGCTTTTGATTTGGGCGCAGGGGGGGCAGTTGGGTTTCTATGTCTGCAATGGGATCATGTCGGAGTCTTGCTGTCTACTGGTACTGCTATGGTGAGCCACGATGAGATGCTGGCATTCATCAGGATATCTGGGAATATACTTCTGTTGATTAACGACTGGGAACTGTATCAAGGGCAAGAGCATTTGCAAACAGGCTACAGGTGCACCAGATCGTCCCTCGGCGTCCCCTGAAGCACCTGGCATTTCCTTGATATCACACTTGTCGCTGTGCGTTTGTCATTAAGCGAACTTCTAGCTAGAGAATTCAGTCCGACACCCAAGTTTCCATAGTCTGAGTATAGAGAACCGGCTCCCAAACTCCAGCAAGTGATATCCAGCGGGCGCTCCCCTGCCCCTCAAAAATAAATATCGGCTCGTCAATCCCTCTCCATATCCATATCTTCACCGTTATGTGGGTTAGTCCTAAGGTCCCAATCACAACGACATTACCCTTGCGATCTCCACGAGTTAGAGCACCTGCGCCACAGACGCCGGTATTTGAGAGAGAATTCATTGCCCGTTCCCAGCATGTTGCGGGTATGTGCGCCGCAAAGCCACCAGAAAACCGTCGCTTCAGAAGACAGCTCTTCCGGGCGATGCCGTTATCTATGCTCTCAACGGCGACGCCAAACGCTGCTCTCAATGCGAGAAGAAGAAACCGTCATCCATGCCACCAGGCTCTTCAGTCTGTCGACACGCTTCTCGGCCTGTTTGGCCACATCACTTTGGTCGACTGCTTTATTGACGGCGCGCCAGGCACCAGCTACACACTGTTAGATACAAACTCTTTAACACTGTGTAGGTGGTGCCTGGCGTAACGCGAACAAAGCAATATACCAGCGCGAAGAGGCCGAGCATGCTGAGAAGCATCGCCGGACTAGGGAGGACGAGCATGAACCAGAGACCGGCACCATCGTTAGCTCGAGCGGCTGGAAGAGACGGCGTATAAAGGGATCAAACAAAGAGCGTTCCTAGAAGAGTACATAATAGTTTAAACATAACTGCGCGTTTGCAGATCGAGGGCTTGCCGGCCACTAGTTGACGGAGGAGGCTGTCGGTATCCCTCCTCGGCAATGAGCCGCCTGATCCCGGCAGTTGATGATGTTCTCGGTTCTCCACGAGGCACTGCTGAGATGGAAATGACTTGGCGCTGCGAGACGAGGCATGGTAGATTAAGAGAGCGAAGAGTCATAGACTTGTGGTAAGACAGTAAGGAATCTATTTAAGAATTTGCTCTTTCCTGTGGGCGTCTGCCATACCTAGGTGCGCGGAGCTGAAACTTCCGATCTGGTCCATTATCCGTTATTATGACGTCTCCCAAGATCCCTCCGAATGCTAACAGCTCTACTAACCATTGCCTCACTCCTCAGTCTACTCGAACCGCGGCCCTCCCCGCCATTCCTATGTCTACAACAACTGTATGTCGGCAGTGCGGGTGCTGCTCTTGGGACGCAGTTATGTGTAGCTATGGCGACGTGGTGGCTACTCGGCATGCAAGGTTCGAAGCCAAGCTGCAACCCTAACCCACAGGAACTCAAACCTAACCTCGCCTCAACTCCTCTCAACCACTTCCGCACGTCCATATGGTCTACACTCAGCTGTATCAGCTATGACTTGATTGAAAAGTACATGGTGAGACAAAGGCGCGGTTGATGGCGAACCAATGCATCAGCTGCACGGCATTCAGTGTGTAAGCAGCACGATTGAGTCTCCGCTCCCAAGTTTTTGAACCGGTCAGTTAATTGGCCATCTAGCCACAGCGAAGACATTCTGATTTGCAGAAGCCCGAACGCCAATTACTCCCAGATGGTAATGTCATCTCCCCAATTAGATCTCCAACATCGAGCTGGTCATCCAAGGGACACTGTCCAGTCGTGGCCTGTGGCTCCCTCCGCTGTAACTGTAGCGGACTCCTAATTCTTCGTTAGTTGTATCCCTGCCTAGCATATATAACTCACCAGGTAGAAGTTTCCGGCACCGCCAGATATCCGGTTTCTCTTATTCCAGGATGGAGCGCACCATTCTCAGCAGTTCAACATTCTGAAGGACTGGGACCCCAAGGACCTCGTGCCAGTCGCGCTTCAGTACCGGATGAATAGGGCTGTTGCAAGGGACGAAGGCCACCGAGACGAGGGTGGAGCCGCGGTCGTTGCTAAGTATGAACTTGTTTCCGCTCTGCCTGCTATTCTCGTGCACCACGGTGTACTTCTCTGGGAAGGTGGCTATCAGGTGTTGGATGGTTTCGGCCGGCGTGTCCGTCATGATGACGATATGGATATCCGTGATGGTTCCATGTGCATGCTTCATCATAGCCAGCGCGAGGTGACCAGCGACCACTACCGGGACGCGGAGGCTCTCGAAGTCGTTGACAACATCGCTTGCGTGGAAGACGAACTCCATCATCGGTTCGATGTACTTGAGTTTCGATATGAGAGTCGTCAGGTCAATGTACGTCCGCAGATACCCCATTGTGGTGATTGGGGACCGTCGAGGGCGCGGGGCTTGTGAATGAAGAAGGTCGTTCAGAGAAAACGTGGTCGAGGGCAATACTGAGGAATGCGGGCACTGTTTGGAGCGGCTGTTATGGTGAGAAAAGAACCTTGTCGATCATAAACACGGGTCAGAGCTTGCTAACTTGACGTGCCCAGCCAGTGTCTTTACAAGTGTGTTGTCTGTTGAGTGGAGTGCCAGTGATCGGACGGAACCACCATTCTTCCACCACAGCAGTATATCCGTCGGCTTCCATGCCGCCGAGAACAAGCCCGCGCACATATTCTATACCCTGTCGACAGCGAGTACTTTGGCGGACCCACTGATTTCAGCCACCATTCCTGCGGGTTGAAATATCGGCAGGACGTGGTTTCGCACAAAATCACCCCTTCGTCTACGACACAATCACCTCCCCCATATCTCCTTTGAATCTGGGGTCGCAATTTCCTCACGAGCTGAAGCCAAAATACTGGCATCAGTCTTTTATAAGGTATTAAGTAAGACAGTTTCCTCTCCGTCCCCTGACTTCAACGCCTTTAAAGAATTTGATTGCAGTGCAGCACTTACCCTGCTTCACAGTAATATATGCGTCTCATTTCGTTTTCGAGAAACGTCACAATTCACTTTATACTGGGTCTACAGTGTGCAATACTAAGTTCAGAGTGGCCAACACTGAGTCCGTAGTGAGGAACAGTTATTTCACTGTGAGGAACAGTAAGCTCACTATTCATAAATACACTAGGTTCAAACACGACAGCTCAGCTCCTCCTCACCTGGAACACCTCCTTATCTCGAACGCCTCCTCATCTCGAACGCCTTCTCTCCTCGACATCCACTCTGAAAATCTTCATCATGTCGGATGCTAGCGATAACTCTTCTCCCCAAGGCGGTGAGTTCTCGCCCAGGGGCCTCTTTTCTCTCTCGCCTGAAGAGCACTTTCTCCGCCTGAGCAACGCCGTTGAGGATGCCAAGCCGGTGCTTGAGCGGGTTCACCGGGCCTCCACAGCCATCGAACACCTCCGCGAGCTCGGCATCTCTGCCGCACTTGGGGGATATCTGGCCGTGCACCGCTACATCAAGTTTCCGGAGATTACGGACGCGAGGATGGGCACAACCACCTGGCTCATCATGTGGGCCGACGATCATGCGCAAGCCATTATTAGCCGCCTCGTGGACCTCTATCCGGGAATCTATACTGCACAGAGTCCGAGTTTTTTCATGGCTATCGACGACAAGGGCAGCTCGGAGATGTTGCTTGTACGCGCGGGGCCGCGCTCGGCGCTTTCGTGGCTGAGGTTTGAACCGACAGAGGTTGTCTGCGCGCAGGAAGTCCCCACGCTATCTCTCACACGCCTGTTGGTTTGGCAGTTCAGCCAGATCATCAGTCGCCGTGACCGCTACGAAGCATCGCCCGATGGCTTCGCTAATTGCTTCCATGTTCAGTGTATGGACTCGATCGCCGAGTACATGTGCAACAACGGCATTGAGTGCGACCCGGGCAACGACGAATTCTGGACGTTGAGCGGCCAGGTGCAAAAGATCCTTCCCCAGCCTGCTGCGGAAAGTCTGCGAGAATTGGAGAGCCTTTGGTCGCTGAGCATGTCGTTCAGCGGAAGCATCTGCTGCTGCCTTAGTTTTACTCGTCTAAGCTGATGTCTTGAGTCTTGCATGCCAAACTTCTCACGAAGGTCATTTCTGGGCGAGAAAGAACAGCTGCAGGTCCAAGTGAACTCAGAGGAATGAGCGGTATCAAAGCAGGAACCTGAGCGCCAGGGGAACGACGTCACCATCTACTTTGGCTGTCAACAAAATGTATATTGTGGAATCTGGACTATTTGAATGAAACGCACAACTGTCAAAATGCTTATCCAAACGTGACGTGTCATTAATATCATATCATGACTTCCAGGCTTCTGTCCCAAGTTACTGCCAAAGCCACTCCAATGTCAATGTAGCCCACCGTCATGAGTCAATGTTCAGGAAGCGCCATCTTCGGGTTTATAGATCGCCGCTTATGTCAGCCTTCTTGGTAAGGACTATGGGCCCAATTCGCGCCTTCCTCCGTCCCACGGGTCCTAACCGATGCAAGGATGGCAGTGATCTTGCTACCCTGGGCAGGAGCGGATTGACAGCCAGAAGCCGATGGCGAAGGATTACGGACAGAAGTCACGCGGATTCGGCATCACTGCAAAATCTATATCCTTTCGGATTAAGAGAGATGCAAGAGCGGGCCCTTTTCGCATCTTCATAGCCTCAATCCGTTGTAGGCTTCATTAAACTCTACGTATGAACCATTGCCGGTGCAAAGCCGCTCAGAAACAGGTGCACCAGACATCCAATTTGCTCCCCACCCTAAGCCCCATTCCCATTGCGCCGCGGCAGGTGATCCTCACAGTACCGGATATCAATATAGGCTTGATCATCAGTGGCATTAAGCTCATTCGGACCCGTCGAAGGCTGGTGCGCGGCCGGCCCCGGAGTAGTCTGCAAACCTAAAGAGTTAGCTCGCGCCTGAAGGTATGACAAAAGTACGTACATTGAGCCGGATCATCGTCTACGAAGGGAACCCCGATGGAAGTGAAGTGCGCTAGAGCGCTCCGCCCCATCCTCTCCCCCAGGCGTTTGGCGGCAGTGGGCAAAGGGACATCATGGTCGTACATAATGTCGCGGCGCTTCATATAGGCGATAATGCTCAAGATGTCCATAAACAGCCTCTTCCAGCGGGGCTTTCGGTCGTCTGTGGGGGCGGCCCGGGGGTCGTCTCGCTCGAAGATCTCGCGGGATTGGGTCGCGAAGCAGCTCATCTTTCCAACCAAGAGACGGGTCACCGATAGAATTGGAATGCCGTAGATCTCCTTGAGCTCGTTGTAGTCGAACTGGAGGTACTCTAAGTACGAGGACGGACCGGAACGCTTAATGACGATCCACGCCGTAAATGTACCGGAGAAGTAGCCTAGACCCCTCATTCCAGCGGGTCTGTAGGTATATGGATGCGCGGTCATGAGACGTTGCACAATGGATGGGAGCTCGTGCGGCTGGAGGAAGGCGACGAGCTCAATGAGGTGCGGGTGTACGGCAGACGGCTTTGGATACCGGATGTGCAGATGTACGGCGAGCCATCCCGCAAGCGCACACTTCACGCCCAAGGCGTCTAGATGCTCAATCACGGTCGCCGAGTGATGTATGAGCTCGGAGACTGGCTTCATGTCTTCCAGCGCTTTGATGAGGCGCTCCGCACTGAGAGATGAGGGTCCATCCACGCGATGTGGTGTGGGGTCGACAGCGTCCGGTGTGCTTTCCTCTGTGGAGATGTAACTCGAGCTGGCCGCCATGGCTGCGAGACGTTAGAGAAGTGCAGTAGAAATGTAAAGAGCTGTGAGCAGTTGAAATATTGCGTGGGTTCAATGGGTTGCGCAAGCGTGGAGATTGGAGATATGGTTTAGCCGACGGGGAAGCCGAAGGGAGTTGACGAGAAAGCGTTGGGTGCTTTGGAAAGAACAAACGTGGTACCCAATTGCAGACTTACATCCGGGCACACTGCCGAAGCAAATCGTACACGAAACCCGACCAAAGCTTTCTGTGATCTTGGCGTTTAACTAGTATATACTCAAGCGTCGCTGCGCTCTACTTAATCAGGACCAGTGCGATGAAGCGGCGTCATCGGTGCCTTGCGCTTTGAGTAATGGAGGAACAGAATATCTGGAACTGTCAAGCATATGTCGGGGTGAATAAATCGAGAAGTGGTTTGAGAGAGCTTTGAATCATAACCTCATTTTCGAAGGAGATGGTTGAATGTAAGGGTTCTTTGAGGGCATGTGTGTGGGTAGCGAAGGGCCACGAGTTATAACGGAGATGGGGATTCCGTTCAGTGATGCCTTTCCCGACACTCCGACTTCTGGCACCATTGACTAGGGTGGCGGACTTTCCACGTGTTCACATATATGAAGATGAGGTGATCATCTGGTTGCAAACGAAGAAACGCTTGTGTAGTAGATAGGCCCAGGGACAGGTTTTCGAAGTTTCTACAGTTTCAGCCAGTCACAACCTCAGCCTTGTGCCAAGATTCCAGATAGGCAAGGCTATCTTGCAGATTTCTGGGGCTTCTAGTTCTACTAAACGCATGGGGACGAATCACCTCAAGATCTTAGATACCGCTCACGAAGTGCATTTGGATGCAGAAGGGTTCTGGAACCCCCAACATTCAAAATACTTGGTCATTTTTCATGTCACCCAGCGTCGTCAATGTTGCGTCGCTCTATCCGCGGCCAAACTGGGGATATTCTGGCAGGCCTCCTCTGCCTCTGCTCAAGCAATTGGCATTGCCTCTGGCGCAGCACACCTCATGCAACTGGCAGTACGCAGATCCACGACCGCCCACCATCGGAGCAAGCCCTTCAACAAGTCTAGGCGACATCACTCACACACGGAACTCAGCTTATGATCAGTGGAATTCATTCGTCATCCATATCCATGCACACTAATTAGACAACCATGTCAAAATCCAGTGCCCACACCGCATCAGTATCAGCTTCACACACCGACACTTCATAACATGGGAAAAACCTAGTCCATAGCCCACATAACAGAGACATGGCCAACCGTTGCCGCCATGCTCCCGGTATATTCCCTTTGATGTCCGTCACCTCGTTGTCCGTCCTCCATATCCCCGTAAAGAAAACCGTGATTGAGGCAGAAAAAAGATGTCGTGGTATCAAGCAGCAGAAACACAAGGTGCAAGGGATGAGGGGTAATGACTGTCAGGGGGGAAGGTGGGGAGGTGTAGAGAGGTATGGGAAGAGGGGAAGGTGTGGAGAGGTGTGGGGTAGGGGAGAAAGAGGTGGGGGGGTGGGGGAATTTGGGGCTATGTACATTCAGAGAGCAAGACCGACGACAGGCAGGCAATCGACCGCACTGCCATCAACCGCACAACCCCGACAAATCAACTTTTGAGGATCCCGGTCAGACCTTCCGCAACTCCGGTAACGCCGATTCCCAACCCAGTGCCAGAGAGCACGACGCCAGTCGAGAGCCCTAGCCAGAGCTCTAAGCCTCAGTCTTCTCGGCTTCGCCAGAGGTACCGTTCTTGCCATCATCACCTTCTTTGGTCTTGACGTACTCATCGTAAACATTTAGCGCCTCTTGGACCTTCATTTGCAGAGCATTATCATCGGAGATGCTACTCATCATTAGTATGTGATGTAACTGCTGCTGGGTGTGGACTTACAGGTTGAGCAACTCGGAATTCTCCATTTCGAGAAGCATACCGGTGATCTTACCAGCAAGCTCTGGCTGCCGCTCCTGGATCTTGGGGTACAGCGCCTCACCAAGCATCTGCTTCTGCTGATGCGCCGGCGCGGCGTTGAGCGCAGCGATATCAATCCCGCCCGAACCGGGGAGCGGCTGGCCGGGAACCGGAGGACGGCTACCGAAGGCAGGAGCCTGGCCGGGACGACCAGGAGTAGTGCCACGGCCGCCCTGAGGAGGACCGGCGCGCATCTGAGGCATGGGCATCTGACCGGGGACGGGGATGGGCATCATGGGAGCCCGACCACCACCGCGACCACCGGCCATCTGAGCTTGAGCCTGAGCCTGGGCCTGGGCTGCGAGCTGGAGGTACGCGGGGTTGTAACCAGCGAAGCCAGGCATGTTCGGCGGCATGCCGTACATCGGGGGAAGCGCCTGAGCGCCGGGAGCGCCACGGCCACCCTGCTGAGGAGGCAAGCCACTGGGGAATCCACGGCCGGCCTGAGCGTTGGGCATGGCGGCCGGGAAGGGCATCGGAGCGCCACGACCAGGGATGAAGCCACCAGGCTGACCCGGGGGGAAGTACATATTAGGCTGCATGAATGGCTGCTGCGGCATAGAGCCAAGAGCAGCGGCCTGCTGAATGCGCATCTGGTTGCGCGCATGAATGGTGGCCTCAAGCTGGGACTTGCGGACTTCTTTACGCTGGGCTAGAGCGACGTAAAGCGGCTTGCTGTCAAGCATTTTTTGGTTCATCTCGGTGACCGCCTTGGTCGCCTCGTCGGGGTTGCTGAAGCAGACGAAGCCGAAGCCCTTGCTCTTTCCGAGAATCTTCTTCTCGCCCTTGATTGTGACCTTGTCTTCATCAGAAGACTCTTTGGCCTCCGTAGTATCCTTGATGTCCTTGGCGTCCTTGGACTCCTCGCTATCCTCCTTGGACTCCTTGCCCTCCTCGGTCTTGACCTCATCCTTCGCAGGGGACTCGGGACGAGCGGGGGTGGTGTCACGCATCACCTTCGCCGAAGTGATGTTGCCAAAAGGAGCGAACATCTCGCGGAGCTTCTCGTCGTCCACGTCATCCGCCAGATTCTTGACGTACAAGTTGACGCCCTGGTACTTGGTCTGCTTTTCAATGCGAGCAGCCTCGTACTGCTTGCGCAGCTCCTCCTCGCGCTCGTGCTTCTTCTGGGCGCGACCGACGTACAGCTTCTGGCCGTGAAATTCAGAGTCGTTAAGGGTGTCCACAGCACGAGCAGCGTCCTCGTGCTTAACGAAGTTCACAAACCCAAAGCCACGGTGCTTGTTGGTCTCATTGTCAATGGCAAGAGACGCCGAGGTGATTGGGCCGTACTGCTCGAACAGCTTGCGGAATTCATCCTCTGTAACTTCCTGCTCGACATTCTTGACATAAACGTTGGTGAAGTTGGCCTTCATCTCCTCGAACTTCGACATGCGGTCCTTCTTCGGGATGTGGTGACCAACGTACACCTTCTTCTCATTCAGAAGCATGCCATTAACGTGCTTGATGGCGTTATTGGCAGCCTCGGCCGTCTCGTAGTGAACGAAGCCGTAGCCCTTGGAGTTGCCCATGTCGTCTTGCGCGACCTTGCAGCTCAGGATATTGCCGAAGGCGGCGAAAGTATCGTGGAGAGCCTTATTGTCGATGGCGGTATCAAGGTTCTTGATGAACACGTTGCCTTGGCCAGTCTTGCGCAAAGCGGGATCACGCTGAGACCACATGATGCGGCACGGTTTGCCCTTGATCAGGGTGTAGTTGAGCTCCTCGAGTGCCTTTTCGCCATCCTCAGAGCTGTTGAAATTGACGTAGGCGTAACCAAGCGAGCGACGCGTGACAGCATCGCGGCAGACACGGATCGAAGCCACCTGGCCGATGGACGAGAAAAGTTCGAAGAGCATGGCCTCGGTGACCGACTGATCCAGCTCGCCAACGTAGAGGGAAGCCGAGTTCTGGTGAGCGTTGGAAGGCGCAGCGGAAGTCGGGGTGGGAGCATCCCCAGCAACGCTCGAGGCGGCAGGGACTGAGGTGTTGACAGTGGTGCCGTTCGGGGCGTCGGCGGCGGGGGCAGCCACGTCGGCGGCAGGAGCAACCGGAGTGTCAGACATCTTTGATTTTGGAGTTCTGCGACGAGTGAGCGACAGTGGCCTTGAAGAGCGGACGTAAATGCAAGTGAGAGAGATGTGTGTGAAAGGAGGAATGTGTGTGAAGAAACAAAGGTGGTTCGTTGTGGAGGGGAAATCGCTGGAACGTGCCGCGTTCGCTTAGGGCGACTGATGCACTTGCACCACAAAGGACAGGCATACCGAGAAGACTAGGACCTGAGTGTATGTATCTGCCTCGTATCAGCACGATGTTCGGAACGATGTGATGGCGCGAAGTTAAAGTGGGCGTACCTGCTTGATGGCGACGAAGATGTGTCTTCGACGGAGAGAGAGCGAGAAGTGCGGGGGAGAGGTTGCTTCTGCTTTTTGTAATTTTCACGTTTTTTTGGTAGCTTGTTGTTCTTTCTGAGGGGAGTGGGTGAAAGCGAGTTGTCGACAGACAGCCAGCTCGGTTTCAAAAAAGGCGAAAGGGTGGTTTTGGTGAAAGAGGATGTGTTGGGGATGGTGGTGAAGAGGGAAGAAGAAGTAGTTGAGCGAAGGAGAGATTTTCGTGGACGCTGCCAAGCCAACAGGCAGCATGGGTCCTTTCCTTTCACAGTGCCACTGGTACTACGGACCTACGAAAGGTCGCCGGGAAAAGTCGTGGCCGCCCCTCCATTGGCTTTTGCTGTCTGGTACGCCCACATCATGAAGAGGGGCAGGCACGACTTTTCAGGAGCCTAGTGTACCACTGCCCGTTTCTCCCCCCCCCGCCGGCCGACTCACTAAGGACCCCAAAAAAATCTTGGCCATCCTCCGTGGGTGTCTTTATGGATGGGAACGGCCAAGATCTTTTTACCTGGTTCTTTCACCCAAAAGCACCAAGCGAAGGAAGCGAAGCAGATGGGCCTTTCATTATTCAGGCATAATTTCAGGCCTCAACACTACGTACCGGTAAAACTAGGTAGCTTATCGACCTTATCGCTCGTCATGGATTATCATTGGTTCAGCAAACGGGTACGCTAAGGTTAAGCCACATGTCCTATCACTGCCACCACCGCCACATATTTCTACAACACCATCGGTCTTACCATCACCAACTTTGTGTATCACCACTTCTTTCACCTTAAGTATCATTATACTCTTCGTTCGGCCACTCTCCATGTTGATTAATGAGCTAGACTCCATCTATGAAGATCAAGACATCAAATTCAAAGCGCCCGCCCCCACCTTGCTATTACCCGGTCCCAAACAGCGCCCTCTCAATCAGTATTCTTCCAACAGTAACCACTCAATAGCAGACTCCCCATCAGTACCCGTGTAACTCCCGCTGCTGCTTATCATAGTACGTCTCTTCCACCACAATAGGCTGAAAGTATCCAGTGTACACCACGGAATCCGCATAGCTCGACCGGGTCCTCCTCTTCTCATCCTGACTCCGCTCAGACGCATACGATGGCGTGAAGCTCGCCGCGTAAGCTGCCTCGTAACTCGGTGGCCGCGCAGGCAGTTTCTTCGTCAGCTTCCTCCGCGGGGGACTTTGTGCCTTGACACTCTTCTTCCGCTCGACACTCTTCTTCCTTTCAACCCCTCCATCCCGCCTCTTTGCCTTCTCCCCGCTTACGACTCGTGTCTTCACCCGCTCGCTCACCCCGCGCCTCGCCTGAACAAGCGCGACATTGACGTCTCGCCCCCGCGAAAGATCCAGCCCGCGTCGCTCCTTCACCGCCTTCAGCTCCTTGGTCAGACGCGCGCGCTTCCGCCTAGCTGCATCGCGCGCCCCCTTCAGGATATTAATGAAGCGTTGCACATTGCGCATCTTCATCACGACCTTCCGAAACTTTGCCAGCGCGCTCACCCGCGACGTCTCAGCCCTGCGGCTCAGCTGCGTGGCGGTAGAAAACGCACTCATGCTACGCTGCGTCCGCACCGCCTGCGGACTAACATGAATCCCATACGCCGGCCCCTCAACCGCACGCCTCGAGATCCGGCGGGTTGGAGTGGTATCCGAAGCAGGCGGAGGCGCAATCGGCGGCAAAGCGTGCACGCTGCTTGCCACAGTCTCCACGCTGCGCATTTTGCTCGCCGTCTCCTCCGCGATGGTGGTTAGGCTGTTGAACGTGGTCACGCTGGCGATGCTCGGCGCCACCGATGACACGGACAGCGAGCGGCTCAGCTGCCCCACGGGCTTGCGCGGGATGCTCTGCAGCACCGGCGCGGGCGCGTCATTGCGAGGCCCGAAGGGATCCTCGAGTGGGCCTCCTAATGGTCCGTCGAGCGGGCTGTACGGCGGGGAGAACGGCGGCGAGGGCGGGCCCTGCGGCACGCGTGGCTGTGATTGTCTGTACTCGATTTTCTGCTCCACGCTGTTGCAGCGTCGCAGCGCGGGGTCGATGGTCATGCGCGACAGCTCGCCCTCCAGCGCGGTTAGCGGGGACTGGCCAGCTGGTTTGCGTGTCGGGGAGCGGTCGGAATGTTTCCGGGGCATAGCGTCCGGTATCCTGATCCCAGTGATACGCCGCGCCTCGATGACGATCGCACGTGGCAGCTCCGGCTTCGCGGGCACGGCAGTGGCGACGCACTCCTCGGAATGGTCGTCGGGGAGCTCGTCATCGGGATTCTCCTCGTCCTCGGAAAGCGCGACCTCGTACACAGGCGCCAGGAGCACGTCCTTGCGGTCGGTGCCCACGCTGCGCACCTCAGCCATGGCGGCGGCAAAGTCGAACATGCGCGGATCCTTGAGCACCGGCGACGGGGTCGAGTCGTATAGATGCTCATCGTCCAGCAGCGGTTCCTCTCCTAACCGCTCCTCCCCACTCGACGCCGACATCTCCTCCGCCTCGCGCTCCAGCCGATCAACGACCACCGAACTCGGCGCCTTGCGCACAGCGGGGCTCACGGCCGCGACACCGCACGCCTTCGTAACCCCCCTCTCCAAGCCTGGCCTCCCCATCCCGGCCACCACGCGCTCCACATCCCCCTCCGCCACACTAACAATCCCAATCCCGACCCCCTCCCCCGCGCCTTCCCCAACACGCACCTGCCACCCATCCCGTCCCCAAACAGCCCTCCACCTCTCTTCCCCCCGATACCTAACCCCCCCATCCCCGCCAACTGTCCACGGCCCATTCCCACCTTTCCTTGCAAGCAATATGTTCCCAAGCCGCACACCCCCTTCCCCATCCACGTACGCCCATTTGAATATTGGCGCAGCCGCCTGCTCACAGCTCACGAGGCCTGTATACCCCGCGCCAGGGAACGGAGCGATGCTCGCGCGCAGCGGCATCGACACCGCGGATGGCGGAGTAGTCTCTGAGACCAATACCTAGCAACATCAGTATCCGTGCTGGCAGCGTGGGTGTGAAGGAGCATACCTTGTTGTCCCGCACCACGAGCACCCGCCCATCTAACTCAGCGGAGTGCGGTCCTCTCACAAGCGTGCGGACGAGAAGCAAGGAGGGCGACGCAACCGGCGGGTGCGATGTCAGCGGCCCGCTGCTCGTGGTGCTGGGGATGTAGGTGCTGGCCGGCCGTTGGGCCTTGGGTTTGGCGGGTGAGGTGACGTGCAGCGAGGTTGCCCGCTGAGGGAGGATGGCAGGTGGGAGGATGACGGCCATGCTTGTCGTTATTGCGGACATCGCAAGATAGTGAGGAGAAGAGGTGAGTGTGGTGGGCGTCGTGCCCGTGGTGGCGAGGCTGCGATGCGCGGCGACGAAGGCGAGACGAAGCCAAACGACTGTAAGTGTAGCGACTCCAACCAACAAAGTAAGACCCAGGTGCAGTTGAGTTGTGAAGGCCAGAATCAAGATCAAGATCTAGATGACGAACCGTCGTTCGCCTCACCTACACTCAGCGCCATTCAAGCTGAACCAATCTCCCCCAGCGCAATATACATATAACCGCCCCTTCCCCCCTCACCTCCAATCCGCGGGTGTGCCACTGTATATCCCACGCCCCGTCCGCGCCGTGCCCGGACCCGTACGCCTACCTCCTACACCGATGCAAGTGCATCGATGCACACCGGAGGCAAAAGCGAATAATCTGCCTCAGCTCGTTACGCTGTACTCCCCACTCCCCTTCTCCACAGCCTCGCCCTGCACAAAGCGCGCCCACAACCTCGGCTTGCACACCACCAGTCGCACAGCACCACAGCCTCGCGCTCCATCCCCCCGCCCCGTCTCCCTTCCAGAAACATTCACACCCCAGCATAAAAAGAGGTAATATACCCCCCACAACCCCTCTGACTCGTCGCACGCAGCCCTATGCACAGGGGGAATCCCTCATGCCGGGCGCTGCTCTACCGCCCATCACTCGCATACGCAGGCTGACTCCCCTCCGCACGCCGCATCGGGTGCGCTGGTGCTGTGATACGCGCTGTCACTGCCGCGTCCCGTTGCCTGTGCCAGAAGGAGTGGTGTGTGCCCCGCGCTCCTCCCCCTCCCGTCCGCCGCGGTGCTACGCGCTTGCGAAACGCAAGGCTCAGTCCGGCGGTGCGCTTCCGGGCTCGAAGCAGTGCGGCGACACGCCCCCTATGCTGGATCCCAATCACGAGGTCTCCCCACTTGTGGGTGACAAAGGCAGGTCAGTGGCGAGGCGAGCATTGACGTATACACTATCCTACACAGCCTCTGCTAGATTAATCTCCCGTGTCGCAGATATATTGACCTCTCTGGCGAACCAAGCATCTTCGCGGTTGCGGATTCACAAGGGTGCACTGGCTAGGATGTTTTTCGGGTAGATCGCTGGTTCCCGTGAGGAATTTTGGGTGCTAGGCCTGGAATGAGAGCAGAACAAGGTCAGACGTCGAAACGTCAGTGTCAGAAGTGAGGATGGATTTGCAGGATCTCCAACGTCGGCCCCCAGACTCAATACATCCGGAATAAAACATGTTCCGGTGCCGCTCTACTACGGTAGAACTGCACTCCTCGCTGCCCGCATTTTGTAACAGCTCCAGAAACACCACACCCGCGCAACTGAACCTCATGGCACACGACGCACGATAACGGCGCTCCATGTCCCACGTTTACCGTCACGTTTAGCCACGCCCTCATCATAATCATGGTTATCGCCAGCACTTAAGCAAGACCTTCTGAACCTGTTAGCCTCCTGCGATGAGACTATGCGAGCGATATATGATGGCTCTCGCCTTCAGCGCAATGATCGGGAAGCAGACGATATTGATGTGGGGAATTTTGAGCTCGAGATCGACAAATTTTTTACCATGATCTCCGATCTCTTGACTCAGCTCGATACTCGAAAAGATATGGCTACACAGAAGCTCTGCGCGAGGAACAACATCGCCGCATGTGTATCTGACGCCAAGATTCTCCATACCATGACCGTGGATTTGGCCAAACACCCTTCACGTACGAACCACGAGCTGGATGTGTGGTGAGGGTATTTTTACAGCGTTCGGTGGGATCTTGACGTGGTCAGGAGGGATCTACGCTCTCAAGGATATGAGTAAGTAGCTATTTCGCACATGAGCATCCTCTCACGCTCCCAGTGGGGGATCGTACCTATTCTTCTGGCTGACTGGGAAGAGATCAGGCAGGACCAAGCGTGCGAAAATAGCTAGTTGACTCAATCTTAATGTGTTGTAAGCTGTACGGGTACCCGGTTCAAGAGGCAGAGCAACGTAATACTAGCTTAGTGTTGCTCATGATCCTCTTTGAGTGAGGTCTGCCTCGCCCGCTCACGCCGCTGTACTAGTTCGAAGGGCGACGACTATGCGATTTGAAGCTCGAGGTCGAGGAAGTGCTTACGACGCTATCCAATTACTTGACTGAGCTCAATGATCGACCGGAGGCCGGCTATAATAGGATTTATACCAGGTTCATCAAGATGCTCACCGAATGCGTCAAGAATTCTGAGGAACTCTACACTTATGTTGTGGGTCCGGACAAGCGCGGCTTCTGTACCTCCAGCGAGTGGGAAATGTTGGAGGGCAAGATCACCCAGCTTAATACATCTCCTTTTCTGCTCAGACGGTAAGCGGCTGTCACATACTGTAGATTGATGGCTAAATCAGGTTTAGATTTTTGACTCGACCTACGACTTTTCGCGGTCATTACTCGATATAGAAGGTAGCTCGATGAAATACAATCTTGATGTTGCTGACACTGCTTTTCGTGAGGTTGTGCATAAGGAGTGGATGCGGCTTGGGGTTGCCACATCCAAGAGCTGGGCGGAAATATGATGAGCGCCCCCCTCTAAAAAGTTGCAGCCGACTTTTGCTCCGGCTTTGCGGAGTAAGAAGCAGAAACTATCGGAGAGGCGCTCATTATTCACGCCCTTCCCCGCAGTTAGCTCCCAACGCACGACAACTGCACATCCACATTGGACTCTCTTCGTTCGGCTCAGCTACTGCAAATTCTTCAAAATCTTCATGTCGGACGAGCCTGTAGAAGGGCTCCACGAGCAGCTTTGCGATCTTAGTCGCTCGTGCAGGAGAATTTTGAAAGTCCATACGCCTTGTGGAAAAGCACTTCAAGGGCAAAAATTATCCTGTCTTAAGCTCGAGGCTGAGGAAATGTTTACGTCGCTATCCGATTTCTTAGCCGATCTTAAGAACCGGAAAGAGATCGCCAATCAGGAGTCACATACTCAGGCTATTGAGGCGCTCACCGAATGCGTCAACAGCTCTGAGAAACTCTATATTCATATTACGGGTCTGGACAAACGCGGGTTATGCACGTCCGAAGAATGGGGCGTGCTTGAACAGGCGTATGATACCCTCTGGTGGGATCTCGGCCACCTTCTTGTCTACGGGTCCGAAAGAAAATTGTAAGCGGCTTTCCTATTCCGCAGATGAATGACTGAACCAGGGTGGCATTTAGTAGAACTGTGAGTGGGAGAATGGACAGAGAGAGAGTGTGGGTTCCTCGTTAGGGATGAGCCTTCTTTTGCCTGCGTAGGAGAAAAACGGGCGGATAGCTGCTGGACTTATCCCGAAAGGTTGCAAGGGCTACTCGATGTAGGAGGCAGCTCGATGGAGTATAATCTTGATGGTGCTGATGGTACTGCTTTTCGCCAGGTTGCGCGTAGGCAGATGATGCGGCTTGGGGGCACACGGCAGAAGAAAAAAGTGTCTCGCAAAGCCGCCGCTTTCACACTCAAGACCGACAGGTCCGCGACGACATTACGACCGCAACGAGCGATAGATAAATGTACAAGTTTGGTCAGCGGATGCATCCGGATGTTGGGACTAGGCCTAATAGGTTTATCTAGTTTCTTTGCGTTGTTGCGAGCTGATATCCTTTTTAAGCTCATCGTATGGGTCATTTTTCTTCTACCATGTGGAGGATACCACGACTTAAACCTCCACAGACAACACCCTAAATATTCCGCAGTTGAAACCTTACGGCACCCGGACCACGACAACAGCCTTTCTATGTTGAACCTTTGCTCATTACTCTTCGTTACGCATTGATCGCAGTCTCGATGTCGGTGCCACTTTCAAAAGAGCTCTTCGACCTCACTGTATCGTGCGAAGACACTGTCGTCTGTATACATACTCTGGAATTACAGTATGGGAAGCCACCCGACGAGCGAAAACTTTCCGATTTTCAGCTAGAGATTGAGGAAGTGTGGGCGTCACTGTCCGATTTCCTTGCCATATTCGAAGCTCGGCATGATGCCGCCGGTCAGGAGTCATATGCTACGACTATTAAGCTGCTCAGCGCATGTATAGAGTACTCCAAAGAACTCCATACTCATATGACGGATCTGCACAAACGCCGTTCATGTACGGAGAAGGAGTGGGAGGTGTTGCGCCTTGTGTTGTACAAGCTTTGGGATAGTCTTAGTGATATCGGACATCTACATATCGGATACTCATATATAAAAGGCTGTCACCCTAGCGCAGGTCGAAAGCTAAACCAGGTGTATATCTAGGGAAACTCAGTCCCAGAGTGAAGAGCAAGTCCTCAGTTCGCGAAACGGCTCGAGTAATCCCCACCAGGCCAAGGACTGCGCGAAAAAACCCATAACACATCCCCATTGCGTATGAGTGTTCTTTTGGCTGCATAAGAGGAGAACAGGCAAGCTCAAGCGCGGGTGGGGTAGTTGCCTCAATGCAAAAGATTGCAAGCGGCTTATGAAGAAGGGAGACCGAGGAAATTCGATGTTGTGTTGATAATGGCACTGCTTTCAGCGAGGTACGCAGAAGCGATGGGCGCCCATCACTTTTCCGCCCAGCTCTCAGTTCAAGTTCCCTGTTTATATTTTATGTAAGATCGCTGGAAACACTTCGTCAATGACCCCGCAGTTTGAGCCTCATGGCATGCAACGCACGACAACCACCACTCCTACGTTGGATTCGCGCCGCTACGCTTTGCTACGCAATTATCGCAATCTTCATGTCGGAGCCACTTTTAAAAGGGATTACGGACCTCCTTGATGTCTGTGTGGAGTCATTCAATACGGTCCTTGTGCACTGGAGAGCTATGGGCTGTGGCAAGCCACTCGACGGGCAAACACTATCCGATCTTAAGCTCGAGACCGAGGAACTGTTTATGGTACTGCCCGATTTCTTGGCCGAGCTCAAAGATGAGCAAAAGGCTACCAGTCAGGGGTGGTATGATCCGGTCATCGACTTGCTCACCAGATGCACACAGAGCTCTAAGGAACTCCATACTCGCATTACTGGTCTAGAAAAACGTCAAGGTACGCTCCAGGATTTTGCTGAGTTGAGACTAGCGATTGAGGGTTTCCTCAAGTCTCATGTCGAACTTCGGAGCTATATCAGGCTGATTGAGCGGTAAGCGGCCATCACCCACCGCATTTCAATAACTGAACCTGGTTTCCATCTAGTGATACTCAGTCCAAGAGCAAAGATCCAGTTCCAAGTTCACGGGTCGGCTCAACTTATCCTACCTAGTCTGAAGGCCATGCGGAGAAGCCGTGGCCAGCTCCCCGTCCCCGTTAAGCATGAGCATTTTTTCGGCTGCATGGGAGAACAAGTAAGACCAAGCGCGGATGGTGTAGTTGCCTCGAACCCAAAATATTTCAAACGCTTGATGTAGGAGGAAGCTCGACAAAATGCGATCTTGCTGTGGCCAACGACGCCATTTCCGTGAGATGCGCATAGGGCCGGGGAAGACGATGCGGCCCGAGCCGCGAACTGGGATCGGGGCCGATGTCGTCGAGTGTGGAGTTAATTTGCGGGTTGAGAGGATCGGAGACGCCCTGGAGCGAACCTGGCGTGGACGGTAAACAGCCTATTCATCATCCAAAATCCCACTCTCTTTCAGGTTCTTGAACAGACCCGACTGAAGAAACTTGCTGATTGTGATGTCCTCCGCTAACCTCCTGCCGCCATCGCGTCTTGAGCATCAGTTTGCACACCGCAGCCTGCGCAGAAGCGGGCTCAAGCGGCTGGAGCTCGACTGCGGCCTTTCCCCATGGCCCTTCGTCTGTCTCTGTGGTGGCTTGTGTTAAGCTCCAGCGGTGCCGTATCTTCGAAAACGTGTGCAGAACTGAATGAGAACGCAGCAAACACGGTGACGGAACTATGGATTGTCAACCAATTGCCTTGACCAGACTTTAATGAAGAGTTCACCAAGCTCGCTGTCCTTCAAGCAAAAGCCCGCATGTGCCAAGACCCATCTGAGTCATCTACACGGTCGCCCCCTTCAGCAGCTTGGGAAAGACATCACACTTCCACGTTGGACGTTCGTTGTGACGCTTAGCTCACCACGCACTCGTCGCGATTTTGATGTCGGAACTACTTGCAAAGCAGCTTAAGGAACTCTCTGGATCGTGTGATGAAATTCTGAGAACGCTATACCCTGGGGTCGACGGTGACACGCGGCAGCCGCCAGGCTACTGGGAGCTTGAGACTGAGGAAGTGTATACGATGCTATCCGATTTCTTCACCGAGCTCAAAGATCGACAAGAGACCACCAATCAAAAGCTTTGCGCCCCGGGCATTACCCAATGCATAATGGAATCCAAGGATCTCTATACTTACACCGCGGATCTGGCCAAACGCCGTTCATCCACATCCCACGAGTTCGAGAAGTGGAGTAGATTGCTTGCCCAGCTTCGGTGGTCTCTTTGGCGGCTCAGGGTATTACTCTGAGACTGATCAATACTGTATAGGTTAGTGGCCAATACCTCCATGAGCATGCCCTAACCGTTCCTGCAGGGGAGACCGAAGGCCGCCCGAAAGACCGGGACACGCTCCGAGGGGTCGTGAGGATGCAGTTTTGCTGAGTGGGAGGTCAAGCTCGATGTTGGAGGCAGAACGACATATGGTCCCTGGACCTAGGTCAATGCCTGCATCATATAATGTTCTCGGCGTACCGAGTTCCGAGTTTAAAGTAAAGCTCAACATAATGACAAAAAACCCAAGTTCGCTCGGGAATGACCCAGATTCCGAGTCCCCTTGGGAGGGGTCTCTCCCTACGGTATGTACGGTACATGGGCGTATGGATGGTAGCTCCCGCTCGCGTGGGCGCACAGGAAAACCGTCGATAGAATCCTTCCAGCAAAGCCAGTATCCTCCTGCCGAATACCTTTTTACCTTGTCACTCATGATTCGCCACTTCACTCACTCGTGCCGCCTAAGGCATACCTGCCTAACACCACGGACAAGACTCCAACAATGACCCCGCAGCTGAGCCTCATAGCACTCGACACACAACTGCACTCCACCTTGCATGGTTCGCCGTTACTCTTCGCTACGCACTCATTGCGATCTTCATGTCGGACTCGCTTTCAGCACAACTTCGCGAGCTTTATGACTGCTTTGCAACCGCTCTATCCCCTATACCCTGTTACAAGCTACTCCAGGGGCAAAAACTATCCGATTACAAGCTGGAGGCGGAGGAAGTGTTTATGACGTTATCCGATTTTTTCACTGAGTTCAAAGATCGGCCAGAGGTCACTAGTCGGGATATTAGCCGGTTCACAGAGTGCGTAAAGAGCTCCGAGGATCTCTATACTTTTCTTGGAGGACTAGACAAACGCGGTTTATGTACGTCCTTCGAGGCAGAAGAATTGTCGACGATACACTTCGATTTTCGGTGGTCTCTTCGCCACCTCAGGCGCATCGCCAGAACTACAAGAAAGGTAAGCGGCGGTCACGTATTACAGATAACTGCTGAACCAGGTTTGCCATTTAGAGAAAGACTCCGTGGAACTAGTGGGAACGCTTGTTCTAGGCTTTTGGATTGGCTCGCATCATCTCCACCTGGCCCGAGGGCTATGCGAAAAGTTCGTGGCGCCCCCCAGGGATCGCAAGGATGCTTTTGGCTGAGTAGGAGGGGATCGGATTCGATGCAGGAGGCAGAAGGACGAGATACTGGCTGGATGTTGCTGATGACATGGTCTAGTGAGGTACCTTATGCGTGTGCCAGAACGTACTGCACGTAGGTCTTGCAGGCGTGCCACGACCTTTTCGGCATGCGTACCAAAGGACTCGAGCGGTTTGGTGTGGAAACCGGAAAACCTGCAGTTGCCAGTATAACTCAGAATATATACCATGTCAAGGACAGAAAGAAAAGAGAGAGTGATAACGGAGCAAGCCTTCATCATCGAGCATGGGCTTGGCTTTCAAGCCTGAGGCGTTCAGGTGGCGTTCAGCGACTTCACGGTGGCTCAGCTCAACAGGTGTTCATCTTGACAACCTCAGTTCCGTAAGCAAGACTCCAGCCAAAACCCCGCAGATGAGCCTCAAAACACCCGACGCACAACCGCACTTCCAAGTTAAACTTTTGCCCTTACACTTCACTCATTGCAATCTTGATGTTGCAGCTACTTTCAGATCAGCTCGACGACCTCTACAAATCGTGCTCCGTTATTCTGGGTCCGATACCCTGTTCAAAGGAGCTCCAAGGTCAGAAACTATCTGATCTTAAGCTGAAGACGGAAGAAGTCAATGCGATGATGTCAGATTTCTTAACTGAGCTTGAAAATCGGCAAAAGGCTGAGAATCAGGAGTTTTATGCTGAGGCCATCAAGGGGCTTACCCCATGCGTAGAGGACTCTAAGAAAATTTATACCTCTTGTTACGGGCATGGACAAACGCGGTTTGTGCACGACTAGCGAGTGGGAAATATTATTCGGCGCGTGGGTCGATTTTTTCATGGATGTGTTTGCCCACCACCCCGAGTAAGCTACTATCGCGGATCTCAGATCAATACTCCGCAGCTGACCTAGGTTAGCATGCAGCGAAGCCCGGACCGTGAGGAAAGCTAGTTCTATTCTTTTCAACCTTCAGTGATCTATTTGGGTGCTCAGGGTATGCGCTGAGATTGAGGAATACTGTATAGGTAAGTGGACAATACCTACATGAGCATACTCTCACCGTTCCTTCAAGAGAGACCGAGGGCTACCCGGAAAGACATGTCCGCCCTGCCTGGGTATCTTTACGACCGGGGGGAAGCCACCGCCTTTGCAGCTGCCCGTGGACCCCAGACTATGCGAAGAAGTCGTGGGACCCTCCGGTGGATAGTTCGGATGCTTTTGCCGGAACGGCACGAGACCGGACTCGGTGTAGACAGAACGCCGAAACACCCAGTTGATCTTACCAACGACACTTTAGTGAGGTACCATACGCGTGTGCCTCAGTACGCATAGGCCTTGGGTGGGATGCCCGGGCCTTCTCAGTACGTCAAGTTCACGACACCCAGGCTGGATACCTTCAAGCACGAAGTTCGTCGACACGCCTCCGGCGCGGTTCGGCAAGCCTGTGCTTGCCGAAGAAATGGATTGGCGTCCGGTCTACTGTCATGAATAAGCTGGTCTGCGAGCGGCAGTTTAAGTCAGGGGATGTGGTGGAAGGAAATGGGACTGACGCTGGGCTGATAAAAGGAACATCAACTTGCAAGCAGCGTAAAGGAATTTGATAGTCATATTTGCAGTCGCGGACCTGTTGGTCTACTCTACCGCGAGAAGCGGCTTGGGTATTCCATTTTTCATCTCACCGCGCGTTCGAGTAGCTCTTCGGCAAAGGACCCGAGCAGTTTGATGTGAAACCTTTCAATTGCTAGCATAATTCGGAATACCATCCCAAGGCGAGAAAGCGACGAGAGAGTAACGACAGAACGAACACTCGCCCTCGAGCATGCGTTTGGCATGGCAAGCCACGAGAAGCCTGAGGCTTTCAGCGACTCTATTGTCTCAGCTCAGCAGCGTCCAGGCCTCAAGAATACAACCTTGAGCACAACAGAGACCATAACACCCCGAGATCCCTGCCTACAACCCCTCAAAGAACATAACAGGCTCTACACCCCGACTCTGACCCCGGAAAGAAGACGGCGAGCAACACTAAGCGATAAGTCCAAACGGTCCGCGAAGCGGGCACCTCCACCCCGTACCGTATGTCATGGTCCCCTGACGCAGCATCCAAGAAAGACCCCGCAGCTGAGCATCAACAGCACCGCACACACAAGCGCACCTCCACGGTCGGGTTTTGGCCGCTACGGTCCGCGTCGCTACGCTCTCATTGCAATCATAATGTCGGCGCCAGATGCGGATGAGATTGTTGAATTCTGTCAGTGGTGCTTCGAGATTATACATTCCATGAGAGTCTGTGCGAAGCTACTCCATGGACAGGAACTGTCCGATCTCAAACTCAGGACCGAAGAACTGCATATGATGCTGTCCGATTACTTGACTGAGCTCCAAGATAGGAAACAGGCCTACATTGCGAAATCATGTCCTAAAGATCTTAGTGCGGCCATTAACGTTCTCACGGAATGTGTGGAGTACTCCAGGAATCTCTGTATATTCGTTGTGGGCTTGCACAAACGCGGTTTATGCACATCCCGCGAATGGGACATGCTGAAAAAGATGCTTGAAGATCTTGATTATTCTTTCGTGACGCTCAGGATACATCTTGGAATTCACGAATCGAGGTGAGCGGTCAATCCTTGCATGAGCGTCCCACTTAATTTCTGTAGGGACTACTTGAACTATCCGGAAGGCCTGGGGCGGTTTGCCCGCTACGTATATCCGCCCAAACGAGATGCATAATGTAGAGGACGATGCGAGACAGTGATGCTCCCGATTTAGACATCGATCCAATGGCGCTTGGCCTACATTGCTATGCTTCCATGCTTCCCTCCCAATACCCCGACCGGCGAAGTCACATCATCAGACTCACCATCGCTTGCACCGTTCTACAATGACATTTCCTATGCTTTGAAGGCGTTAGCTTCGAGTCTTGTGACAAAACATCGAAGAATAAGGGAGAGTTCAAATCAGAAAAAGCCCGGAAAGGGCACTCTCATCAATGCACGTGGCTATGACGACCGTCGTGAGATATAAAGAGTCTCATCATTGAAAAGGGCAGGCAAGAAAGAGGTGCAACTTACAATTTCACTGCAAGAGCGTCCCTGCAAGAGAGACCTGGATCGGGTCAGCAAGATGCCAGCGTCCCCACGTCAAAGGATCAAAGATCGAGTCCAATCAGTATCAATCGTATCGTCTTTGCCCCGGTCAAGAGGCTTGGACATATGCTTGTCATTGATTGTTGTGGATCATCATCTGGAAGGGTGTGCGGGCGCGACCGGCGAACAACGTACATTTCGGACACACATCTGCTTCCCAGTTAGACTCGGGCTACAAATCGCAAGAAGCTCGAGTTCAAAGGCATTGTTCAGAAAAGGCATGAATGGTATAAAAAAAATTGTATCTTCAACCCAAACGGGATTCAGACTCGTCATCTTGTGTTCATCATACAAAAAAAGAGCAAAGAGAGACCAGAGTGTAGCATACCATTACACGCCCAGCGCGGGACCGATTGCCTGTCTTGTTCAACCATAAGCAGTGTCCACATTGACAAGCGACATTGTCCAGTGGTGATTGTAAATCAGTGGGCGAGGTTTTCTAGGCCTGCCACAAAAGGCATATCCAATCATGAATGTTCGGAGCCCAGTGCCATTCATCATGCGAGAAGACGGGTGGTGAAAAGGGTGTCATACAATTCTGCAGTTCATTAGCATGTGTAGGCAGCATGAACATGAAGGTGAAGGTGATGAAGTGAGCTCAGAAACAGCCTCTGTTGTCTTCTGCGGCCGAAGCCTCGGACGGTAATTTCCAGCAATGTAGATCATTGTTGAAGTCATCATCGCTCAGGGGGGTGGGTGGTTGGGAGAGAAGGAAATGCGAAACGTACCATAAGAGCAAATTTTGCAGGCGACGCGACTGTTAGCATTCTAGAAGCTGCACGACCTGTCAGCAAATGTGCTCTTGCGACAATGAGCAAGTCTTGAGTGCTGAGAAGTCTCAGACTGACGTGATAAACAAAGTTTCATTCCCGGGAAGGGTCAAAGACTCTAGTTTGCGGTTGTTGTATATCATCACAGGAATGGGAAGAAGAAGAAGGGAACGTACTCATGGCGATTCAGCTGCCCATCATGGCAAAGAAGATGGGCAGCGGCAACTCATCGGAGAGTTGCTGGTGGCAGACAGACATGCGCAAGAGAGAAAGTGTCGTCGGTGTTGCTGAGGAGAAGAAGCTTGAAGGCCACAAATTTGCAGCCATATACTTGGGCCGGCCCGACTGTTGATCCGGTGCACCAGCACGCTGTCGGCTTGTGCGTCACTAGCGCAATCACGTGAACCCTTTAAGGCCTCAAGTTAATCCGTTCCGAGCCGTATGTCCGTTTTGGGATGCACTAAATCACGTGACACTGCGGTTAGATGCGGGGCAAGTAGATTTGAGGTCCTTGGCGCTTCGGAGGCGTCTGGAGCTTTGCCAAACGTCTATTTTGTGCTTTTTTTTCTTCTGTTCCTCCATCAACCCCACCTTGCATCTCAGCATCGTCACTCTCCCTCTCGCCATCTCCCATCCCATCCTCCGTGACTGTCCCGCCCTGTGATTCCCGTCTCATTCTCGTCGCACGCACAATCTTGCAGCTGCGCCTTTTCCCACCCAAATACGGGTAGACTCGAGGATCCAAGTGGCGGGAGAAGTCGGGGCTCGTCGGAAAACCCGCCTAACTTTGCCCCGCATCCCCCCCTCTTCCCCTCTCTGCCTCGTGCCCGTTCCCTTGCCCAATTCGTGCCGCTTTGTGTCGGGATTGGATGGGTGTGGATCCTCGTGGGCGTCATGCGCAGCTTTCAAGTCACGTCAGGTACACGATGGGATGTGGGAAGGTTCCGGGGAATAAAAGAGAGCGACGTTGGCTCGAAGAGCCTGCTCGTCATCGAATGTACCCACTGTCGCAGCTTCTCTTATTACTACGTACCAAATTGACCCTTTCCTGAACCCTAATCTCTCTTCCCGCTTGCTATCCCGGTCTCTTCCACTCCGCCGGGGACGAGTCGGGTTGCTTGGTCTGACGTCGAAGGCGATTGACGATTGCCGAGGGACCTGCACTTTTGTCGGTTGATATACCGAGCCCTTGCTGCTCCACAAGCCCGGTAGTTCCGTGATATTTTACCATCCACGACTCTTTCACAACAATGGCGTCCAACGGAAGCAAAAGCGGCAATGGCAATGGCTACAGCGATGGCGGCACGGGCGGGCCCGTCGGTCGCGAGCTCATCAACACGGAGATTATCACGCTGACGCGCTTTTTGACCGAGGAGCAAACAAAGCACAAGGAGGCGACGGGCGACTTCACGTAGGTTTGCGTCTGTTGGAGCAGAGAATAAGTGAGCGCTGACGCAGCCAGGCTGCTATGCCACGCACTGCAATTTGCCTTCAAGAGCATCGCCTACTACATCCGCCGCGCCACGCTCATCAACCTGACGGGTCTCGCCGGTTCGTCGAACATGACGGGCGATGACCAGAAGAAGTTGGACGTGATCGGAAACGATGTATTCGTCTCCGCGATGCGCAGCAGCGGGCGCGTGCGCGTCCTCGTCTCAGAGGAGGAAGAAGAAGCCATCATCTTCGAGGACAGCCCGCACGCGCGCTACGGCGTCGTATGCGACCCGATCGACGGGTCCTCGAACCTGGACGCGGGCGTGTCCGTCGGCACCATCTTCGGCATCTACAAGCTGGCGCCGGACGCCAAGGGCACGAAGGAAGATATCCTGAAGCCGGGGACGGAGCTCGTGGCCAGCGGGTTCACCATGTATGGTGCGTCGGCTATGCTCGTGATTACCATGGCGGGCGGCACCGTCAATGGCTTCACGCTGGATAATGCGCTCGGCGAGTTTATCCTCACGCATCCCGATATGCGCATCCCGCGCAAGCGTGCCATCTACTCGGTCAACGAGGGTAACAGCTGCTACTGGGAGGAGCCGGTCAAGGCGTGGGTCGAGGAGCTCAAGAATCCGGAGGAGGGCGGCAAGCCGTACAGTGCACGGTACATCGGGTCCATGGTGGCGGATGCGTATCGCACGCTGCTGTATGGCGGCATCTTTGCCTATCCCGCCGACAAGAAGAGCCCCAAGGGCAAGCTGCGCATTCTGTACGAGTGCGCTCCCATGGCGCTAGTCTTTGAAAATGGTGCGTATCTTTTTTTGGGAGTGGATTCTTGGTGAGAATGTCGGCTAACGTGTTCCCCTAGCTGGCGGTCTGGCGGTATGCAGTAAGATGAACCGCATGCTGGAGGTGGTGCCTGAGCATATTCACGACCGGTCCGGCATCTTCCTTGGAAGCCACGATGAGGTGCAGAAGGTGATTGATGCGCACAAGCGCTTCGAGAAGAAGTAAATGTTGTAAGGATTTGGTTGTAGGCGTTGCAAGATTATACCAATCAATTGTGCATTGCTGCTGCTTCTGTGCTCCTGGTAGTACTGTTTGACTCTTGAGACGTTGATTCCCCTAGAAATTGACCCGTGATGTCGCGTGTCGCTTGTAGAACGGCGCACAGCGTCGCCGTTGGCGGATGTGTTTTGGGCTTTTTGGTGTCTCAATGCCATCCACGGCTTCGCTGCTTGCAAGTTACAGCTTCGTCCAAAACATCCCACAGCTTACAAACAAACCCGTTGCTAAGCTGCATCGTGTTGATCACCCAACCCCCTGGGCCTTACACCAGCGCGAACTCCCTGCTCTTGCACCACAACAACCCATTACCCTACCCTATCCCACACACATCACCCTATCCGACAGGATGCTTCAACCTACTACTGCACCCCCCCCGCAGCACATCCTCTACCCGTCCCTTACCCATCCCCTTGATAAGCGCCCGGCATGGTAGACACAGCGCACAAACATGACTCTCTGGCTCACTCTTCTCTCTCGAACATCTCCACTATCAACTCACCCTTGCCCTCTTCCCCCTCACTTGACCGCAAATTAACCCCTTTCCAGCCTGCATCTTACCCCATTAGTGGATAGCAAAGGGCCACAAATTTGCCTCCCTCGCATCCCCGTTCTGCAGCACGCATCACCTCGCACGCATCATTGGGCCACCCTCAGCGCGCAAACCTCACAATCAGCCAATAAGCCCGCCCCGGCGGGCCAGGAATAGCTCGCACGGCAAGCCACCGCGCGTAGCCTTACAATAACATCGCAGCCCGCAAGCCCGCCCTCCGCCAACCCCTCCTATTCCTGTTTCATCCTCATAGACCCAATTCGCGCCCCCGGCCATCGAGCCGTGATAGTGAAATCCCGCCCACCGCCATGAACGCCAACTACCACCGCCGGGTCGAGCATACAAGCCCCGCTCTCCCTCCTCCTCCCCCACCGCGCCCGTGGTCCAGCGTGCCCTCTCCTCGCTCCACCGCACCGAGTCCTCGCATCGCGAACTCAGCCTCGCCCTCACATCATCAACCCTACGACCCCTCCTCCCCGCTCACCCTCCCCTCCCCGCATACATACTACGGCCACCCACGCCCCTATGCCGCGTACTCACCGTTGAGTCCCACTGCGGCTTCCTCCCCCGCTACGGCCACCAACTCTCCCATGGCCCTCCGCACCCCTCAGGTAGCGGAGTACAACCCCGCGACGTGGAGCCGCAGCGGCCCCGTCGGCGGGGCGTACCTTCCGCATAGCAGTCTGGCCGGTCGGCCGTTGAGGCCGACGGATGATTCGGGCGGTGCGCCTGCTCCTCCAAACTCACCATCATACCAGCTCGCTGACTAGATCAAGCTCCTCTCGACTCGCCTCCCCCCCCATACTCCCCCGCGCCCCAAGGCAGCATAAACCAAAATGTCCAAAGCCAACCGCACACTTCCCCTCCCGCACAATCAACGCCGCGCCCCCGCGGTCCACCGTTAAATACGAACCCCCTCCCCCAAGCCGGGGAATTCGCCTCCCCCTCCAGCGCCGTCTCAGTCATGAGCCCGCAAAGCCAGCAATCCGGCGCCAGCACGGCAGAGCGGATGCTCGCCTTCCCTCCCCCGCCGGGGCCACGAGATCGCTCCCAATCAAAGCCGCGCTTCACACTCTCCGCCCTGACGCGCGCCGCAAGTAAAGACCGCTCCCAACCTCCCCCCGCCGCGCCCGGCATCGACGCCCTCACCTCTTCCACAGCGGAAGCCCTCTCCCGCGCCCCGCCCTCGCGCTGGGACCAACCCTCCCTCGCGGGACCTTCACGCCCTCCACCCCCTACCACAAGATCGTCGGTGTACATCCCAACCGCGCCCGCCCCCGAACCTCCTCCCGCCGCGCGCCGCAGCGCGAGCACAGGCGCCATCGCACCCCGCACCACACCGACCTGGGAACCAGGTATGCCCCTCCCGCCCCCGCCCCCCGGGGCACCAGGCGCGAGCCGGCCCTCTCGCACCTCTCGCACAGGCAGTGGAAGTGGAGGCGCATGGCCCGGCCCGCACCCGCCCCCCCCGCCGCGCGCAGCCAGTAGCACCCGCGCCGACGGGCCCAGTAATCAAGTGCCGATTATTGCTCTGCCGACCCGGCGGCCGCCCGGGCGAGGCACGGCATTGGGGCCCGTGCCGCCGACGCCGGCGGGATGGGTTGAGGGGCAGGGCTTCGGCCGTGATAGCCCCCCGCCGCCGTTGCCGCCGATGCCGACGGCTGCGGTATCAGGGAATGGAGGCGGACCGGGCCCGAGTTCCCTCGTCCGCCGAACGAGCACCACACCCATCCGCGAGCGACGCAACGCGTCACGGGCGCGCGACGGGGAGGCAGGGCCGAGCGATCTCACGCTATCCCCCGGCCACATCCGGCAAGGTGCATTCAAGAAGCCGCGCTCGCCCACTGGCCCGGTCCCGCAGGCCACGCCGCCGTTTAGTCCCAGCGCGATTGCGGCGGGGAAGACGAGGGTTGTTAGTGCGCCGAGCATGCACCTCGGGCGGGGGCTTGTGACTCCGCCGTTGATGGGAGAGAGGCCCGTGAGCCATATTTTGCATTTGCCGAATGAGGAGTTGGGCCTTGTAGGTGCTAGTCCTGCCTTGGTGCCGGAACGGCGGAGCAGCGAGCCGGCGGTAGGAGAGGGTGATGCTTTTGTGGCGGCGGCGGCGGAGCGGCATCGCCTCTTCCTGGCGCAGGAGGCAGCGGCCCCGAGCGATGCCGCGCGTCTCGCCCTCTTCGCCGCTTTTATGGTCGCCGAAAGCCGCGTCCGGCGCGAGCGCTATTCTGCCGCCTTCACGGCCATGGGCTCCGACGTCCTCGAGCTGACACGGGACCTGTGGCGCGCACCATCGCCGCTCACCACCGAAACCTTCGCCTCGCCAGACAGCTACGACGCATACAGCAGCACCAGCTCCGCCTTCCCCTCGCCTGGCTTCGACATGGACGCCGCAGGCCCCCACCGGCAGCGCCACCAGCCCGTCCTTTCTCCCATCCCATCCATGGCCCAATCCTCCATCGCCGACGGAAACGGGGACGACAGCCGCGGGCGCCCCGCGTCCCGCTGGTGGGAAAGCAGCGCCAGCAGCGGGGGCCGGCCCGGGGGGCGGCGGATCGAGCGCTCAAAGCGGGAGAGCCGTTTCATGGGCCTGCCGGCAGAGGCGCTATCCAGCCTGCAGTGGGAAGACGAGGGCAGCCCAGGTGTGGGCGGTACGCCAACGCAGCTCCCCGGCGGTGGCCCGAGCGGGGAATATCCGCCGGAGAAGGTCGGGTGGCACGACATTGAGTCCGCGCTAGGGAGCGCGCGCACCGTGCCCGCGACGCCGACGCCCGAGCCGGGATTGGATGTGAGTAGGCTCGTAACGCTGCCGCCGCCATATCCTCGCCACCACCCGGCGGTCGCGAATAACCATCCCGACCTTGCCGGGGCACGGGATGTGCTCCTGCTGCTGAAGGACACGAGCGAGGTGGGACGGGTGAAGGACGCCTATGTAGCGCGGATTGCGGCGAGGCGCGAACGCTTCGCCACCGAAGCCGCGGAGCGCGCCGCGGCGATGAGGCGCGGGATCCAGGAGCAGGTTGCGATGGGGCTGGTGGATTATACGGGGGCCGCGGCGGCGGAGGCGGCGTTCCACGCCGAAGAGGAGGGCTTGGCGGGTGCGGAGCGGAGGGCAGAGTTTGATGGGTTTGGGGCAAAGGTTCTCGGGCCGTTGATGGAGGTCCTCGGTGAAAGAGTTGCGGTCGCTGGGGCGTGTATTGAGGGCCTGGAGCATGGGATGGAGCATGGCGCAGGGGCTGATGCGGCACAGCGCGAGGGTGACGAGCAGCCTGAGTTGTTGGAGAGGCTGAATTTGCTGAAGTGGGTGTTTGAGGCCCGCGAGGTGCTGCATCGGGCTATGTTCACCTTGGAGGCGGAGAGGGATGACAAGTACCGCGAGCTTGTTACGGCGCCGTTGAGGAAGCCGGGCCTCGAGGCGCGGTTGGCGGAGGCGGAGGGGTTCTTCGAGTCCGACAAGAAGGAGAGACTGGCGGTTTTCGAGGCCGAGGTCAAGAAGCGGTACGACGCCTTCGCAGCCCAGGTCGAGGCGCACGTCACCCGTGGCGTCGAGGCGCAGCTATGCGCGTTCTGGGACATTGCGCCCGGCTTGCGTGCGACGGCACTCACGGTCCCGGGTGATGAGGCCGAGCTGGCGGTGCTGGACGTGCGGATTCCGGGCGGGGAGATTGTGGAGAATCCCGGTTACGCGGCACATCCGCTGCAGTACCTGTTCGTTCTGCTCGGACATGCGCAGAAGGCAGCGTATCAGTTCATCGAGAGCCAGATCAACCTCATGTGCTTGCTGCATGAGGCGAGAACGGGGGCTATGAGGGCGTCCGGGGGCGGAAGGGACGAGGAGGAGAGGTTAACGGCGGAGTTGAAAGAAAGGGTTGGGACAGTGGAGGGGCTTTGGCGTGAGGCGCTTGGGGAGGTTCTAGAAGGAGTTAGGGAGAAGGTGGAGAGAGTGCTTGTTGCTCAGGGAGGGTGGGATGAGGCGTTGTTGGAGTGATGGTGATGTGGTGGATTGTATATACCCCATTTTTCAGTTCGTTGTGACTGTCGTTACGAGTAGTGTTTGGCTCTCAGCGCTGGCGACGGTGCGTTTATCATACACTTCTAATCGTCGCTCCACTGCTGTCATAGACTTTTGTTTCCTTTATGCATATGTGGGTGGATTGTATGCCCTTTTCAGTTCGGCGGGACTGTTGTAATGACTCGTGCTTTGGGTATCAGCGTTGGCAACGGTACGTTTATCAGGAACTTCCACTGCTTCTGATGCGTTCTTGTATCAGTGTTGAGGTAAAATGACGGACCGTGCCGCGCCCACGCAATGGTGTATATTCACTTCCACCTTCAGGTTCTCTTAATGGAAGTATGGACTTGACACACGCAATGGCTACGGCGTAAAGGTAAAGGATTGTGAGAAAGATGAAGAGGAAAAGAGGAAGAGAGCGAGAGAGGAGATGCGAAGAAAAGAGAAGAGAAGAGAAGAGATGCGAAGCCAGCCCATATGTACATAGGTGTGGGTCCAGGTTTTCTTCCCTCTGTTATGTGCATATTCCTCTCATGATGCGCGTATTACATCATATGCCCCTTTCATTGGCATGTCCCTTCCCAAGAGTGATACGCTCCTTCAAACTTCTAACTGTAAGGAATATGCCTTGATGCCCTGTCTCCCTCAGGTATCTAGGCCAGATGAACTGCTACAGTACTGTGCCCAAGTACCGTGATGATATATGTCCATTCTATCTTTAAGCATCCTAATCCGCCCCCTAAGAGGTGTGCACCTACAGTATGACGTCCAAGCCCACTGGTTCCCTTGTATATGCTCCGGAGCTTAGAACTACTCCCAGGGGTTGGCGAAGCATATACGGTAGTGAGTGAGGATGCATCCTTGACCTGCGGGAATGGAGGTTGGAGTGGAGGTGACATAGATCGTGACTGGTAGTTGGGTGTATCCGGTCACTATATCCCTCTATTCCCTAGTGTACAGGTATATCCGTACAACGGTGTCGAGGTGAGCGCTTACCAGTCGAATTTAACCTTGGGCTTCTTCACCACCGTCCTTTTTATCCGTTCCTGATCATCAAGGACAGATAACGCGTCCCTGATAACCGGCTTCCTCTCACCTCTGTCTCCTCGCCTATCCCGATCCCGAATATCCCCTGTCCCCCTCTTCGATGGGTGTGCCGTCTTCCTCACACCTCTATCTCCCACTCGCCTATCCCGAGCCCGAATATCCCCTGCCCCCCTCTTCGTTGAGGGTAACGTCCTCCCCGTCGTCTGTACTTTCTTTCCCTTCTCTCGCCCCGCCCTCCCCCTCACTACTCTCTCCGGTTTCCGATTCCTCTCCTCCCTCTCCTTCTCCCCCAAACCCTCCCACTCAACCAACCTCTTCTCCTCCTCCATCTCCCTCTCCTCCCTCTCCACCTCTTGCACCTCACTCTCCCCACCCTCCTCCTCCAACACCGTCAGCCCCTCAAGATCCACCTTAGCATCCAACCCCGCAGCCTGCAAAACCGCCCACCGAACCTCATCCACCCCAATCAACCTCCCCGACATCAATCCCTTCTCCGCCGAACAACAAAGCACATCCCCCAACGGCTCCGCCCCCCTCCCCCTCCCCTTCCCCCTCACCGCCCCCAGCACCTCAACACACACCTCCCGCACCGTCCCCAACGCCTCCGCAAACTTCTCATTCGTCAACCTCCTCGGCCTAGGACTAAGCCACTTATCCACCTTCGCCAGCACAATTTGATGCGGCGTCCCGAGGTCCCTCAACATCGTCAGCAGCGCCCGATCACTGCTCTTAAGCCCATGCTCCGCATCCACCAGCACAAAAGCCCGACGCAGCTGCTTCCGCCCCTGGAGGTACTTCCGCATCTCCGTCCCCCACTCCTCGCGACTCGCAAACCCATACCCAGGACAATCAACCACCACAACCCCGCCGCGCGCAATGTTCCCCTTCCCCGCCCCGCCCCGCGCCCCAATTTGAAACACATTCATCTCCCGCGTCCGCCCGGGCCGCTGGGACGTGCGCGCGCCTTCTGTGCGCGGAATGTTGAAGAGCGCATTTAGCAAGCTCGATTTGCCGACGTTGCTGCGGCCCAGGAAGGCGACTTCGGGCGCCAGGGAGTCGGTGGGGAAGCGCGAGAAGCGCGGGGCTGAGAAGAGGAAATCGGGCTTTTGGAGGCGGAAGTAGCGGCTGGCGTGGTAGAGGTCGGTTGCGGTGGGGGGGAGGGTTGCGGTGTAGTGGTTTAGGTCGGTTGAGGGGGGGAATGGTTGGCGAGGCCGGCGTGTGGTGCGTTCGGAGTCGGTTGAGAAGGGGGAGGTGGGGTGGGGGAGGCGGATTGAGAGGGTGGGCGAGGTGAGGAAAGGACGTGGACGCGATAGTGAGAAGTGTATTATCCGGCTCAGCCGCAGCGCGCGGCTATATATTCGTGTAGCCATGGTGGTGCTCGTCACAATCTCCGTTGACGTCGCCGTGATATGCACCAGCGCCAAGCCACAAAAACTCCTCGCCGCACCTCACCTCCGCAACGTCCTCCGCCCCTCCGCCCCGCAGCGCCACAACCACCACACCCACGGCGAACGCATCTCACCCCGTCAATCCGACTTCTATCCGCCTCAAAAGCGCACTCCAGTCGTGAAAATGACTTCTCCCGCCCCCACAGCCCGGTCCCTCTACCGGCGCCTCCTCCGCGAACTCCCCGCGCGCCCGCCACCACCGGGCAAACGTGTCCCGCCGACTATCCGCTCACATCTGCTCAGCAATCCGGCGCCTATCCAGTCACATGTCCGGGAACGGATAATTGCCACATCATTGCAGGCAAAGGCGGAGGACGAACACGCCGCCGCGCGCCAGGCCGCGGACCAGATGGTGCAATTTCTGCGCGCGCAGCGCATGTATGCGACGCTGATTGAGCGGTATAATCCGGGGATGGGGATGAGTGAGGAGGAGAGGGTGCGGTTGAGCGCAAGGAGGGTGGGGATGGATTTGCCGACGGAGTTTGGGAAGGAGGGGGGGGGGAAGAGTTGAGCTTTGGAGGGGGATTACGGAATCAGGGAGAGGATGATAGGCGCTTGGAATGGTGGGGAGAGCGAGAGATGGCCTGGGGGGGAGTGGGAGGCATGGAGGGTTGGAGGTGGACATATCATTGCGGGATTTAGACGCTGCGGGAGGTTGTGAGCACGCCTCGGCTCTCACGTAAAAGACTAAAAGGATTAGATCGGACAGTCTCCAGGATGCGTGCAAGGGAGCTGGAGGGCCAGGAGTCCGGCGGGAAACTGTACACACATCATCACATGTATCATCACGGATATCAAGCAGCAAGAGCATAACACCTAGCATTCGGCCACAGTGCATGCCCGAGTAATGCACACGGGGGTTGTTCTGTCCCCAAAACAATTACAATCTCCACCCAACCGGCGGCACCCGACCCGTCCACAATATGCCCAACCTTCCCGTCCGCCTGCCGCAATAGAATGTCATTTTTATCCGTCAGTACGAGCTTACGAACTGACAGGAACAACTTTGACGGCCCACAGACAGAATTCAAACCGAAAAGAAAGAGCACCATCGTCACAGTATAGGTATAGGTATAACAAAATAGATAGCCGTTGCGCGAACCCGACCGACCACACACCACGCACACCCTGACCCAACCAAGAGGTAAGACACCAATGCAAGGAGAATATCGGCGAGGTCTTCATTTCTGCCCCAGGCCGTCCAGCCTAGCCCAAAGAAAAGGTCCAGTAGGAGAGAGAGAGTCGTCAGTTGCTTTCTCGAAACACACACTCATAATCGCACCCGCTAGTGCACCACATTCGCCGGATCCATCTCATAATGCCGCTGCGTCGACGGACTAGGATAATTCCCGCTCATACGCGAGTGCGACCGGCTGGCACTGAGCGAATGTCGCGCATGGCTATGAGTGTGCGAGTGGCTGTGACGATTCGCCCTCGATAGCGACCCGACGTCATGTTTGCCTGACCCAGTTAGCCACCACCACCTCCAATTTCATACAGGGCAGTAGAGCACTCACCATCACAGCACGCCCGCACATTCTCCAACCGCGCCGCCTCGCGCTCCTGAGCCTCTATCACCTTACGCAGATCCTCCGCCGAATCGCGCGTCTCATCCACCCCCTCGCCTAACTCGCTGCGCTGCCCCTGGCGGCTGCTCATGGACTCGCGAATTGACGAAGACGACCGGAACACGCCGCTCAGCGAGCTCAGACGCCCGGAGAGCGAGCTCTGCGGTTGCATCGACTGCGGGCGTTGCGCCTTAAGCTGGTCGTTCATCCGCCGCTGTGTAATGGTCTGCTGGCGCGACGGGGAGACGGTGCGCACCGTCGCGCGGCTGACGTATGAGCCCATAGAGGCGCGGGAGCGGCCCGTCATACGCGAGGCGGTGCGGCTGTGGGCGGGGTTGAATTCCTCAATGTCTTCCGTCGGTTCGGCACCAGACCCTCCTTCCTCGCCGTCGTTTTTCAGCAAGAGATAGGAGAGGGCGTTGAACCAGGTCTCGTGGCGCTGGCTTGTCGGAGCTGTGATTTTGAGGCTACGGCTCGGGGTCACGATGACTAGGGACTTGCGGTGCAGACCCGGAGGGAAGGGGTTATCATCTGTAACGACGCGAACTGCCTCGATGTTGAGGCTCTTGGCCTTGAGTGCCTCGCGGCTGGCAGTAGCGGGATCCTGGTCGCTCCAATATATGGTACGCGTGTACGGGTGGACCCAGAAAAAGCGCTTGTGGCGCGTCGATGACAAATCCGAGCCCACGGTCTTGCGCGTGTACTTCCACAAATACTCGCCCATCATAGTCTGCGTAATGGCCTGGATCATGCGCGGATCTGAGACATTGTTCGGGTCCAAGGTGGGGTCCGATGACCGAATGTTGAAGCGATAGTCGAGCTCCGTAGCAAACGACGAAACAGATGATCGCCGGCTCTGCGGTGTCATAGTGCCGCGGGGATTCGAATGCATCGGTCGCATTGATCCCGGCTTCGACGCGCCCGGCGAGGCTTGAACCGGAGTCCGCGGCCGGAACGCCTGGCTCGCGCGGTATGCCGAAGCTGGCATCATCGGCGGGCCCATCGTTCCAGGCGAAGGAGCAGGTGCATGGATTGGAGTTTTCTGTGCCGCAGCGGCAATGACCTGCTTCGCTTCCGCTGGCAGAGGCGGCGCTGGCGACGCAAGACGAGCCTTAATGCTGCCTGAGCTTCCAGGCCGACGCGGGCCACGGACGTCTGAGGGTACTACGAACTCCCTCGACCTGCGAGGGCTGAGCTGGCCAGCCTTCACTGGGCCGTTCGGGCCGATTATGCTTGCCGGGGAGGAGAATTGTCCAGCTAGCGCATCCGGAGGGGAAGAGGGCCGTGCGTGGAGAAGTTTGTCGATATCCTGCGCGGAAAGCGTAGTCTGCGTCCCGAGGGCGCGGCTATCGACGCGAGGCGGCCACTGTACGCCATTGGTTTGCGCATTGCCGTTGATGGGCTGGAAGGGCGTGCGTCCGGACTCCGAATGAGCGGCTTGCGATGTCTCGTCGATTTGGCGAGGTGCTTGACTAGTCTCGTCTTCCACAATGTCGACGGACTTGTTCCGCCTGAACATATTGCCCAGTAGCCGGCCAGACTTGGACTGGTCACTCTTTGGCGGCAAGCTCGAGCCGACAGCGATAACTGACACAGGCGAGTCATTAGCGGATGAGGGAGATTCTGGAATGAGGACGGGAGGTATCGGAGCATTGATCGGCTCGGACTCGAGCACGCGGATAGCAGACAGCGATAACTGAATCTCCGCGGGCTTGGGCTCAGGTGCTTCCGCTACGGGAACGGGCACCACAATCGGTACGGGTGCCGGTGGAGGCGTGTACTCAACGGGCTCTACCACTTGAGACTGAATGGTCGAAACCTGTAGAGGTACAGGTGAAGGTAGCTGGTGCTCCACAGGCTCAACATGATGTGAGACAACGTTTGCGAATTGAAGCTCTGGCAAAGGCTCCGCTTCCTTCTCCACGGGCAGAGGAGCCGGTACCTGGTGCTCCACAGGCTCAATGTGATGTGAGACAACATTCCCGAACTGAAGCTCTGGCAAAGGCTCCGCTTCCTTCTCCACGATCACAGGAGCCGGTATATGGTGCTCCACAGGTTCCACGTGATGCGACACGATCGCAGCTGACTGAAGCTCTGGGAGAAGTTGTGCTTCCTTCTCCACCGGCTCGACATGCTGGCAAGCGACGTGGGAAACGCTGAGCGAAGGCGGGGCGGCCGCCTCGAGGGGTAAAATATCCTGGCTAAAGGTCTTCGAGACTTCTAAGGAAGGAAGAGATTTCTCAACCACCGGAGCAGGGGCGGGCTCCTCGATATGTCTAGCATCTGCGCCCGCCTTGGCATCAGCGGCTTCAGAGATCCCAGCCCATGAAAGCGCACCCGCAGCGGCAGCGCCCAAAACAGTCGACAGACCTGCTCCCTTATGCCCAGGTTCCCAGGGTTCAGTCATCATGCCGGTGGAAACCATGACCGGGGCGTCGATAGACGTCGATTTGCTTAATTGACTGGGCATCCGACGAATCACCTCAGGTGAGCCGCGTCTAGATGGAGCACCAATGCTCTTGGGCGTACCATCCTCCGTCTCGGGATCACTCAGATTGCCAAGCTCAGCAAACAGGCTCTGACCGGCTTGTGGAGTCCCAACACTGCTCGTGATGCTGGGTGCAGGCGAGCTACGCAGCTCGGGTTCGCGAAAATCAGCTCCGCTCGGGCCAGAGTTCGTGCGACTAGTGCCCCGGCGGAAAGATCCACGGCCGACACGCAACTTGTAGCGCGCATTTTGGGCCTGAATGGGCGTCCGGGTGTAGTCGTCGGCATCGTCTCCAGACGTCGAGGCAGTGCTCTGGAACGAATAGCGGGCGGTGGGTGCGGGACGTTTACCGGCGGCAACCTTAGACGGGCCTCCGTCTTCGGTCTCAGTCAGGTCATCGCCACTGTCGCCGTCAAGAGTCTCGGCACCAGTGTGAAAGGCCTCCGTCTCCGTGTTGTCGGCACCCGCCTCATTCGCAGTCTCAAAGGCATCTGAGTTTTCTGTAGCAGTAACATAAGCGTCGGTGTTGTCGTTTGAGCGTGAGAGGTTGAAAGCAGAGCCAGCACCATTGGGGCGCCCGTCGACTGGCATAAGAAGTGGGGACCGACTTGGCGTGGTCTGGCCGTCATGATCCTCCCAGTCCGGATCATCCAGAATGACCTCATTCCTACCGGAGCGGGGCGCTCCAAGCCTGTCGGGACGCGTGGGCTTCTTGAACAGGTCGTTTTGTGCAGCCTTTGCCCGCTTCTTCGACGCACTGTCGACACCGCCGTTGGTCCGCCGCGCCTCCAATTCATCACGAGTTTCCTGAAGCAGCCGCCGCAGCTCGAATTTCTCAGTCTTCTCACGATGGACATTACTCTTCAGGTTCTGAATCGTCCTTAGGGCATGATTGTACGAGCTCCGAAGTGTCTCTGTCTCAAGCGCACCGTGACGAGGTGTAGCCTTGCTAGGCGAGCCAGGCGGCGAGTTGTCCGGAGTCTCATGGTCATTCTCGGCGTCATCGTCGTCCAGATCCAAGTCTTGAGCAGCGGCACGCTCATCGAGTCTCGACCGGTAAGCAAAGGCCTGTGCCAGATCCTTGTTCTGCGATTCCAGTTGGTCAATGCGACGTTGCAAGTTGCCGCGTTCGGACTCGGAAGCCGTGATGTTTCGTTTCAGGGAGGATATCTCCGCCTCCTGGTGCTTGTTCACCACAGTTTGCTCCTCGCTAAACTTGCCATGGGTCAGTTTCAGCTCCTCGAAATCGCGCTCCAGGGCTGCCTTTTCCGTCTTCGCCGTGTTGAAGTTGTGGCTGAGGCGCTCCTCGCGATCCGTGGCCTCCTTCTGCGCAGTCATGAGTTCCTGAAGCTGTGTTTCTAGCGCCCAGTTGCGGTCCTTGCAGCGCTGCTCGCTCTCGTCGAGCGCTCGCAAGCGCTGCTTGAGGGTTTCGACATCCTCCTCGAGCTGTGATCTCTCAGCATCCACAGACTTGAACGCCTCGTCCCGCTCAATTAGGGCAGCCTGGAGGTCACGGATTTGCTGTACAAGAGTGGAGCTGATCTCAGTCGCAAGCTTGAGGTCGTTCGAGCGAGTGGACGGCTGATTTCGCTGTTTGCGCGACGGCGCCTGGACCTTGGTCGGGGAATTGTACGCGTCACTGGAGAACACAGTGCCATCGGCCACCTCAGACACGATGCGGGATTTGCCCACAAAGGCACGAGCGGTTTCCCGTGAAACATCTTGCACCTCTCTCTCCAACTCGGCCAGCTTCTGACGCAATTCCGGCTCGATCTCATCGTCCTTCTGTTGTGCCTCAATGTCCCTCAGACGCTCTGCCAATTCCTGGCGCTGTTTGACGAGCACGGTGCCCAAGCGCGATGCCTCCTGCAGACGACGCTCGGTTTCGGAAATGTGTGCCTCGAGGGCGCGCTTGGCCTGTGATGGAGAGCCTTGTGAAAAGAGTGATTGCTGGTGCAGTCCGGAGAAGCGGTTGCGATCGAGGTGCGGAGTAGAGAAGGGATCGGAATCACCCAAAGGCATTGCGCCCGCCGGCGGGTTCGCGCTTGTCGCCATAGCTGGCCGTCAGCGTACGGCGACGGAGCAGCAGCGGCGATGATCAAGCGAAGGTAGGAAGGCTAATCGGCGTGGGGCGGAATAGGTTTGTGATCGTAGGAACGTGCTGCGCAAAAACAAGGTGGAAAGCGGGGGCGAGCTGCAGGGTGAGGCCAACGAATGAAACAGCGGATAGAAATCAGGGCACTGCGGGGTGGAGTGAAAAGAGGCGTCCGTGACGTGGTAGAGAATAGGTGAAGGGAAAGAAAGGACGTCCTGACGAGGGAAACGTTTGGGTTGATGGTGTTGATGATGGGATTGCGGAGTGTCAAACACAGGGAGGAGACGCGCTCTTCGGCGGAGGGCGAATTATCGGCCAGCGGGGGGGCGTGGCGCTAAGCCGTGACACGCCAGCCAAACACAAATTTAGCTGCTCAACGTCCCTTTGACGCGATGGCCGTTGTAAGAATATCGTACGGACGACAGTAGTAAGAGTAGATGGATCGTCTTGGGGCGTACAGCTCCGCTGCTAACAGATGCAAGGTGGTCCGTCAGTCGCAGCCTCAGCGAAAAAGATGCAGCTTGCGCAGTGAGCCTTAACCGTGATGACGGCGTGTGTTTGCCAAGCTCGAAGGAGAGTGGGCGGTCCTTGCAGATACGGGCAGCCTCGATTTGTTTGTTTTGGTTCCATGCATCGGCCTTCACGCTGATTGCATTGTTGCTCGCGCCCGGGTTCTTGTACGCTTCGTAAGGCCAAACACGCTATCACCGGCCATTGGTTCTTGAATTGATTACCCGCTGACTGTGACGACGGTCAACGACTTCGGTGACTCGGTAAAGCACCCGATACACAGTACTACCGTAGGATCTGTTGATGCACTCCGCATTCACGTCACAGACACTTCTTAGCATATCGACCAATGGGGAACGCGTAACGTCGAGGCATTCACTCCGAGAGAGCACGATTCGATCACAGCAACATAGGCATCGAAGCTCGCATTACCAATCTACGGCTCATGTTCAAGCTGGTTCTGCTCTCTTTCCATAACTGTTCTATGCTCCTTCTATGAGCAATGTCCCTTGCATCTGAAGATTTGGAAAGTCACCATCAACTGAACGCCACCCACGCCACACGGGCATTATGTAAGCACGATTTGATGTGGCGGTGTTAGATGTCGCGCATTCAAAGTCTCCATCATCCAACACCACAAACACTGATAAACCCCTTTTTCTGCACCCCTCGACGCCTACGATGGACTCCGAACCCTCTGTCCCCGTCGTAACCTTCAAAAAACGTGGCGCCAAAGCAAACCTCCGCAAACGGCCCGCCACCCCGCCTCCCGCCTCCTCAGAATCCGAAGAATACACCTCCGAGTCGGACTCGGGCCGCAAGATCAAGCGGCGGCGCAAGACTGCCGTCGTCACGGCGTCCTCGAAAGATGCGCCCGCAGCAAAGGAGGATACGCTCGTCCCCACCGTTTTCACCGCCGACCGTTCCGCCACCATCGCCTCCGTCAACGACGCCACGAAGCAGTCGAACTGGTACGACGAGGCCGCGCCGGACGCCCTGAGTGCCCAGAACCTGCTAGGGACAACACGGGCGAAACCGGCGGCTTCGGATGAACCGCCTACCATCAACGGCACGTACAAGGGCGCAGCCAACTACCAGACCTACATCCAGAAGAACCCGAATGCGCTGGCGAAGACGGTCGGGCCGATGAAGGCAGCGACGAATATCCGCACCGTCACTATCACCGACTTTGCGCCTGATGTGTGCAAGGACTACAAGCAGACGGGATTCTGCGGCTTTGGCGATAGCTGCAAGTTCTTGCACGCGCGCGAGGATTACAAGCAGGGATGGGCGATTGACCGCGAGTGGGAGATTCAGACCAATGGCAAGAAGCCTCAGGGCCAGGTTGTCGCGTCGGCAAATCGCGGCAAGGGCGAGGAGGCAGAGGATGAGGCAGATGCTGCGCTGCTGGAGAAGATTCCGTTCGCTTGCGTTATTTGCAAGGGGGACTATAAGGACCCGATAGTGACTCGGTGTAGTCACTACTTCTGTGAGGCGTGTGCGCTGCAGAGATACCGAAAGAAGCCGGACTGTGCGGTTTGTGGTGCCAGCACCAATGGTGTTTTCAATATCGCGAAGAACTTGAAAAAGCTTTTGGATCGGAAGAAGAAGCGCGAAGAGCGCATCAAGGAGAAGGAGGAAAAGGAAAAGGCAGCCAGCGAGGCTGAGGGCAAGTGAGAAGAGCTCTTGCTTTTAGAGTTGCTCCTGCTGAGTTGTATATACCCCTTAAATGAAGTGTCGTTTCGGTTCATAGTCCGCTAGTTTTGTGGGCCGATTGGATCATCATAGGTAAGGAATGCGTACCCTTAGCTCTAAGAAGTGCTCCATGTATGTGAGTTGGGCTCCCTTCGCTGACAATCTCCCCAACGCCATTTTGACGATCTTGAACTTGGTCTCCAAAAAATTCACCGTAAATTCATGAGTCCAATGGTCTAGCGGTATGACGTCTGCTTCACAAGCACAGGGCGCAGAAGGTCCTGGGTTCGACCCCCAGTTGGACTATGACTCCATTTTTCGTCTTTTTGCATCGCAAAGCAAACACTCACTTTTGAGCATGCGCACATATCCTTTTGACCAGTGCGTTGTCATGGAGCGAGTCCGGTCGTCATTGAACCCAGATGCCAGTTTTGTGGATGGGGTCGAATTAAAGTTCCGCCCGCCGCCCGAGCGGTGGGGCTGATCGACGGACGTGCGTCAGGCTGAGATGAAGGCTCTGAGCTTCCTGCTCTCTGTGGAAACTGTATTTCGGAGTACTTTAAGCGCTTTCATATGATACAAAGGTCGGTACGGGCAGTCCGGAGAATGTCTAGATCCCTGGAGTCATGAGCATTACACTGCGATTATGGAGGGAATTTTCGGACTTGCAAGTGCCAAACGATAGCAAGATCCACGGCCACGGAAGTCGCTGGCAGAGCAGTATTCACAGCAATCACAGCGTGAACCACAAGTCAGGATGGCTGCGTCAAAGGATTCAGTTCAATCCAAAGCTCCATAATTGGGGCAACAGCGTTCAACTGTCAAATGCAGTCAGGGTTGCTTCAAAGTCTACTAGAGACCAAGACGCTCGCCCTGCTGCCTCCAGAAAAGTATATGCCACAAGGAATCCATGAGCATCCTCACTATCCTTCGCAGCTCCGGACGAGGGCACCACTGGCGATAGGTGCCTTCCTCTTGAGTCTCACCCCGCTCCCTTCCTTCCCAAGTCCGCCTGATCGCACCTTCCGTCTCTTCCGATGACGTACACACCTCGCTAACAGTACACCCAAACCTTATGATATACAGCCCCACATCGCTCCTAACAGTCCTCAAACTCGTTGTTCGACCGCATCCATCACATCAACCATCAAATCCATCTCTTTGCGTACAGCATCCTTCCAGTTCGCCCAAGTCCTGCCAGCAGGATACCTTCTTGCGGTGTCTGCCTCCCAATCTCGCAAGAAGCTGATCAGACAACTGCCTAACTGGCAGCGGTGCCGCCTGCCAAACCAGCAATGAGGTCGCCTAAGCCAACTTGACGCTCTGTACGAGATATAGGTCAGTATGAGTTCTTGCTTTTGTTTCATGTGCGTCAAGGCTGAATGGTGAAAGAACGCCTCTAGACGTCGCCACGGTGCTGAGGAAAACGCGGGCGAGAACGTAGGGCATTGCCGCAACGAGTGGCTGCTTGTCGACGCATCTATCAAAGCCTTTGATGAAAGCAATCGACACTTCGTTCCGGGTACGGTGGCGCAAGCCGCGAGAAGGTCAAGACTCCAGGAATCAAAAATACGTACTAGTCAACCAGTCATCGCCCGGCTTTCCATTAACGTCAATAATGCCAATCGTCGTTGCTGGAGCTACGCCAGCTGCTGGCACAGCCACCGGGGCTGCTGACACCAGCAGAGTGAAGTAAACGATAGTCGCACACAGCCTGCTGCACACCATTTTGAAGGATGGAATTCGGACGTGGGTGGATGAGGAGTTCAAGAGCTCGACTGGGTTAAAAAGAGCTTGCTTGACGAGAAGTCATCCTGGGCCCCCTCCGGTTTATATTCCAGGTACGAAACACCCTCCTCCTTGATCTCCCCACGATTCACTGGGACTGTTGCATTCTCCATTGCAGTTGGACTGATGGAAGTGGAAGGAGAACGCCGAGCGTTTCACCTTTGTTCCGGCCACTGGCGGCTGTGTGGCTGAGACGGCCCCTGCTCCAGATTACCGCTAAGCTCCCGTCCTACGGTAGGTCCTTCCCTTGTTTCACCAATCATTGTTTCGAAAGCTGCTCTGCCTTTCCGGATTGGGACTTTAAAGTCGGCTTATTCCCATAAGTTCCCAGATGGAAGTACTGTGCAGTCTTCCGCAAGATATAACAAGATCATTTGCAAAGAAGACCGAATCACTCTCGGCAACATATCCGTCTCTATTTCCCGTTTGATGATTGCCTGCAGAATAGTGGAAGGAGGTCAAGACGTGCTGGTAGGCATCGTCGCCAAGCGTCATCGGGATAGTGAACTTCTGTCATCAGCTGACCGCCTTTCCATCCAGACAAATACTGTCGGCGGAATACCAAGTGTCCGAGCGCCCGAAATGCATTTTCCGACACCCACCGGAAGTTTTACCGGGACAAGCTTGCACTAGTCCGCCCCATACTGTGTATGTTGCTCAGAAATGAGAGCCGCTGCGAGAAGTTTGAGCGGGAACTGAGTGTGGTATGTTATACAAGAATGAGCACGGATCTCACAGGTTCACCGGGCACAGATTAGACGATGAAGGACATTGCAAGCTAAGGCTTGAGTTCGATTGGCTCTCTTCCGGAACACAAGGTTCTGTCGAGCACGTCCGCGGCCAATGGTCAACTATTATAGATGCCCGTGGCGGAGTACGCGTTACCTTCAGACGGGCGACCAGATCTTGCTGGAGTCCGTGGACCCCCAAATCTACAAGCTCCCGGACCCCTTTCTCGTTAAACTTGGATATCACGTCCACATGGTATGATCCCGGACCTCGGGGAGCCACCGCTGGTTTTCTATCGACCCGCATGCCTTTTGCTGGCATTTCCAAGATGACGATAACGGTGCGGCAACGAGTCTTTTGGGTCTGTTTGACTGTTGCATGTCCACTATCCCTCGAGTGGCGTGGGGACATGTGACCCTCAACACGTGGCTAACTACCGGGACATGCGGAAGGCGCCATCGACCACGCAAAACATCAACGGGTGGCAAGCGCAGCAGGGAAATCTTCGACGATGAAGCTGTCGAGGTCCCCGGGACCCCTACTGGGACGTTATCGCCAACCGGAGGAGTCGCAAAGCTTCACCTCATGGAGCGGACCATCATGGTCCATCTTCTCCACGACTACTACAACGACCCTGACAACCTTTCGTTCGTGATTGCCATGCCAAAGGAGCCACACTGGCAACACACTCTTGTGTGCCTAACAACATCGATCGCTACGACTTCTATAAGGGCGGTGTGGATGTTAGCAACCAACTCCGCAAGAGCTATTAGCAACGCATGTGTACGACGTCATGCGAGATGCGAAGGTGACGGGGATTGGGAACCAACTTATCTTTGCCTGGAACAGCATTGGCCCAATGCTAATGAACGGGAAACACCGTCCTGCAGAGTGGCAACTTGCCGATACATCTGTGTCAGCGCCGGCTATGTACAGTGAAGCATGGCGCTCTGTCACGGAGAAATGGCTGAACACAATCGCTGGCTGTGGGGCGACAGGCACGGCTGGACAGGACACTTCGTTGGACGAGAAAGGAAGGCCTCCAGGGCATATCTCCCGAAGTTGAATTAGTCGGCCTGCCTGACACACAAAATGTAGTCATGGAGCTGAACGGCCATCGCAGGGACCAGAAGAAACTATGGTACCGTACAATAAAGATGTTAAGTGCGAGCGGTTACGGATGAAAGGCGTAAAATTAAGACTTGCAATTCATCATTCTGATCCCGTGTTTGCTTCTTGAGTGTTGAGTTCCAGCCTCAAAGTGCTATTCTCAACATCTTCCAGGGCTGACTGAAATTCGACCGCATGAAGTCGATCTCGTGTCCAGTTCCAACTCTCATTCCATCCCACCAGCGCATGGACAGCAAAATCCGACATACCCGGCGCATATGACGCCACCCACCTCCGTGGAATTTCAGAAATGAGGAACCAGCAGCATTCCCGCCCCTCGGTCGTCATCTCAATTTAACCAAGTCCACCAGTTTCCCTAAGCACAGAACTCTCTGTACCTGATCAGCACAGAGGCCAGCCGGGGAGAGGGGATAGCCCCTGCTTTCCCCCTCCGTTAACCAATCACATCGCTCCCCACACCCCGCATTCCAATCTCAGCCTCGTCTAACCCCAGACCCGCGCCCAGGTCGCCGGCTCCGGCGCCGATTACAAGCTTCGCCAGGCGGTGCGCTCAGGCCGTGGAGGATCAATGCCGGCGTGGCCCAGGGCTTGTGGTGACCTCGGACCAAGGCGTGGTCTTGCGCCCGCGCTGGCGCTTTGGGAGGGTGGCCGGGGGTGCGTGGGTACGTTTCGCGCTGTGCCCTACGTCTTTAAGGGAGCTTGTTTTTTACGCTTTGAGTTTTCTGGTTCCTGGGAGGAGGGACGGCGAGGCGAGGATAATATGAGGATATGAGTGTTTTGTCCGTGGTTGTGCTGCTAGCTGTCGGTGGTGTGGGAGGGGGGTTGCGGGGTATATAAAGATGGTGCGGGCGGCGGTGGGATGGAGTTCAAGCACCACAGACTACACGCTCATTATCATTTCAACGACGCCCACTCACTTCGGCTATCAATATGCGCTTCGCCCTCCTCTTCGTCGCGACCCTCGCCGCTGCCGCGCCCATGGCGCACCCGGCCGCGGAAGCTGAGCCGCAGCTGCGTATGTTCCCTGCCTCCCCGGTCTCGGCCCCCACTAACCAGACTAGTTGACGCGCTGCACGGCATTACTAGCGGAGCCGTTGATTTCGGCTTCGGTGTTGCGGATGGCGTGCGGGACGGGGTGCGCGGTGCGCGGGATGGAATCCGTGATGGTGTGGGTGGGGTTCTGGAAGGGGTGCGTGATGGGTTCCGTGGTGCGGCTGGTGGTGTGATTGATGGGGTCCGTGATGGGATTAATGGGGTGAGGGATGGGATTCGGGGCGGGATTGAGAGTGCGTTGCCTTGGACGAAGGAGTAGATACCCGCCTGAGGATGACGAGAGGGTGGGGAATTGTACATTCTATTGGCCCGGAAGGGTGATTTTCTGATACTCAAATTTTGCGACTGTTGAGCTTGGTTGTTTTGTGACGGTTTACGGCCTTCAGTGGTCGAGGTGAAGCCCGATGGAACAGTGTGGCTTTCATTCTCCATCATTTTCATCATGCGCCTATTTCTCAGTTGGCATACGCCCGCATGGCGGGCTAGTCGTCCGTATTTGACGTCGTACCAAGCTTCCGAATCGTTCATGTCATTGGTTCTGCATCAAGCTTTGGTCCGCGTAATCTATTTCGTCACAAGTAAACGCCGGTTAGTGTGGGGAAGCAACAACCTTCGACACCACGTTTCAAGGGTGTTCCTAGGGCTTCTACCGGAGTGACGGAAGGCCCATTTCTGTAGATTGTAGGTTCCTTAAGATAGAAGGTGGTTTGCTGGCGCGACCGACCGATGGAACGGTCGTACTCGTTTTAGGCTGCTTAAATCGTGATTGGTGAAGGAGTTGTGGTTGAAGTTAGCCTTTCGCCTGCCCTTAACTGCGAGTACGTCGGATTCGCGTACGGCATGACTGACCGGATGACGAGATTTGTGGTTATTGTGTTGTGGTCGCTTGACTGAGGCGAGGCTGAACCGCTGCCCCCCCCCCCCCAAAAGCCAAGGGTGTCCCAGACGGCTCAGATCCCCGAAAGCTTGATGGCGAAACTGATCATCGTCCGTCGGCTTCAACCATCACATCGATTGCGGCAGCTTCTGTATTTGACTCCATGGAGGCATTTGGATCTCGACTAGTGCTTTGAAACAGTCTTGCCATTACCTAGTCATCTGTGGTGGGACCATGTAGACGTCATAGGTAGGTGGGTTAGGGGTCTCAGCCCCGGAGGAAGCGGTGATGAGCTCAGGCCGGGTACTTGCAGCAACCGCACACAAAATTTTCTCCTTCCCATACCACGACATATCCTCAAAATTTTACTTGTATCGCGTTCTCTGCTGCAAGCCATTCTTATGCAGAGTCATTCGGCACAACCTCCCCGCCCGAGCTTCTCTGGGAAACTGCCCACGGCGGTAGACACTGAAGGGGACGAGAAGCCGAAACCATGCCCGCTTCAGCACATTTCTCACACGCACTTACTTATGTACAGACGTAAGCATTTTTGATCTCGTGTGCTTGAGCTTTATCAAGCAGCAAAGGCCCACCGTAACGCCCGTGCCACGAAAGCAAACGCCCTGAAGCATACCTCCAAAGGCGCCTCACATTGAGTTCCTACCGCTTCAGTCGACCGTGGCCCGGCTCTTCTCACACTGGTTCTCGGAATAAAATTTGAAAGACTGGGCACACCACGGGGTGCTGTTATGGCCATGCTGGATAACGCCCTGCAGATGCTGTCGCAGCGGGGCATAGCTTTGCGGCTCCGCTTTATTTGCCTTTCTCTGGCACGGCAAGGCTAGACATCGGGCGTAGCTTCCAAGCTGGACTCGTGCAGTCAGGCTGAGCTCGATGCTCGATTTGGCATGTGGAGCATATGCAGGCACTCGGGAGACTGCCGGATTGTTTACATCGTTTCATTGACTTTCGTCCACTGATCTAGGGTATGGTGCTGCACTCCCTGAGCTTCGCCGAGCTCTAGACAATTTCTGAGCTTTACTGAAGGCCAGACGATGGACTGCCATCGCTTGTTTGGTCCGCAAAGGTCGATGGCAGGCTTACAACTGCGTCATTTGCCGCCTGGCCAACCAAACGGACAGTGAGAAAGAGGGACCAATGATAGGAGGTTCCTTTTGATTGAAGGATTCCGTCTTCTCACGACTTCCACTCGTCGAGTGATGCTTGACTGTATCACCGGAAGGATTCGTAGCAGCGCATCTCGCGGAGGAGGCGATATGACAGTACCGGAGCACCGAGATCAGCGCCTGCGCCCCCGCGTGATAACAGTCAGACCGCAACACCGAGCACAATCGTTGAATGGTAATATCTCGCCGCCTCAAAGGTCTAGCCACTCCCAAGTTGCCGATGTCGACATCGGGTGCAACCACTCCCCGGGTAGGCGGTACGGTAGGCTACCGAGACACCACCACTCAGCAGCACCAATTCTCATCAACCACTCCTCTCGCCCCTCTATCCGCATTTTACCGGTTTGTCAGCGCCGTCATCGCCGCCCGCCCCAGCGCGACTGGTCTCAACCACGACCTCGCTCTCGTGCAATCTCGGGCATCAAACCCGCGCCAAGGCTCTCCGCCCAATGACCAGCGCACCGCTCGACCTACCAGCGCATAGCGGACGCGCAGCTCCACGTGCCGAGTAGAAACAGAGCGAAGCAGCGCAGAGGCGACGCTCCATCCCACGCCCTCCCGCCAAATGGCCGCGGAGAACTACCGCAGAAAAAATCTCTCACAGGCCGACTAACCTTACGAGTGCCCCGCGCCCGTTCGCACGGCTCGCAATGCACGCTTCGCATTAAACGGAAACGCGCGTGCTCGCACTGGCTCACGTTGCGCTGGTCGTGCAGCAGTGGCAGCCGAGCCCGTCACGTCGTGGTGTCGCTGCGCCAGTCACGACGTTCCACGGAGCGGCCAGGCGGTGTGGCTGGGAGATGGCTGGGCGGTCGCGGACGTCACGCTCTGGGGTTGCCCTTGGCTAAAGCCCGTTGTTTGGGGAGATCGCCTGCGATGTCGGGCCAGTTGCAGTAATGCATGTTGTGGATTGGGGAATGAGAAAGATCCTCGCGTTACCACAGTCCAGTGTGGACGACGTTGGATGGCTGCAGCGAGGTCTGCGGGTGCGCCGCGGCCTATTCGGCTCTGCTTCCGCCTATGGCACGAAGCCGAGCTCGGGCTTGCGCCAGCGCGTGCGCATCACAGCCAGTGCTCGCCCGTCCGCCTCCGACGTCTCTGACCTCACCACGGACGAAGGCGGACTGAAGGCAACCTTCAGCGCTCCCGTCATTTCTCAATTGCCACCGGCGCAGGGCACCAACAATGGCTCTACGATTTTTCCGCCCTCATACTGACCGCGCTGGCCGTTGGCCTAGAAGTGTTCTGCTGGCTGAGTGGCCGTCGCCAAATGCCGTGTCGGCCCGCTATTGGATCGCGGGCTCGCCAGCGCATCATTGGCCCGGAGTGCTGAGCAATGCCGGTCCAGCCTGGTCCCCCGCGAAGTGGGATATATGCCAGACGACCATGACTGACTTTGCCGCCGGTTTTTCCTCTTCGGATTGAAGCTAGCTTACACCGTACATGCCGATGGTCTGGAGCTGCATCTGCCCCCACTGAGCTTAGCGGTCCAGCCCCTTCTGAGCTGAATTGGTGATCGCTTCACGCTGCTGTACCCGAGCTTCCCCCCACCAGCAACGAGCACCAACCAGCACGCCCGCGCGACATCACGCCGAAAAGTAATAGCTCACGCGTGTGCATCCAGTGCGCAGAAACGGCAGCATGACAAGCCTTTTCACTAGGTCTGCACGGCCTAGCGTCGAGTAAGTCTCCCCACCTGCACTCGCATCTTCCCCGCCTTTATACATCCCCTCCACCTCCCCGCACTCAATTCAGTCCCTGCATAACCCTCCCCGCCTAAAAGAACCCCGCCTAACACCCCCAGCACTCCCCGCACCCCAGATCCACCCCCCGCCCTCCCACCTCTATCCTTCGACTTCCCAGCCTCGCGACCCGAGTCTCTCGCGGGTAGATCTGAGACCCCGACGTCGCCGACCCAAGTTCCCCTTCCAGAAACCCCTCCGCCCCGCCCGCGCCGTGTTCCCGCCGTCCCACCCAAGGACTCCAAGACCCGTATCCCTGTCCCGCCGCGCCACTCTTCGGCCCGCAAGCACGTCCCGGGCCGCGCGGGGAGCCCCGGCCCGCGCAACACCCCCGGCATGCAGAGTCCGGGCGTCCAAAGCCCCATCCAAAGCTCCGGCACACAAACACCCAGCCCCGCTCCAGACATGGCCACCCCCAAGCCCAGCCACGCGCGGCACGACTCGGCCCTGCCGGCCCTGTTCGGCAGCCCGCCCGCCACGCCTGTCGGTCCGGCCCCTGCCCCGGCCCAGGCAGCTGCGCCGTCTGATCCCCGTGGCCGTGCCGAACGCCCACAACCGCCGCCGCATCGGCGGAGTAAGAGTCTGCGCGAGGCGTATCACCGTATCTTTCGCAAGGAGAGTGATCGGCGCGGGAGTCGAACTGTGGCGCCGGAGGAGGTCAGGGCGCTCAGAGAGGAGATTCCGCCTGTACCGGCTGTGCCGGAGGGATTGGAGGCTGCTGTGGGTGAGCCGGCTGCACCGGAGGTAGCGTCGCCGGGAGTGGTGTCGCCTCCGGCTCCCGAAGAGGATGAGATGGGTCGGTTGAAGAAGCTGGTCCGCCGGTATGAGAAACAGCTTGAGGAGGCGAGCAACATGATCCTCCTGCAGGACAAGCTGCTCGTACGGCTGGAGAAGCAAACTGGAAAGGTACACTCCTCCCATCCCTCCTTCCACACCCTCATTCTAATGCCACCCAGCTCCCCATGGGAGCCGTTCAGCCGACCTCGCCCTCCGCCCCTGACGGACCCGGCCTACCCATCGCCGCCCCGCCCTCCTTGAGCACTTCACTGAACACCTCCTCTCTCCCTGGCACCTCCCTCGCAGCCTCCACCTACGCACCCTCATTCAGCACCGCCCGCGACGACCCCTCCGCCCTGTCCACTCCCACCCAGACCGATTTCGAGCGCGAAATTCCAGACATGCAGGCGCACGTGAAGCGCCTATCAACGCTGCCTGAGCTCGGCGCCGCGGGCGACGCACTTGAGGCTGCAGGTCTGAAGCGCGAAGTCGAGGATTTGAAGCGCAAGGCAGAGGATGCGGAGGCCAAGGCGCAAGCCCTCGAGACGGAGCTGCAGAGCAGCAAGGCCGCTGCGACTGGCCTTGATGCCGCGCAGGCTAAGATTGCCGGCTTGCAGGCCGACATCGACGCTGCGCGTGCTGCGGCCGAAGGCCTGAAGGCGGACCTGGCCGCTGCGCAGGAAGCGACCCAGCGGCTGGGGAAGGAGAAGGACGATCTCTCCGCCACGCATGCCGCCGTGCTCGCCGCGCACGAAAAGGAAACGGCAGACCTGAACTCCACCCACGCCGCCGCGCTTGCCACCAAGGATACCGAATTCGTCAGTCTGACCGCCGCGCACGAGGCAGCCATCGCGGCTAAAGACGCTGAAAAGACAGACCTGCTCAGCGTGCACGAAGCCGCCCTGGCGTCCCGTGATATCCCGGATCCGGAACTTCTCGCGAACCACGAGGCGGCGCTGGCGGCCAAGGATGCGGAGCGCGAGGCGCTGGCTACCAGCCATGCCGATGCGCTTACTGCTCGCGCCACGGAAATTGAGGCGCTGAAGGCGGAGCATGCGGGTGCACTGGCGGAGAAGGAGAGCAGAGTGCAGGAGTCGGATGCGCACCATCAGGATGTGCTGGCTGAGTTGGGGCGTGTGAAAGAGGAACTCCACGCGAAGACCGAGGAGCTCGAAACGCTAAAGGCGCATACCGAGGCGAAGTCCACCGAACTCGATGCCCTGCGCGCGGAACTGGCCAGCGCGAAGGAAGCACACGCCACGGCGGCGGCCGAGTTGGACGGTGCGCAGACGCGGGCCACGGATCTGGCGGCGGAGCTGGCTGTAAAAGATGCTGCGCTGCAGGCGGCCGAGAAGGAGAAGAAGGAGTTGGAGACGGGGCTGGGGCAGTTGAAGGAGAAGTTGGAGGAGAATTCGCGGATCTTGAAGGAGCTGGATGATACGCACCATGACGAGGGAAGCGCGTATCGCGCGCTGGAGAATGCGGTGCAGGAGATGAGGGAGAAGAAAGAAGGTGATTCGGGGCATGAGGGGCTGAAGGCCGCGGGCGTTGCGGCGGGTGTGCTTGGTGTTGGCGCGGCGGGGGCGTGGGGCGTGAGCAAAGCGCTGGAGGATGATGATGAGGCTCCATCCGCCCTTGCGGAGCCCGAGGCTGAAGCCACACCCGTTGCCGAACCCGCCGAACCTGCCGCCGTCGAGTCTGAAGCCCCTGTCGAAGCGCCTACTGCCGAGGAGCCCGTCGAGCACGCAACCTCGGATGAGCCTAACGAGGTCTCAGACGAAGCTGTGGCTCCGGACCCTGCCACAGAAGCCGTAGCCGATGTCCCAGCCGAAGCAGCGTCCCACGAAGCCGCGGAGCGAGAAGCCGAACTCACCGAGGCGGTTCCCACCGAGCAGGCCCCTACCGAATTGCCTGAGGCTGCCGAGTCCAAACCGGAGCCCGCTTCCACCGAACCCGTTGAGGACGCGACCGCTGTTGACGCCGAGCCAGAGGCACTCGCCGAAGCTTCTGTCGAGGAGTCAACCGAGGCCATACCCGAATCTGCCGCTACTGAGGAGCCTGCCGCGGATGAACATGTCGGGCATGGGACAGACGCCCTTACCGCAGATGAGCCGACCGAGGTTGCAGCTGAGGCCGCTACCACCGAGCCAACCACTGAAGCCGTGGCCGATGAGCCGGCCGATGAAACCCTCCCGCAAGCGGTGGAGCGAGAAGTCGAACTCGCCGAGGATGTTCCCGCCGTGTCACCTGAGGTTGCTGAGCCAGAGACGGAACCCGCTTCCGCCGCCGAACCTGCTGACGAAGCAGCCGCCGAAGCTCCTATCGTCGAGGAGTCTACCGAGGCCACCGACGAAGCTGTCACTGCCGAGGAACCTTCCGCGGATGAACTTGCTGAACACGCGACAGAAGCGCCCATCGCAGATGAGTCGACAGAGGCCGTGCCCGAGGCTCTCGCCATCCAGCCTGTCGCCGAAGCCCGAGCTGAATCCGAACCCACAGCTGAGGAAACTGTCCTGCAACCGTTGGAGCGGGAAGTCAAGCCCGCCGAGGAGGCGACCGAGATCACAACGGCAGAGCCAGGATCCGCTCCTGCTGTGGAATCCGTCCAGGAAGCAGCTGCTAAAGAGACTGAGCTGAAGGTACCCGCTGAGGCCGTGCTTGAGGAGTCCGCTATCGTGCCGCTAGAACATGAGGCTGGAGCTGCCGAAGCCGAGGCTACACCGGTCGAGGAACCCGCCGCCGAAGCTTCCGCTGCTGAAGCCGAGCCCGAGGCGTCGATTGATGCCTCCGCTGTCGAAGCGGAGCCCGAAGCACCCGT
>ML996694.1:844688-912112 GCA_010356995.1 Trichodelitschia bisporula
TGCTGAAGCCGAGCCCGAGGCGTCGATTGATGCCTCCGCTGTCGAAGCGGAGCCCGAAGCACCCGTCGATGACCCCACTGCTGACGCCGAGCCCGAATCCTCTGTTGATGCCCCTGCCGCCAAAGTCGAGCCCGAACCATCTACTCTCGCCGAAGATCACCACGGCCTAGCCATCGGAGGCGCAGCTCTTGTCGGTACTGCAATTGCGGGGGCGGCATATGCTGCCACAAAAGACGACGAAGAGCCAACTGCTGAGTCCGAGGCTCCCGCCATTGAAGCTGCTTCAGAGCCCGTTGTTGAAACCGCTGCACATCCCACTGCTGAAGGAACTGTTGATGATCCGGTGGTGCGCTCGGTTGATGACACGGCTGCCGAGGCTTATGCACCGACTACAGATGCTGAGATCCCAGCACCGGCATCCGAGGAAACAGCCAAGGAGTCCGCCGAAGCTCCTGCTGCGGAGGAACCAGCAGCTGAAGAACGAGCCACTGAGGAGCCAACCATCGAAGAGCCTGGGGTTGATGCACCGACAGCCGAAGCCGTCGAGGCTGAAGCCACGCAGGTAGAGTCAGCTGCTATTGAGGAGCCTGTTGCAGAAACCCCCGCCGCTGAAGCGCCTGTCACCCAGGTTGTCAACGAAGAGCCCTCCGCAGAGGAACCTGCCGCGGAAACTGCAACTGAGGCGCCTGTTGCTGAAGCCGAGATCCCGGAACCAGTTGCCGAAGCTGGCCCTGCCGACGAACTCATTCCCGAAGCGCCCTCAGTTGAGGCTGCCAAGGAAGAGCCTGCCGCCGATGCCGCCGGTGAGCCTATCACCAAGGCCACTGCTGGAGTGCCTGTTGCCGAGACGGAGGCCCCTGAGCCCGTCACTGAAGAGGCCGAAAGGGCTATCCCAGTCGAGGAGGCCGTTGCCGAAGCTGCCCCCGCTGAAGAGGTTGAGGAGGCTGTTGCTGAAGCCCCTGCTGAGGTTGTTGAGGAGCCAGTTGCTGAAGTTCCGGTCGAGATTGTTGAGGACGCACCTGCCAAGACACCCGCTGAGAAGGCCGGCGAGGAGTCGGTCGCTGACGATACAGCGGCCGAGGAGATTCCGGTTCATGAATCTGTGGCCGAGGACTTCCACCAGTCTGAGGTTGAGCCTACTGTCACTGAAGAACACCCCACCCGCGCCCTTGTTCAAGAAACCATCTCGACCGAAGCCCAAGTTGATTCTGAACCCATCGAGACTCCAGCCACTGAAGAACTCACTTCTGAGCACGTAGATGAGGAAGCGTCGCCAAAGGAGCTTGAGGCCGAGGAGCCTGCCGCCGAGAGCGTGCCTACCGAGGAACCTGCTCCTGCAGACCCTGCTGCCGAAGAGCCTGTCGCCCTCAGCGAGCCTGCTCTTGAAGAGCCCTCCGCTGCCGAAGCGGCCGCGCCTGCGGAGGAGCTCACCAGCAGTGAACACATCTCAGACGAGGCTCCCACTAGCGACGAGGCTGTTGCTGAAAATCCCTCCGATGATGTGAAAGCAGCCCCTGTCGAGGATCTCGCTGTTGAGGAACCAGTGGCTGAAGCCGCCGCCGAAGAGCCCGCCGCAGAATCGGCTGTTGAGGAGCACGTCGAAGCCGATCACCCTGTTGCTATCGAGGAGCCGGCTGTTGAGTCCGCCGCTGATGTCGCCCCAGAACTCGCTACTGAACCAGCTGCCGAGCCCACCACAGAGCCGGATGCTGTTCATGACGTCACCCCCACCGAACGGGGTGCTGTCGTCGAGGAATTTTCAGATGCTCCAACCACCGTTGGACCCATTGTCTCCGAGACCGATGATGCAGAGCCTGCCCTCGAAGAACCCACTGCGGCCGAAACCGTGGTCGAAGAGCATGCAGCTCCCGAAGAGCTGGAGACGAGGGAAATTGCGTCGGATGCGGCTGCAACTGAAGTGCCCGAAGTTACACCTCCTGCCGATGAACCAGAGGGCAAAAGGAGCGATTGGGCCGCTTACGAAACACCCGGGCCTGTTGATTTTTCAGACCGAGTGGCAGCCGAGTCCGTCGATGAACCTGTCAACGTGGACCCTGTGGCCGACAATGATGACGAGGTCGTTGAGCCCGCGCCCTCAGTCGAGGAGCCAACTGTTGTGGGCGCGCCAGTGGAGGAGCCTGCGGAAGAGGCGACTCCAAAGGAAGAGCGTGACTTGGCCGGTGAGCCTCTTCCTGAAGAGACGCCCTCAGAATCCCTTGCCGAGGCTGCTCCACATGTCGAAGAGCCCACCGCTGCCGACGAGCCAACTGCTTCCGAAGTCTCCGCTGTTGAAGATGCTGTTGCGGAGTCAATCCCTACCGAGGCTCCGTCAACGGAAGTCGATGAGCCTGCAGCTGTTGAGGTCCCAACTGAGGCAGAAGCATCCGCGGTTCCTGACCTCACTGAAGAACCGGTACATGAGGCACCTACCGCTGAAGAGCCGCTTGCCGAGCACCCGGTCGACGAAACGCCGGCCGAAAAATCTGCTGTTGCTGAGGAGGAGCCCTCTCCCGCAGAGCCGGTAGTCGAAGCTGTGGAACTGCCAGCCGTTGAAGAGCCTGCCGAAGAGGCAACTTCAGAGGAACTGGCATCAGCGGATGGGCCTGCGGCGGAGGAGCCTGCTAGTGAGCCATCACCGGAAGAACTTGCCACTGAGCCTACAGCCGAGGAACCTGTCGCTGAAGCGCCTGTTGCCGAGGGGTCAGTCACCGAACCAGTTGCTGAAGAATCGGGTGCCTCTGAGAAACCGACTTGCACCGAAGCACCTGCAGTTGCTGAGCATCCTACTCCTGTGGATGAACCCACCCCTGTTGAGGAGCCCGCTTCCAAGAAAGAGCTTGCCATCGAAGAGCCCTCCACGAAAGAAGCGGTTGCCGCTCAGGAAACGCCAGCCGCTGAGGAGCCGGCTACAGTTGATGGCTCCCCTGTGGAAGAACCTGCAGCTGTCGAAGGTTATGAAACTGCTGATGGGCCAGAAGTTGAGGCGGCGGTGTCCGAGCATGCCGTTGATGAGCATCCTCTTGACAAAGCGGTTGACGAGACTCCTGATGTCGAGGAAGCTGCAATCCCGGAATCTACTCCGCTTGACATTGTTGATCCTCAAGAACCTGATGTTGAGGGGGCTGCGGTTGTGCCCGAGACAGTCACCGCCGAGTCCGCGGCAGCTGAGCATGCGGAAGAGCCCGCAACCACCGACAAGCCTGTTGCTGTCGAAGAGCCGACCGGCGATGCGACCGAGTCAGCGACTGAAGAGTCCCTTCCAACCAACGATCCAGTGGAGGAAAACGTTGCTGAAGCTGAGAAGACCCCACTGGTTGAAGAAACAGCGCCTGTGGAGCCTGCTTCAGTCGAGGAACCTGATACTGCGGAAGAGCCCGTGGCCGTGGAAGAGACTGCTACCGCCGAACCCGTCGCTGTCGAAGAGCCCGCTCCTGCTGCTGACTATCCCATTGCTGTTGAGGAGCCCACCGCTGTTGAGGAGCCCGCCCCTGTCGAAGAACCTGTCGCGGTTGAGGAGCCTGTTGCGGTCGAGGAACCTGCTGCGGTCGAGGAGCCGGTTGAGGTTGAGGAGCCTGTTGAGGTCGAAGAGCCTGTTGCGGTCGAGGAGCCTGTTGATGTCGAAGAGCCCGTCGCGAGCGTGGGGCCCACCATTACCGACGAGCCTCTGGCGGCTGAGAAATCCGAAGCTGTCGATGAGCCCAACGTCACTGATGAACCCGCCGTTACTCACGAGTCCGATGCCGTCGAGATGCATGACTCCGCTGAAAAGGAAGTAACCATTGAAGAGCCTACGGCAGTTGAAGAGCCTGCATCCGTCGAGGCCACCGCCGAGGAGCCTGAAGCCGTCGCTGAAGAATCTGCAGCTGTTGAGGAGTTTGCCACCGCCGAGGAGCCGTCCGCTACGGAGGAACCAGCTCCAGTTGAGCCTGGCACCGCCGATGAACCCGCTGCGGTTGAAGATTCTGAAGCTGAGCAAACCCTCGATACTTCTGCAATCGAGTCGGAGGAGCCGCCCGCCGAGAAAGCCATCGAAGCGGAGTCTACGGAACCCACTCCGGTCGTTGAAGGCCCTGCAACTCCAGAGTCCGTGGCTGTTGACGAGCCCTCTACTGTCGAAGAATCGGCCCCCACAGCGACTGAAGAGTCCGCCGCGGTGCAAGAGCCAACCCTTGAGCCTGCTGCTGAAGTGCCTGAAGCTGAGGAGCTGGTCGCTTCCAATGCTTCTCCCGCTGAGCCAGAAGCTCCTGTCGAAGTCACCGCTAATACAGAAACCCAAGAGGCGGCTTCCGAGGCCGACGCTCCCGCGACTGCTCCGCTCGATGCTGAGGAGGCGTTTACTTACGAGCCTGTTGCTGAACCCACCGAGATTGCCGAAGATGCGGCCCCTGTTGAGCCTTCCACGGAGGCCGAAGTCACTCAGGCTCCCACTGCTGAACCTAATGCTGCTGAGGAGACTGACGATGCTCCCACTGCTGAGCCTAAGGCTGTTGAAGAGACCGATGATGCTTCGACTGCTGAGTCAAAGGCTGTTGAGGAGACCGACAATACTCCGACTGCTGAGCCTGAGGCTGCTTCCGCTGAGGTAAAACGTGCAATGATTTTGATTAGGAACTGGCTAACTAGACACAGGATGATTATGCGGCTCCGGCCGAGACAAAAGCATTAGACACAACTGAACCTGCAGCCGAAGAGTCAGTTGAGGTACCGGAAGATCCCGAAGCAGTGTTCCCGGTCCCGCAAGAGCAAGACGCCGCTCCGGGGACACCAGCGGCCGAGGAAGTCGCTGACGCCCAAGTCACTGAAGAGGAGACCGCTGCCCCGTCTCCGACCATTGAAGAAACTGCTGTAGCTGATAACGCCACCGCTCCGACGATTCCGGAAGAAGCTGAGGAAGCGCCTACCGCCGAGCCCCTCCCCGCCGTGGAGGAACCCGTTACCGCAACGGAAGCAGTCGATGAAGCGCCTGTTGATGAACAAGAAAGTGCCATCAGAGATGCTCCGACTCCGCAGCCCGAGCAGGAAGATACTGAAGCGGCTTTGATTACGGAAACACCTGCCATCGAAGAGCCAGCGGTTCCCGATGAGGCTCCCGCTGCAGCAGAACATGATACATCCGCTGGGGAAGATTCCGGGGCAGTCGATACTGTCATTCCCGAAGACGGCCCTACTGCCGAGGAGCATATCGCCTCTGAAGCACCGGCAGCGGGGAGCGCCGCTCATGCTGAGGAGCCCGTTGCTGAGGTTCACGACGCTTCTGCCCCAGCAGACACAACTGAGGCTGAAACAACTGCATCTGTCGACGAACCGGCCAATATCGAGGAGCCGGCTGCGGAGGGGTCTGAAGCGGAAGGGCCGACCCCAGCCGCCGCTGAAGATGTTCCAGAGGCCGTCCATGCTGTCCAGGAGCCTGAAATGGAAGCCTCCACCGCCGAGCCCGAGGAGGCCGTGGTCGCCGATCCCGCTATTGATGACGAGTCGATCCCCGATGACTTGTCCCCCAAAGCTGAAGAACCGGAGGAGGCGGCCGTTCCCGATAAGACCGCCACGGAGACTGCTCCTACTGAGGAGATTGCAGCCGTGCAAGCCGAGGATTTCGCTGCCGAAGATGATAAGCCGGGCCCAGAAATCGCTCCCGCAGAACCAAAGACTGAACCTGTCGAGACAACTGAGACTGCCCGTGAAGCGGAGCCCGCTTCTACGGCACCGGTGGCTGAGGAGCCGGTTTCTGGAGAGGAGAAGCCGGTTGCCGAGCCCGAAACCAAGGAGTCCGAGAGTGAACACGAGGGTACCGAGCCCGAGGAGTCATCAACACCTGGGACTCTTGAGGAGCCAGTCGGTAGTGCCGATGGCACTTCAGCCGATAAAGCACCCGAGAAGGAGCACTCCAAGTTTGGGGGTCTGCTGCACAAGGCGAAGAAAGCCATCGTCGAGCACATCCCCGGGCATCATGGTGATGCCAAGGCCGCAGACCCAGTGGTCGTTGCGGAAGAAATTGATGAAAAGGCCTGAGCCTATCGGACTCATTGTAAGTAAGGCCGACAAAAGTTGTACATACCGGTTGGAGATGATGGGAATTTGCTATGCGGTCGGTGGATGTTTATTTCTTTTTTGGATTGTTTTGGCATGAAACTTGGATGACAGATTTCACATTTGGTCTGTGATGCTTTGACGTTGAATGGCAAGAGCCCAAGGGCTCGCAATGGTTATGTAGTATGATTCAATGTTTTTCTTGTTTTGCCTTTTGATTAGAATCACAATGTGTATAGATTTAGCAATGCTTACAAGTTCATCGGTTCTTCTCATATGGGCTCTCCAATCTATGCGCAATGCGACCAGTCTATCCAACTTTCCCATTCCTCCTCTTCGTCACCATTGCTCTTCTTATGCAGCTGATCTCCAGCCGAGTCCACAAGGTCCCTTTGCTCTTGATCTCCAGTCGAGTACGCAGGTTCATTTGGCTGCTGATCTCCGCCTGAGACCACGAGGGGGTTCTCCCTGCCATATGGCGTGTTTTGCGGGTTCCAGTTTGTCGTCGCCAGCAAGGCCCTATCGTAAGGGGGGGCCCAATCATCGTCATCGTCATCGTCATCGGGCGGATCGAACATAGATTTAGGACAGGGCCAGCCCCTGAGGAAGCTGGGACAGGGCGTGCCATTGAAAGAGTTGTGACAAGACATGCCCTTCTTGTAGTTGGCACAGGGCGTGCCCTTCTTGTAGTTGGCAAAGGGCGTGCTCATGATGAAGGTGGAGTAGGTCACTTTCGCTGAATCATGGACTTTCCAGCAGTCTTGAGAAATGTGAAGTTCCACACGTCCCCTAGGTCCAAAAGTCCTCACTGGACCATTCGTTCCTGCCGCTGTTTGGGATCGGAAGGTGAACTGGGCATTTGTCTATGACTCCTACCCAGCGATTCGACCTGAGTTTATGGCCATGGCAGGAGTAGCGAGGTGCTGAACCCTGATGATAGCACCTTCTTCTTCTTCCGCTTTCTGTTCCCGTTTCCATCGGGTTAACTTGCGTTGGGAAGGCATGTTCCGAAGGCTCGTCGCTGCAGATCGGCGGGCATTCGATGAGATACAACAGGAAGGGGCGTCGCCACGCTGCTCGCATTGCGAAGGATAGGGACAGCAGCATTGAGTTGTATAGCTTAGTACCGCCCGGTGAGCATTACTTTCTAAATGGAAGCATAGGCCTGACACGTGCAGTGGCTACGGCATGAAGTGAGATTTATGAAAAGACGAAGAGAGAAAAAGAGAGGGAGAGTCAACGCCCAACGAAGATGCATACGATGTTCCATGTGTCCTTCCTCCCGCCATGCGCAACTTCCAGACTAACATGCTCCTTCCCAGTGATAGGTATGCTGCCTTGGTGCCAGGCTTGCCCCAGGTGTCCGCACCACTTTCTTGCCTCCGAGGCTTCCGTGTACATGACGTGAAGTTAAGCATTTTAGCATTTTTGACCGCGATGGGGCGGCCGCCGGGATCATCTCGGGTAAAGTCCCGGCTCTGGCCTGGCGTGGGTGAATACTTATTTGTCTGGCTTTAGGCGGCTTCACTCGCCCGGCCCCGGCACGGCCAACTGACTACGTTAGTTTGGAATCTGCTTGAAAGTATCGTGAAGGGAAAAGTTTGACGCACCGAAAATGTCAGTGGCAGCCAAAAGGCACGTCATTTTAACTTCACGCCCGACTACAAGCATCCGCACAGCATTTCAAAAGCATTAAGTTCAAGGTTTAGGCTAGATTTAATTTAAGGGTAGCCGCAGATCGTGGACTTATCGCTTGAAGAGGAGGCGCACGCACGCCCAAGCAAACTTCTTCCACCAACGGCTCGGACGTTTTAATCCAGGGGTAGGGTAACTGTGCTGTATGTTAGCATGTTCCAGCCATGTAGTTCTAGGGGACTTCACTTGCTTGCAGTAGCAAGAATGAAGATTGTACGAAGGGTAATCGTGGGAGCCGATCAAGACTATGTAAAATGTATGTGCTGCACTAACCATTTGATAGGGCTCTTAATGATCAGAAACACTCTTTCCTGAATATCAATGCTCCTGCCCCACATTCACATGGAAGCATGATAGAGGCATCCAGCACCGTGTTGGGCTGTGGGGATGGTGCATCGCTAAGTAGACTGCGATTCGGACGTCTTTCGAAATTCTAGCACGCGTTAGCGGAGATCGTGGTGGTCGTGGCTCGTCGAATTAATCCACCGGCAATCTGCTGAGCGTGAGTGGAATCCTTTCCCTCGGTGGCAGCGTGGGATTTACCCGCCTGCTCAGCTTCGTAGGAATGCATTCCCTCCATTAAGAGCTCCATCTGCTTTATAGTGCGCTTGTTGTGGCGCAAGGGCCTTGGGTACTTCTTTGGTTCAGGAAGCGGAATACCCGTTGCCTTACTAATCTCCTGCCATTTGTCGTTCGCTCGATGCTTGCGCAAGGTGCTCGTCCTCAGTGCTTTGCCTTTAACGCCGCACTTTGAGCAATGGCAGATACGGGTCGGGCGGACCCTCTTACTGTCACTAATTACAGCCATCTGCGCAGCCCGTCAGTTAGTGTTCAATTGGGGGTCGCAATGGATTAACATACCCTGGAGAGCGGGTGATGACGAGAGAAACAGTCAGACGACGTCAGATATTGAGAAACAGGGATACAGAGTGTGGATTGCGGGCAAAGGAAAGAGAAAGTCAGAGCGGGAGGTAGTCATTTCCATATATCTGTGAATGTTTACCCGTAGCCAAACATCGAACTCGAAGGAAGTATATCCTTGGCCACGGCTTCGGGAAGTGTGTAGAAGCGTTCAAGGGCCTTGAGTTCGAATATCGTAGCGAAGGAGGCATAGTGTGGAGCGGCAGCTTAGACGGGATGCTCGGGGAACGCGGTCAGAGGCTGTCTGCGAGAGCCTGCGGCTTAGGTGCAGCGAGGTCAAGGGCACCGGCGCAAGAATTCCAAGACTCGTTGGCAGATTCCCCGAGGAGCTCTGATGCTCCCTCATACTGCCCACGAGTGTGACTTGGTTGTACTTAGATCTTAAGAACGTGCGGAAGAAAGCCAGGGAGCGGCGAGCCGAGCCGACACTTTGAACAACGGACTCTCCAGCCCCGGGACGATCGGCAGGCGCGGCAACCACGTCGATCGCTTGGATACATGAGAAACATCATATGCAGGGAAGGAGTCTAGGAGGGCTGCCAATTGAGCAGCTGATGGAGCTAGAGCGAGCAATAGGTCTGAGTACATATCAAGGCAGCAGCTAGACAGTCGCCCAATTCGCAACTTACATGGTTTTTAGGGATTCCGCTGAAATCGAACCAGAATGTGGGCATTGGGAACTTGATGTAGAACTTCCATGGATTTTGATGCTCATTACGACTGTTCGTTGTGTCATCAATGGAAGATGAAGGAGGTGGGGCGCAGTGGGGATGAAGTGGGAGGAAACATGCTGAGGTCACTTACGAGTACCCCTGCCGTACCACACTTTCCCAGCCACGCCAGCCTCGATTGACGTTTGAACCAATCAGCATCATGGCCTAGCCACATTTGCCCAAATCTAGCGCTGCTAGGCTGGCACGGCTGGGTCACTTGTGGTCTTACGGATATACACATTCCTCTGGAATGAGATCGGACACTGAGCAGATGAAACTGTAATTATAGGGACCATTCCCAGCGATAGAAATGCCTGACACTACATCCAGCGAGACCGCTTTGGATCAACCCTCTCGGGGATCGCGATCCGCAGAAGGCTCTCGGACTGGCAGACCTCAATTCTCCCCCTCTCTCAATCTATCCAACAGGGCATCGACCTCTGCGGTGCTCCAGAAGCTCTCCTCTTCTATTATGCTCTCTGCTCCCTCAAGCGTAGAGGGCTGGGGAGGCAACGTCATGGCTTCGGCTGGCGGAAACCCATGAATCGCTTTCATTTCCCCCATGTCGTCTCTTGGGTTCCCCTTTCCCTTCGCTCGATATACCTCACCATTCCCACCCACAGCAGCGTCGTCTTCTCCACCAGCATCATCTTCTTCGTCAGGGTCATCGCCTCCATCGGTGTAACCTTCTCCATCAGCGTCCTCGTCCACATCCTGATTCTCAAGTAAACCAGTATCGGCATGTACAGGCCGCCCCTGGCGTTTCCATTCATCTTTCAAATGACTGTCCATCGTGCGAACGGATAGTATCTTTCCTCCGGAAGGGAGCTGACGGCAGAGGTAGCAAGTGCAGCGCTGCCGGGGCGGCTCGGCAAACACGGTGCTATTCTCATCGTAGGTGTTTTCCTTTTGTTGAAGAAGCCTCTCCTTCTCTCGATGCTTCCACCAAGTATAGTATTTGATTGACTGACCCTCTGAAGGTGGGATGGCGCATACTCTGCACCTGCAGAGCACCCAGACGCAAAGTTCGTCGGGACGGCGTAGGCGGTGTTTAGGTGGGGGAAGTTTGGGTGACCGCAGTCCCATTTCGTCCCTCCATTCCTTTATCAGATGGGCGTTTATTGTCCCGACGCTCAGTATGTTTCCTCCGGAAGGGTACTGACGGCAGATGGGGCAGGTACAGCGCTGCGGGGGCGGCTCTGCAAACATGGCGTTATCCTCATCGTAAGTGTTTTCCCCTTGTTGAAGAGACACCTCCTTCTTTCGATGGTTCTTAAAAGTGTGGTACTTGACTGTTCGGCCCTCTGAAGGTAGGACGGCGCATGCTCTGCACCTACAGAGCACCCAGACGCAAAGCTCGTCGGGACGCGTAGGCCTCGTTGCCATAGCAAAGGATGCGGTGCGCGTGACTGGGTTGCCGGGAGCCCTCGATAGGTGGCCCTTTTGATGCTTCGGGTTTCTGGACTTAATGGTAAGTGGAGTCAGAAATATCCTTGATGCTGTACCAGCTATTATTGAGTAGGATGCTCAGGGAACTTGAGTGAAGGGATGTGAGAGGATTGACTAGTGATGGAGGGACAACAGATCTCAGACTATCAGCATCCAACGAACGAAGCGTATGGCAAGTACGTGTCACCGTTCCTGCAGCGGCGATGGGAGGAGGGAGGGGAATACCTAAGAGTAGGCGCAATTGCCACAGCTCAGAAACCGGGCCTAGCATTTTGCTACTGCTTGCTCTACTGCTTGCTCTAATTATCAATAGTTCTTCGAGAGAATACCGAGCGTTAGCTTCATCCCTTCCTTCACTGCTTTCCTCTCCCGATCTGGCCATTGCTCCACCGTGCCTCGCCTCCTTCTTAATAAGCTCAACATGCAGCTCATCATCAACTTTGGGGTGCCCTATAAGCCTCATGTCACTGGTATCTCAGTCTAGTTCGGGCTCCCTGACCGCTGTGGTACCAATCACTGTGTTTGCCTATTGTGCATGCCGCCCCATACGGCGTGAGACTTGTTCTTCGAATTGCCAGCTAGAGCGTTCGCCATGCTGCAGTTGCCTTGAATATCTCTGGTCTTTTCCGAGCTCTGCAGTAGCGTGGCTCATCAAGTCCCCGGTGATCGGGTCTGGGATGGAACCGACATTGTAGAATGCCGGCGGCGGATTCAAGCCTTTCCATCGGGCTTTATTCCGTTGCTCGCTCAATTTAAACTGGATTCCGTCGCTGTATCCCAAGGCAGAGTACATTGTGTGTGTCTTGCTAAAGGAACTGGGTCCTGATGTGTGGGTTCCTGCGCAATGCCTTCTCGGTGCCTTCTCGGACATGGTACAGCCGTTGCAGCATCAGAGATGCGAGATTTTCGGAAGGCGTTGGGCATCTTGAGCGGCCCAGCGGTTGGATACATATATGGAACGCATCGGTGATAATGCAGTGTTCTCGGGAGAGGTTTCCAGTGGAGTGAGATGATGCAAGGGTGGACCCTATCTAAAGATAATTCTCTCTGCTGCGCGGCAGATCAGGTGTACTTGCCGTGAGAGCAGTGAGGGAAGGGACAGGCAGAACTACTGCCTCTCTCGCAGGGGCAGCATATTGTTCATGTATTTACATGTCTTGAAAACATCACAGCTTCACATGAATCACGGCACAAATTTGGCGAACCCGCTACCATTTTTTATTTTTTTTTGCAACTAGCATACAAAGCGGTCAACATCTATCGTACACAACATGAAATAACCCATTCCCACGTGTCCCGCGCAACGTGAAATAACTCATTCCCACATGTCCAGGGTGCTAGTTCTAAGGCTCCCACAATCCAGGGTGTTAAGGCCATGAAACTTGGCCCACTTAGCCTTCTCCTCAAGCCTGTCTGCCTTCTCACGAGGCTTAGCAGTGACGACGACAAAACTGTCATATCTCCGATCGAAAACGGGAGCGTTGGCGGCGGCGGCGTCCATCTCACTAAGAATGTTGGAGATGCTGTAGGTGGGATGGACGACAGAGGTATCAGAAAGGCGGCGACGCGGCGCGACCACCTTGGGCGCAACGGAGCGAGAATTCTTCTGAGCAGGCTCGGTGTTCTCCGCGGCAGAAGCGCCAGAAGGACGAGCGACGCAGTTCGTCTTGCGCTTCTTATGAGCTGGCTCATCGCGGCCCTCTGAAGGAGCTGGAACAGAGTCGTCGATGTCATCCGCGTCATCCTCATTCTCATCCTGAAAACGCTTGCGCTTTTTGGTCGGCTTCGCCTCATGAGCGCGCTTCTTCTCCGGCGTGATGATATGGCCAGACGGTCCAGCATATTTTTTCTGGCGCTCCTCGAACATCTTGTGAGCGGCAGCAGCAGCTTTGGCCTTCGCCTTTTCGAACTTGGCGAGACGCTCCGCCTTGCTCTTCTCAATGTCGGCCTTCTGTTCTTCCGAGAGCGGCAGGCCGTGGAAAGGGTTGAAACCGGCGGCCGGACGGACGCTAGCCGAGTGGACGCGAGACGAGCGCTTGTTTGGCTCGATATCCCTCTTGCTGACCTCGGCCTTGCGCTTCCGACTCACTGGGGCAGCGTGAATGTTGTTGTTTGGGATGGTAGCGGTATGGCTCTTCGCGTTGGCCTCCTTTTGAGCGCGCAGAGCGGCTTCGCGGCGCTGAGCCTTGTTGGCAGCCCAGGCAGAGCGTTCGACGGCGGTGGCGTTGGGCGGTAGAGCACTCATGGCAGGGACGGCGTCAACGGTTTCCTTGATCGGATTCAGAGCGTTGGGACGCATGGTGGCGGTGACAGGTGTGGCGATGTTGGCTTTGCCGGTCTTTGCAGCAGTGCTGGCAGCGACAGTCGCGGGCTTGTTGGTGGTGATAAGGGTGGCGACGTTGGTCTTGTCGGCCATTGCAGTGGTGCCAGTAGCGACAGTTGTACGCTTGGAGGCGGTGGAGGCGGGGAGCTTGTTGGTCTTTGGGGTGGGGAGCGCATTGGTGTTGGTTGTGGCGAGCTTGTTGGTAGTGGGGGTGGGACGCGTCGCGGTCGCGATCGCGGTGGTGATGCGCGCCGTCCCAGTCGTGGTCGCGCGGGCGGTGCCGGAAGTCGTCGACGGCTTCATATCGGTCTTGCGAGGAGCGATACTAGAGGCAGTCTTGATGGCTGGAAGGGAGGCGAAAGCGCTGCTCGCGTTGGCGGCGGCGGAAGTCTTCTTGATGCCCTCAGGGGCGGACTTCGCGGCACGACCAGCCTTCATGCGAGCGACGTGGGCAGCTTCAGCGTTGGTCTTCTTCAGCTCAAGCTGCTTCTTCAAGTCCTCAGAACCGGACATCTCTGATGACGTTAGGATGGGAACTGGCTGTTCTGGGGTGCAGAGTGGTGATGGGGAAGTTTGCTTTTGGAATGTGTAGTGGTAAAGGGGGTGTAGAGGTAGGGAGATGAGGGAGGACTTACTGATGGTAGTGAGGAAAGTTGGAAAGTTCGGTGACAAAGGGGAGGTACTGGAGGTGCGTTGAGAAGCTTTCGGGTTGGACAACTGAAGAAGTTGAAAACTGAAAACTCTGGAAAACGGTGACAGTGTGAACACTGAAGAAAAGAAGAAGAGGAGAAGAAGAGGAGCAGCTCGCCAGGTCATTCACCTTGCCGAGGCCGCCAAGTCGTCAATATGAGGATGCCATTGAGGATTTTCCGAGAGACTGCCAAGCCGTAAAGAATGAGTGAATGGCCGATGAGGACGGAAGGTGCTGGCAAACAGCTCGTGTCTTCTGTATGGGAGCGTGCGATTCTGCCGCAATTTGGACGGCGCAGGGGCCATGTGTGAGTGGTGAGACTAGAGACAGGAGGTATAACGATAAGGCTGATAAAGTCGCCACAAGGCGCGGCCTTGGGATGAGATGGTGGTTGAGTTATGTCGGACCCGACATCGGACAAGATATATCCTAAATGAGATTCGAGACACTGGGTTGATCAGTACAAGAAGAAGGATAGGGGTAGCTTTCCAACCTTTATAGTTACTGTTCAACCACGTTGTATGAGATCAAGAGGGCTAGAACTGAATATGTCTTCTGAGATACGGTTAATAATGATTCCAAGTATGTTCAGAGTGTTTACCCAGAATCCCGGGGCCCAGTTGGGCTTTCTCCATGTTCGGGTGTCAACCTGCGGTATTGAAGCAGGGAAGTGTGGATTATCAGTTATTAATTGGTATATACTGCACCGCCGAGTTGCTGTACTCGACAATGACTGCGCTATCTTCTCTTTGTCAATCCCTTCGTTCTCCTCGCCTTGACCCAGGACTCGACGAACGGCGTCTCTGCCCATCTTCATCACTCTCATCCTCTCTCCGGCGATACTGGTCGCGCGGTGAACTCCGGCTTCGCCTCCGGTCGCCGTCCCTGGAAGCGCTTCTCCGTCTCCGAGGATAGTCTCCATTGCGCGGACTGCGCGACTGACGACGGTGGTTATCACGGTCACTACTGCGTGATCGATGATGATAGCCGTTTGGCGAAGAAGTGCGCGATCGACGACGGGAATCATCTCGTAATGTGCTACGTCTCCTTGAGTGGTACCCATCATCCGAAGCACTTCGATCCCGGCGATACGAATCCCTTGAATCCCGGGACGCGCTTCGATCCCTGTACTCGTCCGCACTGTCCTCTCTCCTCTCGCCCTCCTCGGAGCCCACATTGCGCATCTCCTCCACACCCTCCATCTCGTTCTCCAACTCCTCCAATTCATCGCCCAGCGGACTGACACGCGGTTCCAGCAGCTCCAGATCCTCTAGCAGGCTCCTCGCGGGAATCTTCCACAGCGCAGTCGCACAAACGCGGTCCTTGGTGAGCAAATCGTCGACAAATTGATCCACAGTCGTAAGCACAAACCCCTCCCTCGTCCGCCTCTTCAACTTCCGCCAATCACTCAGCAGCGGTTCAAGCGTGCGATAAATCTCCACCGGCTCCCAGGCAAGCCGGATATAAAACGCCGCCAGCGCACGGAGGTACTTGAAATCGCCTCGGGGCTTTCCAAGCCCCTCAAACCCGCGCATAACAACCTCCTCATTCTCCTTCTCTTCAGGGGCGCCCTCATTCTCCCCCTCCCCCTCCTCTACCTCATCCTCCTCCGTCCGATCCCTAAAATTCAAATACTCCAACACAATCGCCCTCTCCGGCACAAGCTGGAGCATTTTAAACAGCAGACACAGAAACGGCGTCGGCTTCCCCACCCCGCCGTACGTGCCGCCGATGAAGGCGAGCGAAGCGGCGCGGTCGCACAGCGTCGCGGCGTTAAGCCCAAAGCACTGCTCCTTCCAGTAGTAGGACTCGGTGATGCGGTCGCGGACGGCTTTTTCGATGAGCAGCGCGGGGTTTTGGCCGCGGATCAGCGCGCCGCTGTACCCTCTGTCGTCCAGTAGGGCGCGCGCGTCGGGTTTATGTGTCGCCATCTGGCGGTCGGGAGGGGCCTTTAAGGTCGCGATGGAGGGTGGTGTTTGCAAGCCAGAGTTTGTTGAAGCGGCTACAGGCGTCAAAACCCTTATTCTGGCCCGTAATTCGTCTTTGTGGTGCTCTCCGTCACATTCGTCATCCATCCCGTCTAGACGTGACGTTGGAACTGACATTAGACCGCGACGCCACACGCCAAGCCCTTATCGATAATCCCCCCAGAAACACCATGTTATCAGCCCTACCACCAACCCTCCCATCTCAGGCACGCGCTCAACCATCATACTCATTCCAACCCAGCATTCCCGACGAGCACGAGCACGCACTCATGCCCTCACAATGCTCCTAACCCAAAGCCAAGTCTCCGTGCTCATGAGCTCGGGGATAAGTACGTCGCCCACAACCCTCACCCTCCAAATCCACCACCGCTGACACCCATAGTCCTAACCTTCACAACCCTCCTCTTCCTAACCGGCTACCTCCACCAACAACGCACCCTTTCCGCCCTGCACTCCACCCTAAAACCCACCATCCCCCCTCCAAACGTGCAATACGACCCCCTCCCCCGCCACCGCGGCAGCGCCCCTCTCCTCCCTCCCGCCTCGCGAGCACAACTCCAATCCACCTTAACAACGCACAGCACCTTCGACTGGACCCGCGTCGCCTACGCCCAACTCGCCGCCTCCCACGGCGCGCTCTGCCACACCCTCCTCCTCTTCGCCGACCTCCACCGGCTCAAGTCCCCCGCGGCGCGGCTTCTCCTCTTCCCGCGAATCTGGGTCACAGCCGCCGAGTCCGACTACGACCCCGAGATCGAGAGCGCGAAACGTCTCTTAAAAAAAGCGAGTCGCCGGTTTAGGGCCGTTCTCGTGCCGGTGGATCCCATCGTGGGAGGCGATCCGCTGGATCCGGAGAGTTATTCGGCGCTGACGCTGTTCTCGCTCACGGCGTACGAGCGCATTATTTCGCTTCCGACGCCAGGGCTCGTGACGCATGCCCCGCCGCTGGACACGCTGCTCACCACTCCCCCATCTCAGCCCGCGCTGGCGGGGCACGACGAGCCGCTGCTCCTGACGCCGAGTGTCGAGACGCACGCCGCGCTGACAAAAGCATACCTCAAATCGCCACGATCCCTCCCCGCGCTGCTCGCCTCCCTTTATCCCTCCTCCGCCGATCCTCTCTCCAACCTCAGCACTACAACCGGCGCGCTCCGCGCACTCACACCGCAAGAACCGTTTAATGCTACGGCATATCTGGAGTCAGTATCCTACATCCGGTTCTCCGATCCCGAACTCCCGTCGCCGGAATACGAAGTGCCGTATGCGCAGATTGTAGATTTAAGACCAAAAGATGAGGATCAGGGCTTTTTGTGGGAGAGTTTGAGGGGGGTGTATAAGACGCGACGGTATGAGGTTTGTGGGTTGGATCTGGAGGTTTGGAATGAGGGGAAGAAGGGGGCGGTGAGAGAGCATGAGACGATTTTGGGGGAGCATCATGGGAAGATAGATTTGTGAGGGATTTTTTTTGGCATTTGAGTTGGGATTTATTCTGCGAGGCGTTGGCCGGATTGATATTGGGGTCACGGACGACGTACATAGACTGAATGGATGATAATGTTCACTGCACATGGTGCGGTCAAAACATGAACCCAACCATGATCTACAGCCAATCGCACCAAAAGAAGCCTGAATTCATACCCCATCGTAAGTACGATTGCTCAACGCTACTTTATCCCAGTCCCTAACCCATCCAGTTCCTCCCTACAGCGCCGGCGCCTGCCAGGCATCGCGGCGAATTTTCAACAACCAAGACTGCTTATGCTCCAAACTAAGCTGGCGCTCCTTGAAGAACCCCACACCCTCAGCATACTGAACCAGTCTATAATCGTTAGCCGTCATCCCTAGTCACCACCAAGGAGGCACTTACTTCTCATTATCAACCCTCGGCTCCATCATAACCACCTCGGTGCGATTATCCGCCAACCAACAATAATGCACCAACGCACTCAACCAAATCGGCACACGATGCGGGCCCCTAAATTCCTGCTCCCCAACCAAGCAATGAATCCCCCGATCATAATTCCCCACCTCGCCGGACAAATGCACACCGAGGGCCTGATCCTCCTTCGCCCAGTAAATCTCAAAGTACCCAAACGGCCTGCCATCCCAGCACCCGATCGCAGGAAACGAATGCGTGCTCCGCAGTCCCTTGCGTAAGAATTCCTCCTGCTGCGAAGGGGGGCCAGCCTCGCCCCAAAAATCCGACACGCGCGGATCATTCATCCACCGATGCAAGAGATCGGTGTCACAGCACTCGCTCACCGGTAATTCGGCGCCCACCATCGCTGCGCCCGGCTCGCGGTCCCCGAGTAGCTTGCCCATAGTCGGGATCGCGGATTCGGACTGGGAGGTCCTCGGCGGCGAGACTGCGGAGCCGAGATGAAACGGGGCGGGTCCGGCAACGGGCCCGCGGTACTGCTGGGGCCGCCGTGACATGGACGCCACGCGGAAGGACAGGTACTGGCCGACGGAGGGCACGAAGCGGGTGTAGAAAGTCTCGCCCTGACGCGGGGGCTTGGGACGCAGCGGATGGCGGATTCCGCCGGTGAAGACGAACTGCGGCGGCGGCGGCGGGTAGTACGTGGGCAGGTGAGAAGTGGAGTGGAAAGGGCCCTGCGAGCTACTCTGCGGCGGCCACACGGGCGGCGAAAGCGGCATTTCGTGCGCGAGGGTCCCGCCGTTGCCGTTGCCGGCCAGGCCGCTGTGAGGCCGGTCGCCGGTTTGCCGGTTCGGGGACCCTGGGCGCGAGTTATGCGGCGTGCCGGAGGGAAACGGCGAGCCGCTGCTGGACACGAGGGAGAAGAGGTAAATGCGGGCGTCGAGCTGCCAGAAGGCGCGGCGGGATACAAACATATGCGTCCAGCCCTCCATGGAGCGCTCGTCGAGATCGGCACCGACGCAGCTGTCGGCCGAGGCAATGAGGCCCATGCGCTCGAGTTTAGGGAGCACGGTTTTGGAGCTGAAGACGCCTTCACGCTTGATGTTGATGCGCCATTCGCCACGGGGCTTGCCGGAGTCGGCAATGTGCTCCGAGGACTTGTTTGTTACGAGGAGGTCGGGCTCGGGTTGGTGGAAGTACCACCATAGAGTGGCCCAGAGCATCATGGCGATTTGGCGGGTGGGAGAGTTGGCGGGGCGGAGCTCGTTGTGGGACGACTGGGAGATGGATGAGATGAAGAGGTGGTCGTTGTGCATGGTGGGTTTGGTGAAGCGCAGTCTGCGGTGCCGTGCCCGGTGGATGGTGGGGAGGTCGGGGGTATCACGGGGAGTGGTGATGGATGATTTGGAGTCCTTTGGCTGGTGGTGAGGGTCCCAAGCAGGATCGTCATCCTCGGTGTTGTCCTCGGTGTGCAAGATAACGGTCCAGCCGGGTGGGAAGGGCGTGTTGTGGCTCGTCAGCTCATTTGCCCTGAAGTAGAGACCGCCGAACACGGGAGACACAGTCAAGGTGAGGCCATTTGGGAGATGGGCCTGGTGAGGTGCCATTTGGGGCAGTCCAGCATATGGTGAAGCTCGTAGAAGCGGGGTTTCAGTGTGATACACACTCGGGAATAGAAGATGAAATTTTCTTAGCCTTATTCTAAGATCTGAGAGGGAAGAAAGGATGAAGAAGAGCTGGTGAGTGCAGTGAGCTGATCTCAGTTTATACAGCCACTGCCGCTGCTCGATGACAAGCAGGTGCAGGACGCAGCTATTCGCAGCAGCCAGTAGATAAGAGGCTAATAACGCTGACAGTTGATTGCTTCTCGCTTACCATGTATGGCTGGCAATGCCAAAGCGAGTGCGTACTGCCTACTACGGTATGTGCCTCCGGTTACGGCTATGTGGACCGGCTCCTCATGCAGCTTCCCTGGCGTCGTCTGCCAGGGAAGCTTTGCCCCGCATCACGAGGCCGCAAGGCTCTCACCCCACCTTTCTAAGGCCTTGAGGCTTTAAGGCTCCAAGGCTAAAAGTCCTCAAGCCCCAGGCACCCGTGCGGAAATGCCCCCGGCCGAGCCGAAGTGACGTCGGCTAGTCCATCACTGACGAAATCCAAGCTACAGCTTATCTCCTCCACCTCACTGTCGCCAATTCCCCCAATTCGACACTAAGCAACAATGTCGTCTACCCTCCTCCGCACATCCGCCGCGCGCACCGCCCTGCGCGCCACGAGGTCGTCGCTCGCGCGCTCCGGACTCGCCGGCACGGCGTTTGTCCGCGGCAAGGCGACGCTGCCGGACCTTCCCTGTGACCTCCCTCATCATCCTTCCGAGAGCATAGCTAACTCCCGTAGATGACTTCGGCGCGCTCGAGCCCTCGATCTCAGGACAAATCATGGAGCTGCACTACACCAAGCACCACCAGACCTACGTAACATCCTACAACAACTTCAACGAGCAGATCCAAGCCGCGGCATCCAAGAACGACATCGCGGCACAGGTGGCGTTGCAGCCGATGATCAACTTTCACGCCGGCGGCCACCTGAACCACACCCTGTTCTGGGAGAACCTGGCGCCGAAGAGCCAGGGCGGGGGTGAGCCGCCGAGCGGTACCCTGGCGAAGAAGATCGATGAGAGCTTTGGCAGCCTGGATGCGTTGAAGGAGAAGTTCAACGCGGCGCTGGCAGGCGTGCAGGGTAGTGGCTGGGCGTGGCTTGTGCAGGATGTGCAGACGGGCAACATCGGCATCAAGACGTACCAGAACCAGGATCCCGTAGTGGGCCAGTTCCGGCCGCTGCTCGGCATCGATGCGTGGGAGCATGCCTACTAGTAAGTGCCATGGGAGGCTTGATGCGGATAAAGCTAACTATTCAAAGCCTGCAGTACCAGAACCGCAAGGCCGAGTACTTCAAGGCGATTTGGGATGTGATTAACTGGAAGGCGGCGGAAAAGCGCCTCAAGTAGATAGATACGATTAGCGGGCCGTCGGTGTCAAATTGGCTTTCCGGACTGAATTGATTATCGTTCCTGAGTCCTTGATTGACGAATTGATGCCAGAACAGCTCTCTATCCGATTTATGATAGAGTAACGTGACGGCTTGGCATGAAAGTGCAACTCACCTCGTCCACGAGCACTTCGAGAACCACACCTCGCCGACAACGCCTTTCCCGAACTCGAAACTTCGTCAGAAGCTCTCTCTCCACTCCCAGCCTCAGAGTCCGAAAAATTGACCCCTCATCCTCTCGCCCACTCCTCCTCCACCTCCGCCCACAACCCACAAGCGCCAAGCCGCCAAACCCAATCCAGCCAGCCCGCAACTTCAACCACCAAAATCTCCTTCCCGCGGCTTCACCCGAACCCACCACCACCGTCACAACCTACGCCAATTGGCACCCACCCACCACCCACACGCCACTCCCTCCCCCACCGACACCACAATGGGTCTCTTCGACTACCTCAGCGACGCGCTGTCCTCGCTCCCCTTCTCCCACGACGTGGACGCCGAGTCCGTCCGCGGCGGCGCTAGCAGCGGTGGCTCCCCAGCGGGCGCCCCCAAAGAAGGCAGCAAAGAAGCAGACGTCAACGCCGCGGACGCGAAGAGCGGCGGCGACGACAGCACGGGCCATCTTCCCGGCAGCAGCAAGAATATCGATACGGAGGCGGAGGAGGATGAGGATGATGAGCCGAAGGATGTGAAGGAGGAGCTGGAGGAGGGTGAGTCGCCCCGGTTTCCTTTTCCCTTTGAAAGGGCAAGCCCTGTGGATAGGGCGGCCTGGTGGGGTTGTACCTGGGCAGGGCTGATGAGTCCAGAGTGTGCGCAGAGTAAGCAGTGCGGTGGGTATAAGCACCATTACGATGAGTGTGTGGAGCGGGTGACTGGGCAGATTGAGAATGAGGGGAAGGCGAACGAGGATTGTGTTGAGGAGTGTGAGTGTCCCCCGCATCTATGGTCTTTGATCTATTGCTAACCCCCCAGTCTTCCACCTCGCCCACTGCGCCACCCAATGCGCTGCCCCCAAGCTGTGGAAGCAGCTCAAGTAAGCCCGCGAGGCCCTGTACATCCACTCCTCTTTGGCAGCGTTACGCGCACGGGCAATTGGCAATGGACTTGTAGAATAGGCAGCAATAGACGCGTGATATCGTGGCCTCGGCCCCGCCGCGGTCCGCTAACTATCAAGCACCATCTCAAACCCAATCGTAAATACATATCAGCATATACGACCCAAATTACGCTTCCCCAGCCGCCCTCCGTCCCCTCCCCGCCCCAAACCCCCATCTCCTCACCCCCAACAACAAAGCAAACGGCACCACCGCCGCCGCAACCACCGCCTGCAGCACCAATGCCTTTTCCATATTACCCTTCGGCCCCCACGTGCCCTTCTCATCCTTCATCGCCCCCATCCCAATCACAAACACAGCACCTAGCAACTGTCCCCCCGCCCACAGCACCGTGCTCCCCACCTCCGGTCCCGCGGGCCAGGTAAGCTCAACCGCGTACTCGAGCGCCAGCGGGACTAAGGCGAAATTCGCGGCTCCGAGGAGGGATAGCAGGACGTAGGGCGCCGGAAGACCGCGGGTTGGAGGCGCGAAGACGAAGCCTAGGTAGCCCGCGGCGATGAGCGGGGTTAGGAGCTTGATGGGGAGGAGGTAGGACTGCGTGCGGTCGGTGATGGGACTGAGGATTGCCGCAGCCACGAGACCGACGACGATGAGCAAAGCCCCGCCGATGCCGGCCTGCGACTCGGTGTAGGCGTAGGGGGAGAGGATTTGGTTTAGCAGCGAAGAGGTGGCGTTGAAGAAGCCGACGTAGATGGAGAAGGGGATGAACAGGAGCCAGAAACTGGGCGTGTGGAGCAAGATGTGCACGGAGTCCTTCAGCGACGTTTGCGGTATGGAGCTAGAGGGGCTTGCCGGCGTCGGGGGGCGCGCGGGAATAAAGATGGAGGGAATTGCAGCGAGCGACGAGATAATCGCCGTGTACAGCACCATATTCGGCACCTCGCTCGGCTTGGTCGCCCACATCGGCCCGATCAACTGCCCCAGCGCACCACCGAACGGATTCGCAAGACTCGCCACCGCCGTTGCGCTCACGCGCCCCTTTTCGCTGAACCAGAGATCGGAGTAGCGCGTTGGGGCTGCGAGGACGAAGGGCTGTGCGAGCCCGACGAGGATTTGTCCGAACATGACGAGGCTGAAGTGGTTGGTGCGCGCGCCGGCGTAGCGCAGCCAGTTGGAGAGCAGGACCAGGGCGCTGGCGGCGAGGATGGCGGGGCGCGGGCCGAGGTGCAGGGTGTAGAGGGTTGCGCTGGGGGGAGGGTTAGTTGGGGGATGTAAGGGTGGGGATATGGGTTAGGGATATGGGCGGGAGACGAACGGCGTGTTAGCCACGAAGGCGAAGAAGAAAGCCGTGCTGAGCCAGTTTATCGCCGTTTCGGAGACGTGGAAGTAGTCGGCTGAGGTCTTCGATACGGCGGAGAAAGTGAGCCACTGCGTCGTCATTAGTATAGGCCGAGCACAATACCATGTCCGCCCGAAAGGGTAATTGACGATGTGATACGTACGTCCCAGCTCACGATGATGTTCAGCAGCACGAGCTGCACGAGCCCGAACCATCGCCGCTTGTACAGTCTGTATTCAATGCGCCTCTCCCCCTCTGTATCCGCGATAAGCGGCTCCGCCGTCGAACTCGTCGGCACGTGGCCGAGATCATGGCTGTCTGTCCGGGGCGTCTTGGGCGCCGCGGTGGAGGGCGACATGTTGCGTCCACGCCAGATGGCGCTCAACAGACACCGATAGAATAAAAATATGGAGCAAATCAACCACCCATCGATTGTAATGAGCGGAATGATAAACTGATAAACCCCCAGCGGAGGCAGCACCGCCCCTACAACACCGCCCCCAATGTCGTCGGTCGCGGACCTCAAAGTAGCTAGCCTCCGCTGCTCCGTTCCGCTCCGCTGGTTCGCCTCATCAGGCTTGGCGTTCCGCCCCGCGGCGCGTCCCGATGACGTGCCCGAGCCGTGCCGATGCCGATTGCCTGAGCCGAAGACATCATCCGTATCACGACCCCACCACAGCTACCCCTCCATACTGAAAGCAAAGCTCATCGTATGCCACCCCTTTCACGACTCAGCCGCTTAACCGCCCTCTCGCCTATCTCCCACCCGCGTCTCCCCCTCCGCTCCTTCACCCCGCATCCCCAGCGCAACATGTCAACCGCGCAACTCGAAGCTCTGTCCGCCTACACGGCGTGCGACGTACGGACATCCCTCCCCTGTCCTTTAAAACTTTACGATCCCGTGTCCGACTCTCTAACCCACCCCCAGATCTCCGACGCCCTCCTAAAACTCTCCGTCCCCGGCGCCGGCTTCCTCCCCAACATCCTCCCCCTCCCCCAAACCACCACCCCTCACCAACCCGCCAAATACATAGCCCCCGCCTCCACAGTACTCTTCCTCCCGCACAGCACGCCCTCCTTCCCAAACCCCCCTCCCCCGCTAGACACGCTAACCACCGCCCTAACAACACCCCTGCCAAATATACCCCCGGGCGTGCCGTACGCCGACCTCGCCGTCCCCGGCACCATTATGCTGCTCAGTCAACCGGCCGATCAACACTGTGCGGTTCTAGGGGGGATAATGGCGGCGCGGATAGCAGCGCGGGGAGTAAGGGGTGTGTTGGTGGATGGGCGGGTAAGGGATTTGGGCGAGATACGCGGGACGGGAATACCCGTCTGGAGCAAAGGAGTAAGTACCGTGGGCGCCGGGGCGCAGACGAAGGCGTGGGCGGTGGGGTGTGAGGTGCAGGTGGGCGAGACGGTGGTGCGGACCGTGAGTATTTCCCTGGCCCGTCCCCAATCTAAGAGCAGAGGATGGGTGAGCCGAGCGGCGGCGGCTAACGCAGCCAGGGCGACATAATCATGATCGACCCCTCATCCCACGCCGCAGTGTCCATCCCCGCGGAGCTCCTCCAGCGCGTGCTGGACATGCTCCCGCGCCTGACGGCAGCGGACGAGAATGTGCTCCGCGAAGTCAAGGAAGGGCTCGATGTGGCGGGGGCGTTTAAGCGGTGGCGGAGCTAGTGGGCCTCATATCACGATCCAAGCATCACGTTGCGAGAACACAGACCGTTATGAAACCAGACTTTTCTTCGCAAACTAAACACAGCGGTAGTCAGGAATGAGCCATAAAAGTCAGAGAGAAAGAGTAACAAAAAAGCATGTAAAGACACTCGTCGCACACATCCTTCATAACAATTTGCCCCAATAGCGTCATGGTTTCATCACCACTTACTCTTCCTCCCCCTCCTCCTCCTCCTCCTCATCGCTATCCTCTTCGTCCTCGCTCTCCGCCTTCTCCAGCCACTCGATGAAGGTGCGCGACGCAAGGCGAACCTTCTTGCTCGTGGCCAGGTCGACATAGCGCTTGCTCGCCTTCTTACCCCAAGCCAACGCCACCTCCTCACTAATGAGGTCGGCATGGTAGAGCTGGAGCAAAATGGCCGACATCTGGCTGATGAGCTCAGGATGCTCCTTGCCAACGAAGCGCTCGGTGCCACCAAGCAGTGCCTTCTCGTGCTTCTCCGACGTCACCATGCGGCGGAGCACAGCGACGCGGGTGGGGATCTCCTTGACAATCTTGTCGGTGAACAGCGTCTGCGCCAGCACCGTGAGCGTCTTGGACTTGGCTTCGATGCCCAGTTCCTTGGCCTTGAGGTAGATGGCTACGTTGTCCACCTTGTCGACACCACCCGCCTTTTCAGCCTCTTCGGTGATCCAATTACCAAACGTCTCGTACACGTTGCCCGCCTCGTCGACGTCTTCTTCGTCAAGCACGAGCGCGCGCTTCATGTCGGTCGGCAGCTCCTTAGCACGCGCGCGGACAGCCGCCTCGCTGGTGTCGACGGACCACTTGATGTCCGCGTGCTCGGCATCATCAATAGCTTTGGCGTCGGCGTTGATGCGACGCGTGAGCTCGTCGTCGCTGCCAGCGTACTGCTCGACGTCACCATTCTCCTCGGCCCCGTCCGAGTTGCTGTCGGCGGGACTCTTGCCGTTGACGGAGCCTTCGTCATCATCGCCGTTGGTCGCATCCTTCTTGCCCTTACGCTCCGCCTTCTTAGACGCCTTGTCCTTCTTGCCCTTCTTCGGCTGGTTCTTGAGAATGAAGGAACTCAGCTTGAGGCGGACATCGACATTGGAGCGCTGACCACAGGCCTTGCAGTCAAGAGTGATGGTGCCGTCCTTGATGTGCACATCCGTCTCGGGGTTCTTGCACTTTTTGCAGAGAACGAAGCGAGAGATGAAGCCATCAAGGTAGTCTTGAAGCTTAGAGGCCTCGTGTGCGCCGTTGATGATCCAGCGGTCGTCAGTGGGGTTGATGTTTGTCTGGGCGCCCAGCTCGAAGCCGAAGTACTTGATGACATCTGAGAGGTGAGTGTCAGTGATGTGTGGGGCAAGGACCAACTTGGAAGTGCAGAAACTTACAGGCTGGCGGACGAGCGAGCGACTGGGCCACGCTGCTCAGGTTGACAATGACGGTCTTGATGCCGTTGCCCTTGCCCTCGATCTTGGACTGCAGGCGCTCCATCTTGTAGCGGTAGTAGGGATCGGTGACATCCCGGCGGATGTTGATGTTCGCCATTTTGTTTGAAGAGGCAACGTTGGGTTTAGCGCAAAAGGCTGTAGTGGATGAAGAGACTGTAGTGTATCCCAGCAGGAGAAGACATGCAGTTTGAAAAGGCAGGCAAGTTTGAGCTGAGGTTGCTCGGTTGAAGCAATCAGAGGGCGGGGTGGTGATTAGCCGTTCGTACAGTGGTAGTCGGTGGTAGGCCTTCTAAGCATGCGAGAAGGTTGCAGCTTGGGCGGCGGGGTGAGACGGAAACCGTGGACGTGGCGCGAATACATATACAGATGCGTAATCTGCTTCTTTGCGGAAAGCTGTGTGTTGTGGTTGATGGGAGGAGGAAGTTGGAGGAAGGAGTTTAATCCCAAGTGGGGGGAGCCTTCAGCAAGCTAGAGCGTACTCTGAAGGTGAACGTGGCTAGAAGCTTCTGTCTTTGCAGTGCCCAAAGGTTTTGTCGCTGTTGGAAGCAAAATCGGGATGAAGACAGACGGGACGGAGGCGCAGGTGGTTGTGAAGCCAAAGGCGCTGGATGTGTGAGAGAAGAGGAGTTGGGTTGAGAGGAGAAGAAAAGAAAAGAAGAAAGCGAATGGACCGAAGGGACTTTTAGTGCCGATGCCTTAGGCTGAAGTGGGCTCGCGGCCTGGTCTGGCCGGACTTTTCGTTGTTCGGTGCAAGTTCAAGGGAGTCTGGATAGAGAAAGCCTTGGTGCCTGGATCCTGGATTCGCTGATTGTGCCACTGTTTGTAGAGCTTTGATGCGGTAAACTTGGGAGAAATAGACGTGTGTGGAGTTGGAGAACCACCGATCGGTAGAGGGAGAAGCGCACGCTGTCTACATTTACATGACTACTCTGTTGCAAAGTGCGGCGTGTGAATGCCTTGGTGCCTGCATACAGGTGCCTGCGTCTTGGTTTGCTGATTGTCCCACAACTTCAGACGGCAAAGACTTTTGTTCCGCTGCGGGAGAAGTTGTTTGTTGCTCCTCATTTGGCGTCGTGATAGCTGCGTTTGTCTGGTATCTGATAGATACTTCTTCAACCCTCATCTTTGCTCGACAGCATGGATTGGTCGTGGACGAGAGTGTATAGTTTTGTACGCGCAGAAGCTCGCTTTGTTTGCCGTCCCTTATGCCACCACTCTCCTCTTAACCCAGACCAGTCACCCAATCGTCTCCCTCACACCCACCACACCCACCACACCCGCCACACCCACCACGCCTACCACACCCACCACGTCCACCACACCCACCACGTCCACCACACCCACCACGTCCACCACACCCACCCCACTCTTGAAACAAAAGCCCTGCAAGTGCCAAGCGTGAACCCAGTCTTAGCCCCAGCGCCACAAGTGCCAAGCGTGAACCCAGTCTTAGCCCCCAGCGCCACAAGTGCCTCGCCGAACGCCGCCAATTGCGCAAACCCCCGGCCCGACGCGCGCTCTTGTCCCGATGCATCTCCGATTCGGCGCCACTAACGAACTTCGCCTAAGAACTGGCAAACCATCCATCTACTATCACATCCACTATCAGAACCATCATCAACATCATCAACATCATCATTAACATCATCAACATCATCAACATCATCAACATCATCATCAACATCATCAACATCATCATCAACATCATCAACATCATCAACATCATCAACATCATCAACATCATCAACATCATCAACATCATCATCAACAGCATCAACATAATCATGAAGCCCAAGCCAGACTACACTCTGTACCTGGTGACGGACTCGACACCCGCCATCCTCGGCGACCGCAACTTGAAAACCATCGTCGCCGAGGCCATGTTTGGAGGTGTGCGCTTCGACTTTTGCTATGTCCGGTGTTGATGCATCCAGGCGTGTCCATCGTGCAATACCGCGACAAGACTAGCGATACGGGAGCCTTGATCCGCACAGCTCGTGAGCTGCACGCCATTACCAAGTCGAAGGGCGTGCCACTGCTCATCAACGACCGCGTCGATGTTGCTCTAGCTATGGGCGCCGAAGGCGTGCACATCGGACAGGATGATATGGGTAGGTCGAGCTTCGTATATATCGTCGTTAGTGAGAATCGTTCTCGTTTCTCCCTTGGACTGTTAGGCATTCAATTCATTCAATTTAGCCTCGCTTTTCAAGTTTTCTGATTTGTGCCTTCACTTCGTGCCTCGTGCCTTCTCTCTGTACTCGTACTTCAACACCTTGTCTGTGTGCTTCGTGGCTGCTCAATGTGCTTCGCACTTCCCTCGTCTGTTCCGTGCGTTCCCTACGTACGTCATACATCTTCTGCCGTGCTTAATGCCTTCTCTACGTGCTTCATGCCTACTTCTCTTCTTCCCTCAAAAAATCTTATCTGACAACCAGACAGACCTCCCCACCGCACGCCGCCTCCTCGGCCCTGACGCTATTATCGGCGTATCCGCCTCTACAGTCGCCGAAGCGTTGACAGCCGCCGAGCAGGGCGCCGACTATCTCGGCATCGGGACGGTTTACGCGACAGCGACGTGCTATCCCTCACCCCATCCACGACGTACCCCCAGCTGACTTCCCCAGAAAAACCAACACCAAAACTCCCCTCCGCCCTTCTGGTGTACGAGCCATCCTCTCCGCTCTCTCCGCCGCCCACCCGTCCCTTCCCACCGTGCTCATCGGCGGTCTCAACGAAGCCAATATCCCCCGCACGCTGTACCAGTCCTCCCTCCCCACCCACTCCCCCAGCGGCATCGCCCTCGTCAGTGCTATCCTCACCTCCTCAACACCCTATGCCACCGCCTCCGCCCTGCGCACCGCAATAACAACCCCATTTCCCCTAGCTCTCTCACAAACCGACAAACCCCTCGGCTACTCCTACGACCATGAGATCGTCACCCTCTTCGGAACCCTACAGCAGAACAGCCCCTTCCTCCATATCCTAACCAACACCGTTGCCAGCCCCCTCAGCGCCTCTGTAGCCCTCGCCCTCGGCGCCTCCCCCATCATGTCCCAGCACGAGGCCGAATCCGCCCCCCTTGCCGCCGCCGGCGCAACCTTGCTCCTCAACATCGGCACCCTGACCCCCGCTACCCTACCCGCCTACCTGACAGCCGCAGCAACCTACACCTCCGCCAACAGGCGTATGGTTCTCGACCCCGTCGGCCTCGGCGCGACCCCTGCCCGCGCCGCCGCCGTAGCCGCCATCCTGGCCGCCGGTTATCCAAGCGTGATCAAGGGCAACGAAGCTGAAATCGCCTTCCTTGCCGGCGCTCCCTCGGCCCAGCGTGGCGTCGACGCCGGCACCTCAGAGCGAAGTCTGTCCGAAAAAGCTCGCATTGCGGCAAAGGTCGCCGACGAGCAGCGCTGCGTCGTGGTCATGACTGGGCCCGACGACGTGATCACCGACGGGACGCGCTCCGTGGCCTTGCGCGCCGGTCACGCCATGCTGGGCCGGATAACGGGGAGTGGGTGCGCTCTGGGGGTGGCGGTGGCGGCGTTCCTGGCCGTGAGCGAGGACCCGTTTCTCGCGGCGATAGCGGCGTGCCTAGTGCTCGAGGGGGCGGCGGAGTTGGCGATGACTGCAAATCATGTGTCTGGGCCGGGCACATTTGTGCCGGAGTGGATCGATTGCTTGGGTCGGGTTATCATGCAGTGGGATATGTCGGGGCGGATAGATGACATTGATCTTGAGGGACTGTGATGGGGATGTCTTTTTTTTTTTGGTTAGGATGAGCTACATTTAGCTATTATCGTTTATACACGCCGAACGCCCATGCGGCCCGCAACACGGCCAGCCCCCACGCCATGGCGATACTGTCCTTGATGACGCTGAGCTTGCTCCCACCCACCTCCTTCCACGCCACCGGCACCTCGGCCATAGGGATGCCGGCCGCCTCGGCCAGCATCAGCAGCTCGATGTCGAAGATCCAGCCCTCGCTGTGCATGTGCGGGACGATGTGCGGCAGCGCTGCGCGCGAGAGGAGCTTGAACCCGCACTGCGTGTCGCGGATGGCGGATGTGGCGGCGGGGGTCATGAGGCGGATGAGCAGGTGGAAGCAGTGCATGAGGAAGTTGCGGAGGAGGGAGCGCTGCGAGTGTTAGCCTTTTCGGGCAGAATTTATGAGAGTGAATGAGTACCTTAACCACCGCCTCGCTCCCCACCAAATGCGCCCGGCTCCCCACTACCACCACCCGGTGCTGCGCATCACTCTTCTCGGCTCCCACTTTCACGAGCCCGGGCAAATCAGCGAAGCGCGTCGCGCCATCTGCGTCCGCGAAGAGCACCCACAAGCCGCGCACGTGCCGTAGGCCATGCACCACCGCGCCGCCCTTGCCTCTATTCCTCTCCAACTCCACGACTCTAATCACACCATGCGGTATCCGCGTCCCCTTCCCCCCCTCCCTCCACGGCCCCGCCACGCCCACCGGCTCGGGCCGCGCATGCGCAACCGCAAACTCAAGCGCCGTTCTAACCGTCGCGTCGGACGATCCGTCGGACACGACTATGATCTCCCATTCAAGGCCCAGCGGGGTGTAGACGGACTGCAGGACTTCGATGGCTTCTTCGAGCATCCCTGGCAGCCGCGCGGCTTCGTTGTACGCGGGCACCACGACGCTGATGTAGACGGAGGAGGATGGAAGGGTGAAGGGATCGGAGGTGTAGGCGGAGGGGAGGGGGAGGGAGTCGCTGGGGGCGCCGGTGGGAGGGAGGTTCGTGCGGTAGGTATTTTCTCGAGCTGTCGGGGGGCGGGGGCGCGGGGCGACGAGGGTTAGGAGGGTGTAGGACTGTGATGGGGCTTAGTTGCTGTGCTCGGGTTGGGGCTGGTAGAGGAAAGACGCACCGAGAGCGCAACCGCGAGCACCAGCGCTGCCAATCCGGCGAGCAGCACCGGCAGCGGGATCTGGCGCAGTGTGTCCAGCGCGTCCGCGAGGACGGGTGCTAGAGCCGACATGTTCAGCGTGGTGCGCGGATGGGACGCGGCATGTGCGTTGGCGGGTGAAGCGCGGAGCGGTGTCCGGGCGAAGCTACGGCGGGGAGCTACGGCGGGGAGCTACAGCGGAAAGACGCCCAAAAAGACAAAATAGCGGTGCAAATAGGACAAGATAGCGACGCGGTTAATGAGAGACGAGAAGACGAGGTGCTGGATGCGAGACCGGCGTGGTGGTGAGAAAGGCAACGTTTCCACTTCGCGACACGACTTGGTGTTGCGGTGGAGAGACATACCCCTGTCCGTCTCCGCGGCGGGTGGGCCTGGTGAGACAAGGCTGGGGCACATTTGGGGCTGCTTACGGATGTATTGGGGTTTAAAATGGTATGAGATGCAGTTCGTGCTACGCTTTTTGAATTCATGGACTCTGTCTTTTTATTTGCTGGGAATATCTGCTGTTCCCGATTCCTCAAGCCGCACTAGAGCAACATAGTGCCCGCGTTGCTAACCTTATCCATCGTCGGCCGTCAAGATACGCCAGTCCATCGCCTCTATCCCGACGCCAGACTCCTCCCCAGCCGTCCGTCGACGCCATTAGCCAAGCTACGATATGTACATTTGACATTAAAATCCCCATTCCTTCCTTTTTCCATGTGCTCTCTCACAAGAACTTCCCATTTCCCTCCACACTACCTCGCTTCAGCTCTAACCGCGGTGGTCGCACAGGACTCCCCCGATTCGGTGTCTCCGGTGGTGACGGCCGGAACGCCGATCGCCCATCTGTCACCCGCGTGATACCCGTGACGCCCGAGTATGCCGACACGGGCGAGCTAGGTTCGGGCACGTTCGCTACGCGAGTTGATCTTGGTGAGTTGTACCCTGCATTCCTCGTGCGAAGTGACACAGGTGAGCTAGGCTCGGCATCCCCTCTGCGAAGTGACACAGGTGAGCTGAGCTCGGCAGTCACTCTGCGACTTGAAATAATCGGCGTGGTCGGTGTGGTCGGTGTGGTCGGCGTAGTCGGCGTATTGGGCCGCCTGGGATTCTTCGGGGGCGGCGGCGGCGGGGCATCGGCGTCGGGTATCGCCTCCGGGAACGTGTTGTGTGATGTGTCTGCTCTCAATCAGTACGACTCGTTGCTTTTCCGTCCACTCGACTCACTTGATCCCGCATACAGCCCCAACTCGCTCGTTAACCGTCCGGCCATGTGGTCCTTGCGCTGCTTGATAGCGGTCGTGAAGCGCGGATTCGACGCGTCGATGACGGCCCGCGCGGGGAAAGCGGGGAGTTTGGGCTGCGGTGACTGAGCTGCCGGTGGAGAGGGTGTGCTACGGCTTCCCGTGCTGGGAGCCTTGCCCGTGGAGGCGGTGCTGATGAAGGACGCGCGCATGGATCTCACGCCGCTGACCACGTTTTTCACCGACGGCGTATGGTGATCGTGTATGGGGCGGGCGATATGTTCAGCAGGAGGCAGCTCCGGCGGGGTGGGTCCGTCTGACATGCCGTAGAAGAGAATGGATGACCCGACGGAGTGGTGCGAGTTAGAGCGGGTGTGCGAGAAGATGGAGTGCTCAAAGCTCGGCAGCGGTTCGGAGAGGAGTAGAGGCGATGGCGGAACCTCCATGTCCATATTTACCGTCTTGTTGTGATTAATCCGGCCGCTCAGCTCGGCCTGGCTTGGTAGTAGCCGTCCCGTCAGCGCAGGCGATGGCGGACTTCGCCTCGCTTCGCCGGGCAGGAGGCGCTCGTTGCTCACGCCCGCCCCGTACATGTCCATGTCGGACGAGGGGGCCTTGCCGAACCGGCTGAGGCTGAGAACGCTGCTAGTCGCCGTTTCGCGGTGGAGGTCGTTCATGGAGCCGCGCGGCGTGGGGTTCCTTGAATTGGCTCTCGAGGTAGGAGTGGATTGCACGACGCCGCCGTAGAAGCCAGCCTCAATGGCCCGGATGCCGAACAGGTTGGCTTCGTTTTTTTCGCGCGTCGCGCTGTCGGCTGTGCTGTTCCCACTGTCCACTCCCGTGCCCACTTGGGCTTCGAGCTCCATCTTCTTTACATGCTTCTTGAGTCTATATGGTCAGCGCCCGTCGGTGGATGCAACGTCTACTCACTTTCGCTTGTCGAGAAACACTTTCACGAACCCCCCCAGCATTATCAGCCCCAGTAGAGAGCCGAATATTATCCTGTACTGTCAGCGACGCTCAGTCCGGTGGAACCACCGCACTCACGCATACTTGAGGGCCAGATCAAGCGATCCAAAATAGCCCATTGCGAAGAACCAAAAGAGTGACGATTACAAAGTGGACAACCAGCGCCGAAGCGCCGCTGGCATCCTACCGGTTGGGGGTAGTTGAGGGTCGGGAAGCTCGCCACCCAAGAAGCAGGCGCGCGCTGATATTAAAGCTGAGAGTCGCTGTAGGCCGGGATGACTGATCACGCTACGTCGGTGCGATTAATATCGGCGATACCTTGCTCTTCGGGTCCGGAAACCACACCGGGCACCAAAAAATGAGCGACTTGATCAACTAAACGAGCGACTGTAACGGCCAAAAGTGAGACTTTACAGAGCATAACGCGTGAGGAGCGCGGAGCCGGAGTATACGTAGTGCAGTAAGACGCGCAGAGCCACCACAACAGCCTCGTCCTGTGTGGGGCATGCTGATCCTGACTCCGGCAGCCGGCTGAGGTGGGCTGGATGAAGTCCGGTGGGAAGCCCGCGGACCACCCGGCAACAGTCTGCAGGTCGCTGTAAGCGGCTCCCCAGCATATTCACGGTTAATATCCACCACATGCTAGCAGAGTTTTGCCCGCGCAGCAAAGCGGCCAAGCCCTCGCGCGCGGCGGCGGCGGCGGCGGCGGCGGCGGCGGTATAGTGAGTCGATCCTAACGCCTCCGATTCCGATGTATCTGATTCTGATCGTCAATGAAGTCGTGAAGGAACAGAACAGAGAGCGTCAACGGTAGTACCGCGTTTGAGCCTCGCCAAGGCATTTTCTACAGTTGACAGCAGGATGCAACGTCGTATCCCCTCACTTTCCGTGCATCCTCCTGTCAGGTGCTAACTGCTCGTCGTGAGTGCGTTCATGGTGAACTCCAAGGCATATCCCTGGTGATATATTGCGCGGCGATGCGGAGGCGCTGATTTTGGATCCTTGGATCTCGGTGATTGGCGCGAAGGCGCCGCCCTTGCCCTGTTCCTGATAGCATGCATGGCTAGCGCGTGCCGGGGAATTTGGGCCAAAGTTTGACACCAGAAGGTCGGCGATTTCTTGAAGAAGAAACCGAAGGGCCGTAGGGATTACGCCACCGGCTCTTGCCTTTCTCCTGCCTTGCTCAGCCCGCCTCCAACGAGCCAAGGATCGCGGTCGCCATAGAGGAAGGCGATACGGGAGGGAGGGATACTTTGGATGTAAATTTGGTCCATGGGATGACAGGCAGACAAGTATTCGGAATTCATATCCTCGAAATGGAAAACGCATGCGGGGGCCATGCGCGCGGTGTCTCTAACCACGCTATGAGGGCACGGTGAGAGTGCACAGCGGCGGCTCGGTCGTCGAATCGTGGAGTCCGGGGTGGCTTGCGCAAAAGAAAAGGAGGCGATCGGCCATCGTGGGACGAGCCGTAATTCCCGGCCACCGCACCATCAGCCCCGCAGTTCCGCCTTGCTTCATGTTCGTGGGATGCGGCGTGCGCCTTGTGCAGCCAGAGTGGCCAGACCAAGCCTTGAGCGATTACCGAACCGCGGTATCCGTATCGCTGCGTTAACGATAACAGGCAGTGATAGTGTGAGGTACGAGATGATCGTGCTGCCGAGATCCGATGGGATGAGGTTTTACGGCCCGCAGATCCCGGAACTCTCATGAGGAAAGCCAGGCGAACAGAAGCACCACGTGCGAAGGAGTCCAAAGTGCTTCATCTCAGCTTCCGGGCCTTTCGCGTTGTTTACCTGCGTTGACGCGTCCCCGTTGCTGCAAATAAGGCTGCGCGTGTGTCAGCCCTTGCAGGTGTTCGCAGTGCAGCGCAGCGCGCAGAAAACATCGGCTTGCTTCTCCTGCAGAGCGCCTGCATCGTCACGACGCGGGGGCGATTGCGCTGTTGTGTTGGCGGTTACCGCGTCCATGGACATTTGGTTCATTTGGCATGCCAATTTCGCATCGGACATCCTAATTCGGTTGAGAACGAGGTAAGTTTGCCGTTGGGACAGCTGTAAGAGCCGTTAGTCGAGGAAATAGAAGTGCGCAAGTCAGTGATCCCATGAACTTCCCCGCCTCTGGTCACCCCAGATTTCAGCCTAAGGCATATTTCGAGCTGCCCCCACCAAAAATAGAATGAAGCTTCACGACTCGCGGCATCGGCTCTCACCGACAAGTTAACCCCACATACACCCCACACTTCCTCCTCGGCTCGAATCAACATGTCGGCCCAGGGCTCCAAGGTTCTGTCGACCGCGCCGCTGGTCAGTGTCCAACTACAACATTCAACGCGTACAGCGTAAACTGACAGAATGGCGACAGAGCAATGAAGATGCCCGCTGGATTTCGCTCGTGAAGTAGACTGCCATCCCATCCCACTCCACATTGTCCCAATCCCTCACCTCCGCAGGACACAGTACACGGACCCGCAAGGCGTGCACCGCGACTGGGAGTCTGCGGAGCGCCGCACGCGGCCCAAGGGCAGCCTCATTGACGGCGTGGGCATCGTCGCCATCCTGCAGAAGCCGGGTGAGCCGCCGTCCATTCTCCTGCAGAAGCAGTTTCGGCCGCCAGTTGCCAAAATTGCGATCGAGGTCCCGGCCGGTCTGGTCGATGCTGGTGAGACAGCCGAGCAGGCTGCCATCCGCGAGCTGAAGGAGGAGACGGGATATGTCGGCGAACTCGTAGGTTCAGAATTTGGGATCAGCCCGATCATGTTCAACGGTATATATCGGGCTTTTAGTGTGGCAAAACGGTGGTAACGGCTCCAGACCCTGGGTTCTGCAACACGAACCTCAACATGGTACACGTCAACGTCGACCTCACGCGGCCCGAGAACCAGAACCCGCAGACGGAACTTGAGGACAACGAGTTCATCGAATGTTTTACCGTGCCGCTGACGGACCTGTACGTCGAGCTAAAGAAGCTGGACGCGGAAGGCTACGCCATCGATGCGCGCATCGGAACTCTTGCCGAGGGTATCGAGATTGCGAAGCGGTGGAAACTGTGAGCACTCGATTCGCCATTGTAATGCGGAACGAAAGATGTGATTAGACGTTCCACAGCAGATGAAGTTCCCAATATTACCCATTGAAGCGCTCGACGCCGAATCTATGATGCACTGCTATGATAAAGTCATTCAGCGCGAAGTCAGATTGACGTATCTGCAACTGCTTGTACAACCGCACATATCCCCTCCACATGCGGCTCATCGTGCTCCCGGGCTTCTCCTTCGGAATGGGGACAAGCTCACAGTGTAACGCATTTAGCGAGGGCTTGCTCGTTCTTGGTAGCGGGCGGTGGGAAGTATCCAGAGTAGAGACCCTATGCTTCTCTCCATCTCTTACGCCTCGAATTCTTTGTCTAATCATGATGCTAGGCTCTATGGGTTCGAGGACAGGCAGCTGATGGAAGCCAAGTTGTGGAGGGGTTGCTCCTTCGTATCACCAGATTACGCCACATACTCCAATAATACCCAAGTTGGCTATGGCAGCTTACGACTTCCTCCTCGGTCCATTTGAATGAATTGCTCTTTCCGCCTCGGTCTATGCGTGAGTTGCTCTTCCCGTTCGCGGGATCCAGCCTTGGATTGCAGTCACGGGCTGTTCGCCATAAAGCCTCCTCTTCTATCCAACTCTCCGCCTTCTTACTTCTTCATCAACTCACTCCTTCGCTTCGTCTCTCCTTTGCTTCGTCCTTCGTTTATTTCCTCACTTCTCGTTACCATGTCTCTCATGGCTTGTCTCCTTGCAGCCGTGGGCGGTCAGTCCAGCCTTATGGCCTTCGCTGAGAGTCCTGATTTTACCATTGTCAATGTGAAGCCTTACAATCTTGCTCAACCAGCCAAACCATACGTGGTTGCATACCCTCAGACAGCGGAGCAAGTTGTGAACGTCCGTCAAGTGCGGCTCCACGTTCAAATATGCTGTCCAGGCTCGCAGTGGTGGGCACGGCTTCGGCAATTACGGTACCTTTATCACTCGTTGACTGTCCTACGACTGACCCATGTTAGCCTACCGGGGGTGGCCAGGAAAAGGATACCATCACTGTTGACCTCTCAAACCTCAAGGACTTCACCATGGATGAGAAAACAGGGATCGCCAAGGTTGGAGCCGGTACCGTTCTGGGAGAGCTAGCCGACAAGCTCTTCCAGACCGGCAACCGCGCCTTGTCCTACGGCAGATGCACCCACATCGACGTCGGCGGGCATGCTACGGTCGGCGGTTTCGGCTATCAATCGCGCATGTGGAGTCCGATGCTCGACCACGTCGTCTCCGCGGAAGTCGTCCGGACTGACGGCTCCATCGTGACTGCCTGCGATACCTCAAACCAGGATCTCTACTGGGCAATCAAGGGCGCAGCCTCGTCCTTCGGCATCTTCACCCAGTTTAGCTTCAACACGCACCCGGCCCCAACCGAAATGATTGCTTTTACACACATATATTCCCGCGTTGGTGGAATGAAGCCGTTCCCCTCTCTCGCGAAGCCCTTTAAAGCCTGGCAGGCGTACGTCGCGAAGCCCGACACACCGCGCACCCTTGGTACGGACCTGATTCTCAGCCCCGCAGGCGTGGTAATGGTCGGCGCGTTCTTCGGTTCCCAGGCTGACTTCGGCGCTCTCAACCTGACCGGCGTCTTTGGGTATCCGGATGTCAAGACCGTCGTGCCATTCACCTCCTGGCGTGATCTACAAACTAAATGGGCCGCCAAAGCCAGCGCCCAGAGTAATAACCAGTTGGTCGTGACCTTTACCGCGAAGAGCCTCGCCATACCGGCCGACGCACTGATCCATGATACCGCCCTGGACGCGGTGCTCAAGTACCTCGATGACACGGATCCGGGCACCACGGCGTGGGCTGTGACGTTCGATCTCGAGGGCGGGGCCACGGCGGATGTGCCCAGCGACGCGACGGCATCTGGCACCCGGGATACGCTGTATTATATCCAGAGCTATGTGGTTGCGGATAAGCCGAGCCTGAGCGAACCAGACGCGGACTTGGATTCGGGGTTTGAATAACTTGTTTGAAGATGCTGTTCCTGGTCGTAAGCTTGGTGCGTATCCTGGGAATGTGGATCCGGAGTTGCAGGATGGGCCGGAGAGGTATTATGGGGCCAATTTGCCAAGGTTGCAGACGTTGAAGGGGGTGTTGGATCCGGGGAATGTTTTCAGAATCCGCAGAGTATAGTGGCTAGGGGGGGTAGGAAGAGGTGGATCTGGAAGTGATGCTTGATATGGGTACTAGCCGCTTTTCAAGTCGTTGTGTACTGCTGCTGGTGTCCCTGGGGTGATGAAGACGATGGCATTGTAAGTCTCACTTGACTACTATGTAAATGCTATTTCAGGGTCGCAATGGTTGACGTCCGCATGCGTCTGGTTGTGTATAGTCAAAATGATTTGTGGATTCGCACTATAGACCCTGTGTCTGACTCCAATTCCCTACGACTACGCACAACCACGGCATACATCTTTTACGTGAGCCCCCGGACGCAGCCTCCGAGGGGATATCGTTGGCGTGCCCACCCACACCACAGCATGTGCCATGCTTGATCGCCTCCACACCGACGCACATAAGATGAGTGGTTGACGACCCGAGGCACCTCCACGCTAGACTTTTATCCCAGCCGCAAGACATTGCTCTTCAGAGTTCTCGACCGGGCACATAGCTATTCCGCTCAGCCAGCCCGGCCCGAATGTTTCATCTACCTGCCGTACCTGGTGCCTCCTCCAGACGCGAGGCCCACGCAAACAGACAATACCATAATTGGAGGTTTTGTCAGGAATATGCGGAAGGGCACAGATCGCGGGGTACGTGATGCCGGACAACGACCAGCATCGCACTCGCCAGGGTCCAGATCCCATTTGAACACGATCCATCAATCCGTCCAATTCAGCATAAGACCGCTGAGCGCAACCCATCAACCAGTACAGTTCATCATTAGACCGCTGAACGCAGCATAGCGTGCCCACGCACCGTGCCCAAAAGACGCCCGCCGCGTCTCTTCCCTCTCGCCATCAGTCGGCCCTCTCAGTACCGCTCCTCATCCAGTACAGTTCATGCTGTTACTCGGACAGCGTAAATGACCCCGCGCGAGAGGAAGCGGGCCGAAATGGTTTAAGGTATTCCTGGGCCGGGATACGGTCGCAGCCGAATCCGACCAGGCGCCCCGGTCCGCCGGATAGAGGCCGAAGCTGGCTCGCGGTTTGTGCATGGAGCTCGGAGTCGCCGTTGGACGGCCAGCAGGGCAATAGTTCATGACGGCGGTACACCGGAATAAAGACATCGAGGTGGCCCCGCCCGCATGAGCTGGCTTCCTTGGGCGCCTGCCGGCAAAAATGGGAAGTTGGTCAAGGTCGTATCGCCCCCCGCCCCACGCGCCGCACCAAGATGGAATGCCCGATGAAAACTCCAGGCAGCAATGAAGGCTGAGGACCGCGCACCCGGATGCATCGAGGGTAAGCTGGGATGATCTGCCAAAAGGCCTACCACAACTCGTCAAGGCGTTCGAAAATGAACTGGCCGCAATCCGGGAAGGAGAGCAGACCCGGGAAAGGTGTGCCGCTGGCTGTGCTCCTCAGGTACAATCGTTCAGGTCGGTGGCGGCCCCGGAGACAGCAGGCCGGGACATTCCGGCTCACACTTTGGCCCGGATGTCACGTCGCTACCCCCGCGCGCGCGCCACGCCGACATGCTTGAGTACAAAGGGTACCGCGGGACAACACGAGTCGAAGTATCTCGTCCCAGATCACTCAGCAGCAGCAGAGGTCGTACGGAGTCACCGGCGCTTCCTCAATATGCCTTCAAGAAGGCGGGCCAGACCCAAGGACGCAAACCCAACTCCGAGTCCGACTCCCTGGCGGGCTCTGAGAGAAGCCCGCTGGAGGTGGTGGGTGTGGGAGTATATGTAATGAAGCTGGAGATGGCGCAGAGACGGCCAGTCTTTCACCGGAACACGACGGGCGGACGCGCGCTACCGGCATGCCCGGGCAGTTCTGTGGCCCCGGGCCAAGCCCGCGAAGGGAATGCGATATCAAAATTCGCCACCAGCGGGGGCGTACGACTTGGTATGTTTGCGCCGTGCACTGCTTAGTCCGATGTTACATGGCCCATTGATGGGGTCGGAGCTGTTCCAGGACATGGGGTTGCGGTTGGCTCAAATGCTGCATCCGGCGCTGGATCAATGATGGCGCGTATGATGGCGACTGAGTGACCACGCGCTTTGGGGCCAGCCCGCGATATCGAGTCCGACGGGTTCGGGAACAGCGAGGACAAGGCGGAGCACATGCTGCTTCTCGTACGCGGTCCCGACACGGACCGTTCAAATGCCTGGTCCAACTATGGGGATCGCGCGCAAGCCACTTGTTGTGTGGGCCAACACGGTACAGACGCGGTGCGGTACAGGTTGGGAAGAGCTGTTCAACGGTGAAGCGAGGCATGCTTGAGGAGCTTGGGCTGCCCAGAGCGACGGGCGGCCAGCTGTAATCGGACTGGCGGCGCGATATCACTGCTAATCGGATGGCTTCGCTGAGGTGCGCAAGCGCCCGAAAATGTGTCTCATGGAATGTGGGCCGCCGGTGACTCTCTGGAAACATGGACCCGGTCGCAAATACTTATTGGGCGAGGCGCCGGAGCGGCCGGCAATCGTTGTTCATAATGATATTCCGGGCACAGCACAATGAGACGCGTTGGACGTGCTCGAACGTAGTACCCTCGAGCGAGAAGCAACCAGGCGGCCGAATAATGTCGAATTGACGCTCCGGGAACCGGGCCCCAGGTCAGGTAATCCGAGGAGACAGGCGCGAAACACACATGCCGGGGTCCCATTCGTTGCCTGGATCAGGAGAGAGCTTACAGTAGTTGGCGTGCAGAAAACGAGAAGGAAATGTGATGCTTCGATTCTGCGGGCAGGGCCGTCCACATTGATGGTAAAAAATGGTGCCTGACAGCAAGGTGGTGCCGCTTTCCAGCCCCTAGAGATCAGAAGGAGGAGTTTGCCGCCCAGTTCTCACAGAGTGGATGGGAACCAGGCAATCAAAGTCTTCGACTGCTGACCAAACAGATGCCTGATACAGCGGCTGCATACCCACAAGGTCAGACGACGAGGAATGGTCGTGGAGGCTTGTGAGCCCGGCTTGAGCCAGCGTCCAGCAGCTGCGTGTTGCATTTGCCAGTGACGGCCTGGTTTGGACATCCGGGCAGCCAGGGCGTGACAACCCCTGCGCATCGGGCGCGGAAGCGGGGCAGCAATATGATTCCGCGAGAGCTCCCGAAGGCCACGCGAATGCAGTGCGGCCCATCCCTGCGAGAATGGCTCCGTTGCCGGAGAGCGCCGGGCTGGCGGCAGAGCGGGAGGCGAGTTGGTCCGAGGGAAGTACGCTTACTTCTGGCGAAGGCGCATAAGACGAGCTCGGACGGAGGTAAACGGGACAGCAGTCGATCACTTCCACTAGGCGCCGGGCCGCAAGCCGAGAAATGTCTTGCGATCCTGGTCCGCCGAAGGCCGGCCAAGCTGTGGGCGCAGGGCTGCAGGCCGAGCCATTCGTGTCCTCCTTGTCCGTCCGAAGCCGGCTAAGCGGTGGGCACCGGGCCGCAGGCCGAGAAATTTCCGGACATGGTGTAGGACCGAGGCCGGCCAGGCGCTAGGCACCGAGCCGGAAGCCAAGCCATTCGCAGCGTGCTTGACTGTCCGAGGCCGCCCAAGTACCGTGCACCGGGCCACAAATCGAGCCATTCACGGCCTTGATATTGAGCCAAAGATCGGCCAAGCGCTTGCGCCGAGCGGAAGACGGGCAGGCACATATATTGGCTTGTGGCTTTACCAGGGCGGGGCAGCGCAATAGGGCCCCGTACTTGGTGACCTGGAAAAGTAACTTCTTTCTAACTTATACTGGCAGATTGCGCAAAAGCGGGAGCCGAGCCGTTCCGAGCGAGGCGCGCCTACTTCGGGAGCCGGGCCGCCAACCGAGCCATCGATGGCGAGAAAGGGGAACCGGACTAACCCCCGGACCATATAGCAGTGCGGAGTTGCGCATGCCCGGAAGAACCCGTACAGAAATTGATCCAGGAAGGTGTACCGGGAGGCGCGCGTAGATGACAAGGCGTGAATCCCTCCTTCGATACGAGCTGGGGCGTTCCAATCCTGGAATGCCGCACTCGCGTCCAGCCTCATGTGTGCTTCCGAACGCTTCGTTCCTTGCCCTGATTCCTGTGGAGGTCGACATGGCGTTAAGCGCAGCACCAGACGCAGGAGGACACGCTCCGCACAACCAATGCAATGCGAGCGATGCCGATGTTGTCCAAATGATGGCTTGGTGCAAACACAGGTAGACGGGACAAGCGGAGGCGACGGAAACGTTTGCACCTCGATTCCTCAAGGGCGTATAACACCGGAGAGCGGAGACACAATGCCAGGTGCTGCTGCCCTCCCCGGATCGAGTCGCAGAGACAAGCCGGAAGCCACGCATCACCCGGCCCATTGATGCCCCTAGAAGCCGCGCGGTTGGGGTTTGGAGCTGGCGGAAAACGATCGACAAACCGGCCTACGACCTGGAATCCACGGGCAGGCATCAAGGCGGGCGGCGATGGGAGAATGCGATGAATGGAAAAAGGGTCAAGCCCGACTCTGAACCCGAATCTCCTGGAGGCGTTGTTTGGACTCTCCACGTCCCTGAGAACATGGAACCAGTCGAAGCTGCCCCTGGATACGAATCCCAGCCACCGTAGAGCGGGAAGTAAAGATGCGAAAGAAGCCAGCAGATCAAGGAACAGTATCCAGCGGCACCAGCGACGTTTTGTTTAAGCTGACGTCCCGGCCCTGACCCTCGGGCCGCGACAGCGCGCAAGGCTCACAGTCTCGCCGCTCCAGTCAAGTCTTCCACGGCAACCGGAGGCCAGATTGCATATGCTCCTCCGATTCCGGGCCGCTCTCGCCACCCCCGGAGCGCGGGCCATGTTTCTGCAGCCAAGGCGGCCCGGGCACCCAGAATCGATGACTCTGGTTGACGGCCCACGGAGGAGCGCAGTAGCGAGAGAAGGTGTGGTGTGAGTGACGGCGGAGGCGGCGCCAGTAGTTTCTGGAGCCTGTGGCGTTGTCGGAGACAGGGGGGTGCGTTGAGTGGAACTCCAGCCAGAAGCAGGAGCATGGAGCCGCTGCCTGACCGTCCGGGATGCGCTCGGGGAGATTCAGTGAGTATCTCCTGACTACAGGACGGGTGTGGTGTACTGCCGGGGAGTGATGCTTGGAGTGGGCACTGCCTGGAGTTCGGGATGGGCACGCGGCAAGCGAGGCAGCATGGTCGAAGAGTCGAGACGCAGCCGGAATCGCAGATGTATATGTTATACCCGGCACGCCCAGGGTCAAATCTGCATGGTCGATGAATCGAGGCACGGCCGGAATCAATGGCTATTTCGATATACCCGGCAGACCCGGCATCAAATGCGCATCTTGACCTCGCCCGAGGCTGGTCGCAGAGGCCCGCGCTCGCTCCAATGACGGCACCAAGGGGTGACGACGGGTGCTCAACCTCGACACGGGCCGACGGGCGGAGCAGGGGCCGAACAATCGTTGAAAAGGGGTTTCCGCCTGGCAAGGAACCAGACAATCGCTGTGTGGTATCGTTCGCCAGGCAAGGAACCATGCAATCGCAGGGCTTACTCGTCGGCCCGGCACGGACCCAAACAATCGCTGATAAACTTCAAGGCCAGGCAAGTATTGGTCCCCGAGACCAGCCGCGGTTGCGGAGCGCCGGCACCTGGCGCACACATGCAGTACGGTTAAGAGGAACCGGACGGCGGCGGTTGGGCGATAGACACTGGCTTCGCTGGACAGAGTGGCTCATTTGGACAGTTCTGGTGATGTCTGTTGAGTGCTGCGGGCCGGATCTTTCAGAGTTACTGGTGAGTGGCACGAGCGGCGGACGACTTACGGACATCACCAGGGAGCGGGGGCCACCAGACATAGTCGGGTGGTGAGGGCTACAAGGCATCGTCAAAAAGGAAGGAGGTCCGGACATGGTGATGGAAGGTGGGCCAGGCCTGGTGTCAATAGCCTAATTTGGAACCCGCATTCCAAGCGGCGACGATGAGAAGTCGCGGGCCATGATTGCAGCCTGGCCAAAGTGTTCGTTCGGTAACGAAGAGATACCGGGAAGGTGTGAAATGTTTGAAGGTGATGAAAATGGAGAGGATGCGAAGACACTGAGCATTTGTTAGTATGTCTGGTGGAAAGAAACTACTGTACTTCGGCGCTCACAAAAAAAATCGGCTGATACTTCAGTCGGACCATAGGCAACGACGCAAGCAGTGAGAGTGATATGCAACCCTTGATGAGGGAAAAGACGCCGCTTGGCTCTAGAGTAAGAGGTAATCGAAGAACGACACAGCTGGACTCACATATCAGAACGAAACCCTGTGCAGAGGTGCAGAAACTCACCAGTTGAGATTCGATGCCAGCTCGATAAGCGAAGCTGGGAGTGAAAGGAACAACAGCAGCTGAGCAGACAAGAATGGGTTGAATGGGCGTCTGAAGGCTCAGGCGATGGAGTGTGAATGAACTGATGCTCGACAACTGACGGGAAAGTGGACCCTTTTTATGGCTCTTTCGAAGACTTGTTGATTTCACGAGCTCATGGCCGGACCTCAGAAAGTAGAGCAATTGCGGTTGGCATTGGTGCTAAGTAGTCAAGAGCCTCTACTCTTACGGTCCTGAACGGGGAGCTTCGTAGGGACCGAAAGTGATATCTAGAAGCTGAGATCCCAGAACCTAGGGAGGAGGGGTCCCTTGATCCGCCATGTGCTCTGCAGTCACAGCCACCCAATGGAGAGATTCAGCATGAAAAATGGCAGTGACTGTGGAGTGTGGGGAAGAACAGGAAGCAAGCGGCATCTATCACCGCCGGTTGCTTCCATCGTCGATGTTCGACGGACAGCTGCAACGCAACTGGATGAACAAGCGACTTCTCCATTACCACTGATTGCTTTCGTCGTTAGTTCTCGACGGACAGCTGCAAAGCAGCGGGATGAGTAAGCGACTTCTCCATCACCGCTGATTGCTTCCCTCGTCAGTCTTCGACGGACAGCTGCAAAGCAACGGGATGAACAATCAGGAACTCCACAACCGGCTCGCGGCCAGAGCTCACGGCTAGAGGCTCACCATTACTGCTCTCAGGTTCTCCAGCCAAGGACGGGCAATGTATTGATAGAGTGCAGCTGCGGTCTACCTGATGGTTCATCGCTGCCGGATCAGTGGTCGTTGGACGCCGCAATCATGAAGAGTCTCACCCAAAAGCCTCCAGGACGTTGATATCAGCTGCAATCACCTATCTCGGCCCCCATCGACTTCCTCCGTGATATCCCAGCCTCCAGACAGAGGCGTCGTCAAAGCTCCTCAGCTCGTGGAGCTGCCACCGACAGTTCGCAGTTCGCAAGTCCGATGCGGCGACGAAACATGCATCTCAACGGCAGGGACGTCTTGTGCGGCGTGTGCGGCTCCGTACCTGCTTATCATGAACCGAAGAAGGCGTCCAGACCGTGATGCACAAGCAGCACGCATGCATGTGAAGGGCTGACGTCTGCTTGGGGTGTGGCTGCAAGCCGCAATCTCCCTTCCCGTTCAGCCTCTTCTTCTCTTCGTTGCTTCGGTTTGGCGTCCGATAAGGCGGGGCGGCAGGGGCCGCGCGCTAGTTTACTGCAGGGCAGCGGTGGAGGGGAAGAAAGTAGTGGGAGCTGTGCCTGAGTATCTTTACGCCACATCTTAAGTCTGACAATATGAGAAAGAGAAGACGTCGGAGTCCGGAGCGGAGAGGTTTGATAGGAGTGTTAAGGTAGTGTTGGTTAGATTGAAAGGTTTCCAGTTTGTATGCGTACCTGGCGATCTTGGTATAATTGTGACGGAGTGACAAGGGTTACGCAAACAATCACCAATGGTGTACAAGCAATTTCCAGGCTGACGGGGCATCAATAAGGCTCACTTGCATCTTTATGCAGAGAAGTGGGGGAAGGAGAGATGGCCGTGAGAGGCCTGAATGCGAGGCGATGCGGTAGAAGCGGGGGAACGGAGTTGAAGTGGGAGAGCGTGGGGGGCAGAACATGAGGGGAAGCGTGAGGGGATGCGGAGATGGAGCGTGTGACTTGAGCGTGACTACCATGTCCCTATGCTTTTGACCAGGAATAGAGATGGTGGGGTTATGGTTGGACGCCGCATTGTTGGTTGGTTAGAGAGGGCGAAAGGGCGAGCAAGAGAGGAGAGGAGAGCCATCATATCCTTGACTACGAGAGAGAATCGAACGAGGTTACAGAGAGACACAAACACACTGTGCATACACACACACACATCTACGACTACACCTTCTTCCGTCTCATCTCCTTCTCGTTCTCTTTCCCCTCATATTCTATCGCTCTCCTCCCCCCCCCCCCTCTCGCTTCCCTTTCGCTCCTTTTTACCTATGCCACCCCCTTTGAGCTGCTGCGCCTTGTCTTACTGCCGCTCGCACGCACAATGGCCACCACAACAGTCACTCCTGGCGTAGTCCGCACTGCGTCGTGTGCCGGTGTCCCCCTCAGCCACCCAACTCCCGACCTTCAATCGCTTCAAGGCGCCTATGTTCAAAATGTTGAGCGGTTAGAGGAGCGAGCTGAACGCATGAGCTTGGGTTCCAATATTGGCGAGGAGATTCGGAAGATCTGTGAGGAGCAGAAGCGCAGCGACAGCATCGCCAGTCGCGCCAGCCGTGGTAGTCGTCGCTCGTCCCTCGAGCAACACAGTGCCAGTCAACAACGACAAAGACCTCGCGACTCGTCCTTGAGTTCCTACACAAACTCCATCGTCGAAGTCAACGGCGCGGCGCGCTACGGTGGATACTCACCCAGTGGCTACATTGGTTCTCCACTTGGATCGCAGCGCTCGCTCCGCTCTGGGTCCTGGTCGCAAGTCTCCCACCCGACGTCTATGCCCGCCACGGTTCCTCGTTCCACCTCCAAAGCATCTCGTTCCACTTCCAAAGCATCTCGTCTGGGCAACATGTCGAGTCCCGAAACTGACACCGCCGAAATGCATGAGGAGCTACAGACAACACCAAACGCTCGCCATTCTCGTGTCCCCGCAAACGAATCGACGTCACGCTACCGATCACGACGGAGTTCTGCCGCCCACTCCCGTTATCGTCTCTCCACCGGACGTCTACCCAGCGATGCGTCCTATACCGGCCTTTACGACCAGTCTGAGAGCCAAACGGAGACGCGAGATTCCGCCGTCTTCGGAGATCTGTATGAATCTGCTGCGAAAGAAGTCAAGTACGACCCACCACCGGAGCAAACGACTCGTGTCAGTATCTACTCCCCCACTTCCCCGAATGCAAGCCGCCGCCAGACGCTCGAAGCGAATAATCATCCACTTTCTCCCCAACGCAGTCACCAATCTTTCCTCCCGCCCGTGCAGCAAGGCGAGGCCAGCGATTTTTCGGTCGGCTTCGACTTCACGGGCCATGGACAACACACGCTGGATGTACAAAACATACTGGAGGGGCAGAACATGGAGGGTGGGCAAATCTTGCCAGGCGGCCAACACAGGCTGGGAATCCCCGACGGTCCCATCCGGCCGTCGTCGGCGGGGTCAATGGATACGCTTCAACAGGCCCAGGCGCTGTTCAAGGACTTTGACGGCACCCACTACCGCGTGCCTTCCCTCCGCATTCCCAGCGGTGAGACCGACGACGGCCGGGGCGATGTACTCAGAGACCTCCCGCACTTTGAAGACGGTGTGCCGCCTCCGGACGAGGACATGGTCTTCTACCCGGCACCCGTACCTCGCACACTCAACCTTCCGCAACGCCTGTCCCAGGGTCCATCCGCCGCCGTGCACGCCAGACGCCGCACGCAGATCATCAACACGCTGTCGGCTGACGTCCGCAAGTCTGCCGCCTGGCTCAAGCATGACAGCTCCAGCGATCCGGACCTGCGCAAAAGCAAGCACATGTCTGCTCTGCCGCCGCAGCTGCGCGCAAGCGTATTCTTTGAGCACCAGTCGCGTTCGCAGGAGGTCGAAGTCAGGGAGTCGGCGGTGGCGACGCTAGATGACCTGCTCAATGCATCTGCCCACGCACCGGTTAGTGCTTTCACAGACCACCCCTTTGCAGGACGGGCAGGCGCGAAGGGCATTTACGAAAAGGAACATGCGCCGCGGAACTCGACGCATGTAGAACGGCCTGCAGAGGAAAAGAAGAAGCGACGCAGCTCGTTTCTCGGCCTGCGACGTGCGTCAGCCGCATCAGAGGATCTCCTCGCCGACGGCCGTAAGACACCCAACAGGCTACAGAAGCGCGACAGTCGTCCACCAAGTCTCGGCAACGGACTCGATGACTCGGCCCTTGCACGTGGTCCCAACGGCGAAATTGGTGGAGTCGAGGCGCCCAGCCAGCCACGCATCGAGATTGACGGGCCGGATGATGAAGCCGTCGAGTCAGATGAAGAAGCTGAGCCAGAGCCGGAAGAAGAAGAGGAGGAGCCAATGGGTCGGCCCACTACGCTCCTTGCCGAACTGCAGATCCGCAAGGCTCAGCTGCGGCAGCGCAACCGCACCGCCGTCACCGCCTTCCCGAATGGCATGCACTCAACACTCCTCGAACTCGATGCCGTCGCGCAAGTCGAGAAGAAAAAGCGGCAGAAGGCCCGTGTGGCTTTGGCGTGGGAAGACGAGCCAGAGGAAGATCCGCACGGGGACGACGAAGACGTCCCGCTCGGCATGCTCTTCCCCGCCAAGAACGGTCTCGTCAAGGAGAAGCTCGCGCAGCTCGGTCTCGCTGACTGGGACCGTCCGCTCGGCTTGCTCGAGAAGCGCGATATCGAGGAGAACGAGCCGTTGGCCCGGCGCGCGGCTCGGCTGCGCGGCGGAATCCCTGTCCGCGCGAGCCAGTACATGATCCCGTCTATTGTAGCCGACGAACCCAGCGAAGACGAGGAGGAAGAAGGCGAAACGCTAGGCCAGCGCCTCCGCCGCCTCAAAGCCGAAAAGGAAAAGGAAGCTGGGTCCGCCAAGTCCGCTGACGCCAGGTCTGCCGACCCCGAAGCCCGCCCGCTCAGCAGCACTTTCGCCACCGAGCTCCTCGGCGACCTGGGCGCCGCCGCACCTGCCAGTGCTAACGGCGCGACTTCGGAAGCCGCGAACGACAAGGACAAGCCCGAGGAAGGAACGACAGAGCACCCTACCCTCGACCCGGGAAGGCTCGACCTGCCCAAATCCCCCGACCTTACCTCCCGCGCCTCCTCCCCCGCCGCCACGCCCCTCGATCCCCCCGACCGCTCCACCGCCCTCACCCCCGGCGACGATGAAACGCTCGGCCAGCGCCGCGCCCGTCTCCAGCGCGAGCGCGAAGCCGCCGCCGCCGCCGGCCGCCCCGGCCCTCCGAAGCGGAAGGGCTCGCGCATGACGCTCCTGGGCACGGAGGTGTGGCTGGACCGGGCGCCAGAGCCAGTTCAACAAGCGCCCACAGGGCCATACGAGAACACTGGTCCAGACGTTAGCATGCACGACTTGCTGCAGAATATGCCGGCGGGGAAGCATGTCGCGCGGAAGGTGTCGAATGATATGCTCACGGCGGCGCTGCCGCGCGGGAGTTTGCTGAGGCAGAATGAGGAGGCGAGGCTGAGTCGTGTGCTTGGGGCGCCGCCGTTGGGGCAGAGGACTGTTAGTGGGGAGAATGCGCTTAATCTGCTGGGGGGTGATTGGCGGGCGGAGCCGGAGAGGAAGAGCGCGGCGTTTAGGGGGGGGTTGTTTAATACCGGGACTGGGGGGGCGATGATGGATCCTGCGTATGGGGGGATGATGGCTGGTGGGATGTTGGGGATGGGGGTTCAGCAGCCAGTTGGGGTGAATAATTGGGCGGCGATGAGCAATCCGACGCTTGTTAGTGCGTATGGTGCGCAACAGAGTCAGGCGCAGCAGGCGCACATGCGGGCGGAGTATGCGAGGCATAGCACGTTTAGCGGGTGGGGTGGGCAGGGGCAGTTGGGTATGGGGATGGGGATGGGGATGGGGATGGGGTACGCTGCTGTGCCGGATCAGAGGGTTGTGGATAAGGTGGGGAAGTGGATGCGGGGGTTGGAGTAGGTGGTGCTTGGTCGTTGGATTGAGGTGATTAAAAGCTTGGGTATGGGCATTGGAGTATGATAGATGGTGCTGGTGTACTGCAGCGTTTTCTGGATGGAGAGTGAGGGTCGGGAGCGAGCATTTTGAGCATCTTTGCGGGGTTAGGATAGTGTTAATGCGCTAATTGCTCCGCTGTTGGTTTGGCTGTTGATTTGGTTGCTCGTGATGGATGGATGTTGGTGAGACTGTAGGCTTGGTTGTGGTCGACGTCAGCCTTCGGCACATGTTCCGAACGAGTAAGCATTTCATCTGCGTAGGCACATTGCTGGCGGATGATATCACTACTTAGGTATCTAGTGAACGATTGGCGTCGCTTGCTGCTATATTCGTCTGGCGAGGCCGTTTATCTGAGGCATAGCCTGGTGTCACGTGGTTGGGGCGCCGACAGCCTCGTCGATTGTGCGAGTGGTGAGTGGATGAGAAGGGCTGGGGTGTGTGCAGTACGAGAGATTAGTGCTTTGCGGTGGTTATGATGACTATGATGAACGGGTAGGACGGATGGGATTGAGGTGAGTCGTGGAGAACCTTTTCGAGGATCGAAGCTGACGACACTCCAGTGATATGCCTCTACCATGAGGCCGTTCAGGTGCCTCCCGCTTTGGTACTATGCAGCTTAAAGTTCCACTAAAAGTACGGCGGGAGTCCTCTCCAAAGTACGACTCTCGACTGAATAGCCCGTTCCGCAACATCAATTCCCTTCGAAGTCATGTTCCGAATACCCGAGTCATCCCCCCTCTCGAGCGTCCCTGGCATCCCCACACGAGCAGTGTACCTGAAGCCCACATGCCACCGATCACTCGTATCCCCACCCTCATCGTCGTCTCCATCCCAGGTTTCCACCAACTTCCCCGCCGTCAACCCAGGTCGTGGTCTAGTTGATCGTAGCAGGGTAGTCCAAGACACGTGCTTCCTCGGCATGTGTTCTGGTGTATCGTGGGAATCTGATGCTCGCAGGTCCGAACGGGAAGTTACGTGATGGCGATACTGTGATGCTGGGCCTTCGGCTGCTCGTGATGGTGGTGTGGACTTGGGCGGTGGGCATCGAACGTCATCCAACGGAGCCGGGAGAAGCTGCACGGCAGAGAGTTATAAAATCCCCCATCACCACGCTTACACTATCAGCCAGACTCGAAGCGCGCAGCATCACTTCAGCCTCGTCTCACACATCTCTCAACTTCAAACCACCACTCCAATAAACAATGCGTCCCGCCCGCATTCTCACCTCCCTCGTCCTCGTCGCACCAATATCCGCCCTCCCCGTCCCCGCCCCCTCTCCCCAACTCGGTGGTATCCCCAGCCTCTCCGACCTCGTAGGAACTCTGCGGGGAGTGGGCGACCTCCTTCAAGGCCAAACGCTAGACAACATCGCATCGCTGATAGACAACGGCGCCGCGCTGCTGACCCCTGAGTTTGTGAATCAGACGCAGACGTTGATTGGGACTGTTGATGCGGTAAGTTGTACATAGGATGGGTTGGAGAGTTTGCTGATATGTGAACAGGCGTTGCCGGCGCTGGCGGGGCTGTTGGGGAGTTTAGGGGGAACTGCTGGTGCGGGGACGGCGACGGTGGGGACAGTAGGGACGGCGGTGTGATGTGTATTGTCTTCTCGGTTTCTTTAAGCAAAGTAGCTCGTGATTGGGAGCCTTGCGGTTTGATGATCACTCCTTGAATAGCGTTCTGGAACACAATTCATCCAGTTACCAACATGGACTTCACGCATTAATCATGCCGACTATCGAATGCCGTACAATGCAACAGTTAACGCTTCGGCGAAGCTTCCCTCATTATGTCCGTCTCTATGGTCGTCTCGTTGGACTCGTACTTCGTAAACGGCCATCAAAAGCGCTTTAATCTCGTCCCAATCTCCCTTTCATCCGCCAGTCGGACAAGCTCACTCCCAATCACAACGTCCATCAGTCCCAGCCCGACACTCTTATAAATGACATTCCCCCGCTCCAACCACTCCTTCAAGCTCGCATTCGGATCCTTGCCCTCCTTCTCACTCTTCCCACTCTTCTTGCTATCTCCACTGTCCTTACTCACCACGCTCTCACTACTTCCATCCGTACCCAGATCCGTCACCCCGTGAACCTCTCGCTTCAACATCACCAGCTCCCCAAGCTCAACCACATCCCTCCCCCCAAGCCCCGCCTGAATAACCTCCCCCGCCTCACGCATACACGACTCCACACTATCCACAATAATCGCCCCCCCCTGCTTCGCATGCTTATGAAAGTGCCGATGATGCGCATCATCCTTCGCCACCGCCTGCCGAATAACATCTGGATGTATCTCAATCATATGCGGCTTATAACTCCCAATAGCCGCAATATACCTCCCCTTCCTCCGCCCCTCCGTATGCGTCAATATCTCCGGCGGAAAAAGCGCGCTCAAGCTCGGCGTCGTGCAGAATATCACCGCCGCGCCCCGTACCAAGCTCTTCAGATGCCGCGCATACTCCCCATGGTTCGGCGTCACGATCTTCGCAACGGGGTGCTCAATCTCCACTGGCCACGGCGTCTTATAAAGCTCTCGGATCAGATTCGCAGCCCGCTCAAACGACCGGTTGATGATGTTGAGATGATGTACGTCCGGCCCGCGTAGGAGTAGCGCGAGGCGCGCATGCCAGTACGCCTGCTTCCCCGCGCCGAAGATAAGCACGTCGTGCACGTTTGCGCGCCGGCGGAAGAGCAGCGTGCTCGCCAGCGCGGTGCGGAAGGCCGTGATTTCAGCTGCATTGAGCAGGGCGCGCAGACGCCCGGAGCCGTCGAGCAGCGTCAGGCTGCCCTGCGGCGATGTAGAATCATCCCGCGGTGTCGGGGAGAAATCCATGCTATTGAGCGTCGAGTTCGAGATATCAAGGCTAGGACTCGGCGTCGGGTCCGCGAGGCTCAGGGCCGTGAGGGACGGGGACGACTCGCTCGTGTCGGGCGGGGTGGGGTTGAGCCCGATGGTCCCGTCTAGCTGCGGCTCGGCGAGGGTGACGATCTTTACGCCCATTGCGGAGGCGCTGGAGGCGGGCATGAAGAGGGTTGTTTGGCCATCGGGGCGTTTGATGTGCGAGCGTGCGGGTTGGAGGGTTGCGCAGCAGGGATTGTTGTCCTCGGCCAGGCCGGTGGAGTACTGGTGGAGGGCGTCGGAGAGGACCTCTTGCAGGTCGAGGATGTCGGATTGGGTGAGGGAGTGGAGGAGGGTGCGGAGGTCGTCGTCGCTTAGGATTGTGAGGGGCATTGTTGTGGTGCTGTGGTGTTGTGGTGGGGGGTGAGAGGTGGGGTTCTGAAGTTGGAGAGGGGTACGAGGGGCAGGAGGGGTTCTGGGCTTCAGGGCCTGGGCTATCTGATTCCAATACTGGTTGCTGACGAAACCCTTGGCCAGGAGGCTTGGGAGGGAGGGTGGCGGTTACGGTGCAAGCTTACTACTTCATTACTGCTGATTCCTGGGTTCAGCTGTCGGACTGGGCCCCAGCCTTGCTGCTTTCGGGTTGCCGAGATATCTGCGCGGCTAGCTGCTCCACCCCCGGCGCTACAGGAAGCTTGCTTGGGAAGCTTGAACGGAAAAAGAGCGCGCTGACGGAAAGCTTGCTAAGTCAAGTTTTACCTTCGTTTGACGCGCCATCGGGGAGAACCCTCATGTCCGTGCTAGATATCCTCCGGTAACCCACACAGCTGATGCCATAGCATGCCGACCACGGCGTAAATGTCCAAGTGCGAGCCAAGGCTTAGACCGAACAGCTACTGGAACAACAATCAGTTCACGCACTACGAAATGGGAAATTACATGAAACCCGCAAGGGTTCATGATTCATTTGCGATCTATGCATTCCGATCCGTGGTCCCGAGCCGTATCTCGACCTCTAGCAATAACTATTGGAAAGACGGGCAAAGACCTTCAAGCAAAATAGCTCTTCCAAAGCACGCCCTCTAGATCCTCAAGTTGCTCGGGTTCAAACGCCTAGAAAATATTAGCATCTGGGTATTCGTGTCACTACGCAACGGAGTAATCATACCTTGACATCCACATGCCATGTATCCTGCCTCGTCTTCTTAAAGTCCGCCAGAATCTGCTTCACACTCTTCCCCACCATACCGGGATCCCCAGCAGCCTTGAGAGCGAGCGTTGCCAACACACCCGGCAGCCACGCAGGCGGCGGGCTCGTATACGGGAACGCCGAGACCAGAGACCCTAAACCGAGCACGGCACCGTGGCGAGTGATAACGAGCTTGTTCTGCTCCGGCGTAGGAGTTGCGGTACGGTCCCCGGCAAGGCGCCGCTTGGGCAGAGGGTTCTTTCGCAATATCTCGGTGAAGCGATCCTTCAGCTCCGAAACAACCTTCTCCCGCAGGCCCACGGGCGAGCAGCGGATCATGCCAGACAGCGTGGTTGAGGCGCCTATGCGGACTTCCAACTGACTGTCACCCAACATCGAAGAGACGCAGTCGTACAGGATCTGCTGCTGCGTCGGAGACATCAGGAAGAGTTGACGGAAGTAGATGATTTGAATGCAGATCAGGATACGCAGACGTTGATGCCAGGAGGATGCCGTTTTGCCGATGTTCACAAGCGCCTTGATGAACTCTGCGTCCTCACCCGGGCGGTGGGGAATGTTGGGCATGTGTCTAAAAACCAGATACGCCAGCCCTTGGAGCTCCTGGTCCTCCTTGATGTCCATCATGTGAAGGAGCTGCTCGAGGAAGACGTGAGGGAAGAACTTGACGAGCTGAATGCACTCCTGGGATGACAGCATTCCGTCGAGCCACAGAAGAACGGTTTTGCCGCCAGACGTGTACGGTGAAGGTGTCTGCTGGCCAGGCGTGCGCTCTTTGCGCCACTTCTCCAGCTGCTCGAACACTTTATGGACCGTTGCAGAGAATTCCTCATCGGGCTGATAGGGTCGGACGCCAATTGAGCAGGCTTCTTTCTGCTTTTCGATCAAGGTCTTGACATTGGCGTATGACTCGTGGTAGCGAGACCGATATATGGCTGCTATTCCTAGTCCCATGGCCTCGCGCACACCCTTGTAGGGGTGGTCGAGATGCTCCATGAAGTTTTCCAGGACCGGTTTCTCAAGCCGGAAGTGCCAACCCGTGGTCGTGATTGCTTGATTCAGCAACTGAATCTTCGAGCTCTCCTTGAAAGCAGCATTCGACGACATATCCAGGCGAAAGCCAGCCAGAAGGTCAAGGAGCGGCCACACCCGACGAGGATCCTTGCCTTGCAGAATCAGCTGCAAGAATGAGGTCCAGTAGTTGGAGTTTTCCGGGGTTAAGCCGTCCTTGAATATGCCCCGAACCACAGGGAAGACGAAACGCCAGACTTCCAACCGCAGGTCCTCCTCAAGGTCGACGGCACAAGACAGCAAGGCGCACATGATTTCAGCCGTGGCTCTGTGTTGATGCTTGTCGCTACCGTCGCTGTACACGGCCATAGTGAGATCCTTGATATCCTCGAAGGTCGCCACGGAAGCCCCCCCAAAGATGAGATCAAAGGTGTGCGTGAGCAGCAGGGCGTTGGCTGTACGGAAGCGGTCATTTGAAGTGTCCTTGGGCTCTTGCTTCATGAACGCGAAGAATGTGGAGAACCAGTGGCGATCCAAGAGGGAACCGAGGCGCTTCCGAGCTTCTGTCTCGGTCTCATCGTACTCCATCCGCGTCGGGTTGGTAACGAATGCAGGCATAGTCGGTTTCCACGCCAGCCACCCGGGGTAATCAAAGTCCACATAGTACTCTGCTTCCGGGTGCGCAAAGTCGTCTAGGAACTCTTCGGTCCACCCAGGCTCAAGGTTCTTTGTCGGCACCTGAATCTTATCCGGGAGTTCCTCTTCACCGAGAATGTATCTCTTGTAGTCATGCTTGCACAGACTCCGAACACTGATGTAGTTGAAGATGCTATGCAGCGCGGTCGAGTACATTCCACGCAGGCTGGGATGAGGATCGATTGAGCCCTTGGTGATGAGATCAAGCATAGGCCCCGAGGCGATTGTGTGAAACCGCACGTCCAGGTTCACCAAGATGGCGGCGGTCCGCTGGGCTTGCTTCCAGTGGGAAGTGCGCGCAACATCCACCAACTCCGCGGCCAGTTCAGCTTTCTTGCCTTCTATCTTGGCACGTAACGCCCGGATCCGCTGCTTTCTCTTTTCTATCCGACTTTTGATCTCACTGGCTTCTTCATCCGGAACCGGGACAGCGATTGCGTCGACGGTGTCGTGATCGAGAATAACCATCAAATCAAGCGCCTTGCCCATATCCATGACCTGATACAGGGCATTGGCGAGAAGCTTTTGGATAGATTGCTTGTCCGCATTGGTCGCTTCTATGAATATCTTGATCAAGCGGGGGGTGTACTTCCAGTTCCGGCTGATAGATTTGGCGAGGCTGCCGAAGAGCAAGGAAAACATGGCACCCTTGATTCGAGGGAAGTCATGAACTTTGACCGCCTTCTCCAAAGCGTCGAGTAGCGGAGGAATAACAAGTGTACGAGCGCCCGAAATGCATTTGAGGGCAGATTCATTGGCGCCTTGAGCGGTTCGGCGAATTTCCGTGTAGATCGACACGCTGGAGTGGGCGAGATCCATGAGGAGCTGATTCTCCAACGGGCCTTGCGGACGAGGACTCGCGTTATGGCGTAAACGCTGAAGGTGGTACACGTTTGCACGACGCACCAACAGTGGGCGCGGGTATTCTTTGCGGAGCCCGCTGAATTTGTAAGGGTGAATGTCGGCCGCCAGGAGACGGGTAACCCTGTCCAGGACGTGCGCTGAGCGCTCGATTCCAACGTCCACAAACCATGCGCGGTACGCGTTGTAGAGAGCGTTGAAGCATGGCACATCGTCTTGTTGATGATTCACCAAGAAGACGTGAACTCGATGTAAGCATTCGCCGGCCAGTTGCCTCAATTCGTGAATCTCCTGGTACTCTGAGCTGTCGGTCGCTAGGGGATATCCGGTTTCATATCGAAATGACCGCGTGACATCCTCCTCGTCCGCTTCCCCTAAGCTTAGCTCTTCCACGTCAGATTCCTCCAAATCGGACGGGTCGTCAACACTCGAGGTATCGATGTCCATGGCCTCGCCAGCCGGCTTTTGGTTATATTTAGGGTCGAACAAGACCGCGACCCCAGATATGATTAGCCGGAGCAGGGTAAGGTTGCGCGACACTTCGTCAGACCACTCTTTGCCAGTCCCATCGCGATTGATCGGCGAATTGTCGCCAGTGAGCGCACCTAGTGCATCAATCGCGCTCTTCGCCTGCGACTCGAAAAGCTCGATAGCAAACCGCACCTCTTCCGGCCTAGGCTTGTGCCAGCGGAGGGTCAACTGGTTCGGATCCGTAAATCTACCCCAGTCGTCGGCGGTAAGGCCGTGAGCCAGCCGGCTCGGCTCGTAAATCGAGAAGTCGAGAGTGTACGTCATGGTCAAGTTCAGAAGTAGATGATGGACAAAGTTTGAAACATGCACCGTCGGGATGCCTTTGCACCGCTGTTGCATGTATGTGGCAATGTCGAAGAGTTCCTGCTTCCACTGAAGGACGGCGTCCCCGACATGTACGACACACATACTCAGCAAGCTAATGTTCCAAACCAGAGCGCGGTCCCGAGGGTAGACTTCGGAGCCGGTAGTACGAGTCGACCCGGCACCGTTGTCATCGATCTCGGTGCGGATGGAGGCAATCAGCTCCGGAAGCAGTTTCTTGAGCGCTTTCTCCGGGTTGACCTTGACCATCGCGTTGCAGATGAATGCTACAGCATCTCGAGCCTGGTGGATGACGTGATTGGTGACAAAGTGAACAATCTTGTTGAGCGCAATGTCGTAGAGCTCAGGAGATAGTGCCGCCAGGAGCGGAGTAAAGGTCGCCGGCAAGGTATTGACCACATTTTCCTCAGGTGAGCCACTGCGAACGCGAGAGGCATCTGGCAAGTTTTCCAGGAGAGTGAATACCCGGGCGAGGAAAGAGCTGACGAACTCTGCAAGTTCCGCAGTGGAGGAGCGCAGAATCCTAGCCTCATCAGCATCACTCATATCTCCGTAATTCAGCTCGACACCAGCTCCCTCTCTCTCCAATATGTCGACTTGCTCCGTGACCCAACCAACCGCGGGTCCACTACCCTCATCTTCGTGGCCTGATGCAATGCTGTCCGCATCACTACCAACGGGGCTTGAGATTTTCTCTTTGGTGAGGTCATGGAACGGGATGTTGTACGCGACCGCCTGGATGAAAGCCAACGTATGCATGGTCTTCTCCAAATCATTGGCATCAATTCCCGGAAGCGCGAGTCCCAGCAGGGTCGTGATGTGGCAGCGATAACCCTTGGAGCGTGCCATTATACGCGCCAGAACCTGCAACGAACGGATAGACGAGATGGTCCGATGCACTTCAACTAGCCCCTGCATCGCCGGGTAGATGCGTTGCAAGGCGCCTGGAAGGATGAGATCGGGTTCCAGATACGCAAGGCTCTGCAGTGACGAAAGGGCAAAGTTCATTGCTGTTCCACTTTTCGCATATATTCCCATGAACACGACGTCCCGCAAACACAGCACGAACCGCCTCTTGACCACGTCATTCAGCCGCCTCTCTTCGGGGACCTCCATTTCGCCGCTATGCTCCCGATTCCAACGCATGACAAAAAAGTCTGCAAGGAAATAGACAAGCTGAGAAAGGGTTTTCGTCCAGCCCCCTGTGTTTGACGGGTGGAAAAAGGTCTCCACGGCCTGGATGAGGCCTTCGAGGTTTGATAGGATGGAATTCTCCTGAGTCAAGCAGAGAGGCGACAGCGACAGGACTATCCAGCGCGCAATGTGATGCGCGATTGGATGCTTCCGCTGGTCGCGATCCAGCATGATGGCGAGTCCGGCTTGGCTGTCCACGTATTGCGCGTACGGAGAGTTTGCTTGCCCTACAGGAATATCCAAAACGCGGAGCACCGCTGTGAAAATCAGCGAGGACTGCTCCTCCGTGTAGATGCCATGCGCCGAAAATTCCAGGTGGGGACTTGAGAGTGAATCCCGCGCAAGCCGGGAGAAAATATCGATGAAGTGCACATCGAAAGTCCTCGAACGGTTCACGAGTGACCACAAGTGGAAGAATGTAGGCAGGTACTGCTGAGGATGCAACTGAGGGTCATCGTCGAGGGCAGGCGTTGTCGGCAACAAGAGGTTAAGCAAGCCTACAACGACAAAGGCATTCTCAGTCCACGACGTGCTGAAGAAGGGCAAAAACTCCTCCAGCATATCCGGAATGGCTTTCGGATCGAAGTACAGCTGAGCAAAGGTGCAAAGCTTCGTCAGTGTTCGGTAGTTGCGCTTCATATGATTGCTAGCGGAGGACGTTCCGCATTCGCTCGGGAACACAAAGATCTTGAGCTCTCTGTACAGTGGCCGCCAATCCAGAGTAAGGTCTTTTCCGGGACGAAGGTAGTGCTTCCGCCTGAAGCTGTAAGCTTTAAAGTAACTCCAATGCATCACTAGACTTACTTCGTCAAAACCATGAACATGCTCGCAAACCTCTCTGCCACCAGATAGTCCAGCCCAGGAGCTAGCGCCAGCTCATAGTAGAGCTTGACCAGCCTGATCCGCGTCTCCCGCGGAAGATCAAACTTCAGAGACAGCCAGCCCCGAATTTCCCTTGTCCAATGTACGGCGCCCGAGGAGAAGTCTCCCGCTTCTAGCGCCATGTGTAGATGCTTTAGGCATATTTCCAAGTTCTTCTCTCGATCCGACGCATCCTCCGTCGCGTAGGGGAGGTACTTGAAGTATGGAAATGTCCGGGGTCGGGTACGCGCCAATTTCGGGGCTTCGTCGAGATTTCCGTTCGCATTCCGCCATCCGCCACCTGGGGTAGATGCTCGCGATATCTCGTTTGCAGCAGAGGCCTGCAGGGCGCCGGCAAGCCCTCCTATCCGCCCATCGGGAGCCATGATTGAGGTTCTAAGATAGCTTGCGAGGTGTGTGATGGAGGTAAGGCTGCGCAATTCGATTATCGACTATCAGGCAAAGTACGAATAGAAGATACGGCTGTGCGTGATATCCGACCCTGTAAGCTGTACGGAGCTATATGAAGTTGTGCGACTACGATGGAGTCAAAGCAAAGGCGATCGCATTCGAGATGTGGCTTCGGTGGAAAGAGCAAGCACGCGACCGATGCGGCTATGCCACGTACGGGACGTCGGTTCGGGAAGTCGGGATGTGCGAATGAGGCTCCGACGCAGGTGTGAGGGACAAGGTTCAGGCGAGAAAAGAAGAGAAGCAGCTTCGAAGAGCGAGGAATAAGGTTGCGGTGTCCGGGGTTGGCGGGAGAACAGTGCCAGAGGTGAGGTGCAGGCGGGGGCGGGGGGGGCGGGGGGGGGGGAGAAGGAGGAGAGATTTGGGGGAGGACAGCAGGAACGAGACGGCGGGCGACGAGGACAGAATCTTCAGCAGTTGTGATAGTGCGAGGATAAGCTGCTGCAGGTTCCCGATGAACGGGGTTTGGAGGTGAGAAAATGCGGAGACTGTGGAAGTTGTTCAGTTACGGGCTGGGGAAGGTTCCAAGGCCACAAGGCGAAGCTAGGCTGCTCAAAGATCTTGGGGGGGGGGGTGCACAGAGCGCTGGGGGGCGGATGATGAGCCTCTCCGCTGGGAGAGAGAGCTTGAGGATCGCGGAGCAGCGCGCGGTCGCCTCCGTCAGCCAAACTCTCTGCAAACGCGGTAAGCGGCGGCGGCTGCGGCTGCGGCTAACCCCCGTTTGGGATTTCCCCAGATATCGATGCTTAGGGAAGGGGAGAATGATGATCGAGAGAAGAATGCTGTAGGTGGCTACCCTGCAAAAATCGGATATCCGTCTCCGCTAAAGGTTTTGTCGATGAAGTCTTTCGGGGTTGTTGCATGACAATTGTTTGTCGAAGAAACCCCTCGAGCGGACCGGCGCTTTACATATCATCCCAGCCTTGCTCTAGGCAGATTTGACGCGCAACACACATTCACCACGTTTTGCCCCGCTGTACGGGAGAGACTAGCGTGGAATTTCAGCTCGAATACTCGACCGTCTCAAAAGCGATAGGTATGAATGACAAAGAATAGTTCCGGGCAACACATCGAATCTTTTGTTCCCTCCGATCAGGTCTCGCTGTCCAATCTTGTCCTGTCGTCTGGTTTCGAGTCGAATCAAGTATGCCGCATTCAACCACGTCGCTTACATAATCGCTCCCGCCTATGAGGCGGGGCGAAACCTGCGATCAACCTGTTGATACTGAACTGTAGGCGCCCGCTCAGTGTTAGCGCAGCGACCCGGAGTTATCTAAATTCCTGATGATCGATCACTTCTACAATGCCGTCTTATTACGATATTGACGCGATTCTCACAGACTCTCAGGTGAGTTGACCAGCTTTGGAGCGCGAAGCACAAACACGTAACACTGACGCGTTAACAGAAAGTGCCATGTACTTTTGAAATCACAGTCCCAGGCCTGGGATATCTCGATGGTAATCCAGGCGAGCCGGTAAGTAGACCACCAGCTGCAAAAGGGTTCATCCAATGACCTACTCCTAGATCAAAGAAGGCACCAAGGTCGAGCTGCCGCTCTGGCTGGGTGAAATGCTAGCCGTCACACAAAATAACACCAACACTCCTACATTGTCGCTCGACCTGCCGCAATGTCTTTCAGCACGTGTGGTCAACGCGCTAAAGGCAGATCCTCGCGTGGTTGACATCCGAGCGTTGGCCCCGCACTTCTATGCGCTTGGATCACGGATGCTGGAGCTCTTTGACGAAGAAGAACTTCTCGATGTGCTCACTGATGTAAGCTCTGAAGCATACGCAACTTTGCTCCGCTAACATCTCAAGACCTTCAAAAGGCGCGCAAAGGAAATAGCCGACCAAGCGCATCATCCTCGAGGAGTACTGGGCGAAGGAGCGGAATTCCTAAGAGGCTTAGACGAATCGGAGAGACAGCGTATGTTCTTGTGTTGTTCATGGCTTGTGCACCTCTAAAAGCTCACATGTTCTAGTCTTTCGATCCGCCCACGAAAGCTCAAAGGCGGTGCGGAATTGGATGGTCGACCTCAAAAAATGAGAAACTGCCAGTTTACTGAAGCTTGAACCTCCCGAATGCATTCATGGATGCACCGTAAATACTTGGAACATTGCAACTTGTCACCTGCTTGTATAGCAGCATGACCTAACCATGTGTGTAACTGACAATAGCATCGTACATATACGGAGCAGCGGCCGCCAAGCGATGGTGGGGTGTATGGGGAAACGCGGTGCAGATAGGGCATCACTGGGCATCTCTTGGGGATCTCTAGCAATCTTGGCTCCTCCTGATCGAGCCTTTTAGGAGAGGGGATGTTGAGGCAGGTACCGCGGCTCTGACGTAGGTGTCGAAAGCCGCACTCCTTACCCCTCACCCTGGTAAGCGGGGTATCTAAATGGGCCGACGTACTATAGAATATCTCTGGCAATTGCCCTTCCTCTCTTGCTTACCCTCTTGCTTACGCCCTTTGTCATTCAATTTTCAATCTGATGAGGACTGGGAACAAGAGACGGATATGACAGCTCTGGTTGGACCCCGCAGTGATCCTAGACTCCCGCGACTAGCGACGATCGAATTGGAGGTTGTGGTGATGTCCAAGGGCTGCACAGTGTAGGTTATCCCAACCTCAACACATGACGGCCATCTCCGCATCTGGTGGGCAGCACGTCCGGCCCCTCGCGCTGATAAACCAAAAAAAGAAAGCACAGAAAGGTTATAATGCTGAGTGAGAAGAGTTATCGCGAGACGGTAATAAGGCCAGTGGAACAATGGCAACAGGGATCGGGAAGAGGTAGCCAGTGCCATGGGTTGAGATAGGTCAGATGGCTTCCCAAGGACAAAGAAATCCTGGGAGCTCATGTCACTCTAGAAATACTACGGTAATCTAGGCGGTCTCGGACTAGGCCTTGGGATGCTTGGGATGCATTCAAAAAGGATGCGAGAAGACGCCCATTATCTCTTCGGAAGGTATCGTGTAGCCCAAAGAGCAAAAGGCGCCATTTTCCGGGAGAGCTCTCTTATCCTTCTCGTCCATTTTTCCGTTGCCGAGTGCCCGGCTGTCCAGTTGCCTTTCGTCTCAAGCTTTTATACCAAGGTCAGAACCCTGAGGAGGGAAAAAAAGGACCCTGGCCAATTCGATCGATCGATAGCCTTCACCGCAAACTCCCCGCGCAAAGTCCGAGAACTCGTTACGGCCCCCACCGCTGGCAAAGTCCCGTCAAGCCTTCAACTCGACTCACCACATCTTTCTCGCCATCCTCCTCTCCAACAGCGACTCACACCAATCCTCCCGCCATACCATCGCAGTCGCCAGCAAAGAGGTATCTACCCCGCAGATCTTTTCGGGTGCGCTTCCTTGCGCTCCATGCCAATTCTTATTCTCAGACCCTTCACTGCCATCGTTAGACCAGCGATTCTAAGGCAGTCTGTCGCCTCGTTCTCAACACCACGAGCTCTCTTTCGTACAATGGCGTCCAACCCAGGCAGGTGGCTTCCAGTAGACCTCAAAGTCCTCTCTTTTGCAAAGACCTGTTCGGCACAGCTAACCCTAGACCCGTCACAGATGGTCTTGAGCGTCTGCTCCAGGGCAACAAGGCCTTCGCGAACCGCTTTACGGCCGCTGAACCGGAACTCCTCGACAAGCTGAGCCAGGGCCAATCACCCGAGACACTGTGGCTGGGCTGCGCCGACTCGCGCATCCCGGAGACGACGGTTTGCGACTGCAAGCCTGGTGACATCTTCGTACACCGCAACATCGCCAACGTCATCACACCAACTGATCTCAACTCGAGCAGCGTGCTCGCATACTCCGTCGGCGTCCTCAAAGTTAAGCGCGTCATCGTCTGCGGCCACACCAAGTGCGGCGGCGCCACCGCCGCTCTTGACGACGGCGACCTCGGCGAGACCCTCAACGCCTGGCTAGGCCCCGTACGCGAGTTGCGTCGCAAGCACCAGGCTGAGCTTGAAAAGCTACCCTCGACCGATGCGCGCGCCAACCGTCTCGCGGAGCTCAACGTCGTTCTGTCCCTCGAGGCCGTCCGGCAACATCCTGTCGTCAAGGAGGCCATGGAGACGCGGGGTCTGACTATACACGGCATCATCTACGACGTCCCGACCGGGCAGCTGCGCCTGCTGGGAGGGGAATAAACTTGCGACATATGTTTTGCTTTCAGTCAGCGAAGCTAATCTGGATGTGGTCATACCCTTTAGCGACATGTCTACGATCTGGCTTAGACGTGTGATCTTCTCTCTGGTGTTCGGTGTGACTGGTGGGTAGGAAAGGGTGTGACGGAGCGGTAAGACTGCAGTCGGGCCCTCGAATGCGCTGGTGCGATGGAACCCATTTGCTGGATAGTGTGCTGTCTGCTGCATTTCTAGCCTTCCTGTGAACGAATCTACTAGATGATAATGACCGCCTCTGTTTCTCGCGTGGCTTTGGGGATAGGATGACCGGTCAGATGCCGACTTATCTGCGGCGTACTCCAATTGTCCGGGACCCCCGGAACCGTTTAGCAGCTGTTCTGGTTTTTGTACCCCGTGATCCAGACAACCCCCAACGGAAAGTTGAACTCAAGATGCCATCAGCTTTCCTTCCCCGCTAAAATGGTACGCAAGAGTTCATTCTAGAGGGGCCATCGTGTTACAAAACATCAGTAGAAGCTTATTGCGTCGCAAAGAATGACGAGCATGGTTTTATTCTTTTAACAGCCCTACAGACATCATTCTGAGCCCACACAGGAGAGAAACCACGATCGCGCCAAACCAACTCCACATAAGTTCCTTTAATTCCTTCGCCGTAAAAAAAACAAAGCCTCAACATATAGTTCTCATGCTTATCAACAGCCAAAGGCGACATCGCCTGTGCTTCGCGGGAAGCACATGTCATCCAGTGTCGTAAGGTCCCTCGCGAGAGGTCTAACAATATTAGAGTTTGCGGAGAAAGGCCAGGCCATCCGTCGCACGTCGAGGCATGAGCGAAAGTCAAGAAGGGTAACCGCTCGATAATCGCCGTCTGCAGATTCGCCGTTTCGTACCATGAGGGAGAAGCCATCAGGCTCAAGACAAAACACCGCTGCTGGATGATTGCAACAGGATCAAACTCGTTAATTCGTCATCTGGAGGGGGGTTCGTTAAAAGTCCTTGCTGTCGTATATTCGTGCAATCGTGGCATCGTGAGAAGCGTTGTCGTCAAAAAAAAAGGGGGGGGGGCGCTCAAGCAATGGAATCCGCCAAGTACTGGACCTGTTGGAAAAGGTAGGCGGGCAAACGTTCTATTCGCGAGGACTTTTGAAATGTTTTTGTTGCCATTGGCAGTAGCGATAGCAAAGAGTGGATTGGCCGTATCGGTTGGACGTCGCAGGGATGTCTGCCGACCTCAATACCAGACGGTTGGCTGCTCCCTCACCCGACGGCAGTAGCCGCACGGCTGCTGCCGACAGCCATACTCGTTTCGGCAGTAACAGACATTTGTCGACGAGCTGGAGCTGGACCGCCGGCTTCCCGTCTCGAGGTCGCTCTCGCTGGTGCGGGGACTGCTGCCACCCGAGCTGGTTTCAACGTAGGTCGACGCGTACTCGCCCGTGTTGTAGCGCTGATGGGCTGCCAAACGACCAGTCCCAATAGCCACGGGTAGGCCCTGCGTCACGCCGGCCTGGCCCTGCTTCTGGCCCGGGTACATGCCGTCGTTAACGGAGAAGTTGCGGCAAATCATGTACGCAGCCTCGGCCGCCTTGTCGCGCGCCATCTCTTTAGTCTGGTAGGCCGAGTCGCAGGTGTACTCGCGGCCGTTGACCCGTACGCGGCAATTCCAGCCATTGCGTGTCTGATGAACTTCGAAATCTGGCTCTAGCCAACGCCGGCGCTGGCAAAGGTCTGCAACGAAACGTGTCAGTCGATCCTGTTTTGGCCAAGTGCGCAGGTGGATAAATTGACTGACGAATCCCACACACAGCTATATTGCCTAAAAGGGGTGGGAGGAAGGGGTAGAAGCAGGCGGATCCCTTACTTGTCAGGTACATGATGTAGAACATTTCTGAATAGGAAGCGTTCGGAACAGCGTGGCCAGGAAGGTGGGATCAAACGGGTGCAGAAAGCCGAATTGGTGAGAACAGCCTCGTGGGGGAGAGGGGTGTGGTGGGGGGTGAGAATCGGTTGTAGTAAACACCCAAAGAGTCGTCTCACTAGCAATGGCTCGTGGCTTTCTGTCGTACAACAAGCAATTATGTTCAGACGGGCCAGCAGAAGGTTGACAACTGGCTCAATGGCCGATGAAAATTGCTCTAAAGGTTGGGAGGCAGGGAGTGGTAGGTGGACATGCAGTTCGAAAGGCTTTCGTTGTCATGCTTCCATGGGGAGGACGCTTGGAGTTAAATTGCATCAAAGGCTCCAGGGAGGACATATTGGGGGGACGCAGCGGCCAGAAACACGCTGCGGCAAGAGTCCAATGGCAGCAGAGTCAGCGAAATGAAAGCAGCATGCAGAGGAGCCTTCGCTGAGGCTCTGTGTAGGAAAGACCCAGAGTTGATGTGCTGGCGTGCGTTTTAGCCAGTGAAACGAAGGGGCCCAAGGATGGAGCACTTTTGGCCCCGCAAGGCACCGAGACGGCTTGCCGATCCAGATGGCATGGTCGCGTTAAGCTGCCTTGCCGCTTGGACATTTTTCTCTCCGACGCCACCGGCGCATACCATGGAGGAAAAGGAAAAGAGTAGGGAGAGCGTGAACGACAGTCTGTTTCGGTCTAGGAAACGTGGACGACGGCCTTGCGGTCTAGATGACGCAGAATTGAGGGTTGGGAGTAGAATGACGAATTGGTCAATCTGGAGAACTTCGAGATGTGAAAGGTGAGACG
>ML996694.1:912162-999529 GCA_010356995.1 Trichodelitschia bisporula
AAGGGAGGGGTGGTTGCATTCCATGACTCCACGATCCTCGAGGGATACTGCGCCGGAGTACCGGACATTCGTCTGCGCAAGCGCAGGTAGTGCTTCCCCAGCGGCGGTCACTGCGTGCATTGCATCCGAACTAGGGCGGGACAGCGAGGGTGACCCTTTCAGACTGTAGTAAAGCGCTCAATGCCAGTTCACCGAGGCTACTCACCTTCGTGATTGAAAAGGTAGTAAGTCCGCATCAACATCCGGTCTGGGCGGTGCGAGTGGAGGAGAGATTGACACGCTTTGGGGACGACGTCAACAACAGCAACGCCTCCGTCGGTCAGCTTGAGGGGTGGCTGGCTTTGCGAGCAACATCGATCGGTGACGGAACAATGAGGGGTATGAGGGGTAGGATGAGAGGTAGGGAGGGGAAGGGGGGATGGGTGTGTGGGGTGGCTTGATGCGGTATGAACAGGCAAGCAGAGTGAGAAAGCGAAGGAGACATCACCTTCGAGAAACAGAAAGGCGCGACGTCGGCCGGTGATGGACGCCGTTGGCCAGATGCCGGGCTGCGTGTGGGCCGCTTGAGAATGCTGGTGAAGAACCCTGGGGTTGCGGTAGTCTGCTTCATGCACGAGTGAGTTGGCAGGACGCCAGTCTTGGGGCCATCTGCGCGGTCCGCCAAACACGGTCAAGGCCAACGGCGCTGAAGTCGACAACACGCACAGTAGGCGGCAGCCATGAATGGAAACCATGGGGCGCAGCATGAAGGTCGACATGATGTGGGGATACTCGAACTGTGGTTCAATCGGGTGGCGTGTCTGAGTGGTTGGGGATTGGGGGGTGGGGTGTTGTCTGAGTGATGGGGGGAGATGGAGAGATTGTATCGAATAGTTCTATCAACGGAGCAAAAAAGGGCGTCGTTCTGGCTTTCGGTTTGCTGAGAGTATCGGAAAATAGCAACGGAGACCAGCAATAAAGATGATCCCGTTGGCTTTTTCGGGCCTCCGAGAGTTGCATTCTGGAGATTCTTGCTCGTGAGCATGCGGCCTGTTACTGTGCTTGCCATCGGTCGACCACAAAGCTGGTTGGGAAGGGGAAAAAAATTGACGCACTTCGTTGCCGCTGCCGAAGGTGCGTCGTGGGCTGTTGGCGCCGGTAGTATCCTGCCGCGAGTCCCACGGCATCCCACGGCATGTACGTTGGAGGAGGACGTGTGGGTAATGTGGTACGGAGGAGTCCCACTCCCCAGGTTTTCCCTCTTGTCTTGTCGTCCATTGCTCCGACATGCAACGCAAATCGCCACCGCTTGCTGCAGCCCGTCGTGTCTGTACTCCGTATGAGGCGGGAGGCGGGAGGCGCGGTGAAGACAAAGGGAATAACCTTGTGCCAGTTCAAAAGGTGGCATTCCTTGATGGTGTTGTTGCGTATGTGTGAGTTGTGTGCTGTCCTAGAGCAACATGATCCTGCCTGTTGCCACATCTGCCTCACAGAGAAACATGTCCATTCACAGTCGGTCAGGATGTGCTCGGCAACCGCCTAAGAATGGAATCTTGTTTCTTTTCTTCTTTCACCTCCTCCACCCCCAGGTGTTCAGCCCTATGGAGGCGAGGGTACAGTACTACGTAGATCGGAGATGCTATAATAATGAAGAGAGAGAGTATCACTAAGCATAATAGTCTGCCCTGATATTCCACTCCCTCCGGCCTCTCTCGTAGATAGCAGGTGGCGGAAACGGGATTTACTCAACCTCCTTGATGGTGTTGCTTCAGATGTCCGAACGGTACGCTATTCAACGTTGAGCCGATCACAGTCCCGAAGAATGTGTACCTGTACTACCATCCATGTCCCGATACCGGTGCTGACACACACGGCGGAGGATGGCCGTGGTCATAAATGGCTTCAGCCGCGACAAAAGTCCAGCGAAGTCTACTGAAACTGCCTCTCCCCCAAGGACATTATATCGAAATGTCCGGCAAAATCAACCGCATCACCTTGTTCAAGCTTCCTAACTCGGAGGATGTCGAAACGGCCATTGCAGCCTTTACTGAGATGCAGTCAAGCAGCTTGAAGGTACGCTGCTGCCGCCGGCGTCGGCCGTCGCGTGAGATGCTGAGGTTTAGCCATGCAGGACGGCAAGCCGTACATTCTCAGCCTGGAGGTGAAGAAGCTGCACAACGACCCGCGCAGCCAAGGCTACACTCTTATAAGCAAAAGCTCCTTTGCCAGCCTCGAGGAAATGAAGTTCTACGACGACCACGACGAGGCCCACAAAAAGGTCAAGTCCATTGTCGGGCCCAAAATTGACCGGCCGGCGGAAGGGGGGGTTCTGACACTGTATATGGATGCGTAGCTCTGTGTCGTCAACTTCACAAATGTTTCCCAGTTGCTTGTACGAAACATGTCATAAGTGCCGTCATTGTTCCAAATATGCTGATGAGGTTTGGAATAAGACTGGATCGCCTTTACCCCTTGGGATGTAGTGAAAGTGAATTGGCATGCTGAAGGCCTGTTAACCCGGCCGGAATCCCCATCGTATCCGCAACACCCTCCTCGTTCAAATCTTCGTTGAACCCTCTCCATCCCACTTCCATTGCAAGCCCAACATGAGCCACCACAGTTCAAAGATGAGCTCTGTCTCCCATTCCCGCAGTTTTAGTTGGACCGGTCAACCATCCTCAAGAGCATCTGAACACATGACGCTCCCGGTCCCATACGTCAAAGCGGTCCGCCCGGATGGCACTCAACGACCATTGTCGCTGCCACCATTCTCGCTCCCGACGCTTCCAAAACCTGCTCACACTCCATACGACTGGGAACTTCAGCGGCGAGGGAGGGCGATGCCGCCTCCCATCAGGGACAGCTACGCAAATCCCAACGAACAGATGACGCAAAGTCGAAGCAGCCTGCTTCCCGACGGGTGTCAACAGACGTCGGGTTCGAGGAAAGGCGAAGAACCAAACAGCACGGCTGTCGCAGCTACGCAGAGCTCTTATACAGCATCCTCCTCCGGGCCAGGATCTAGTGGTGGCACAAGGCTGTGACGCAGGGTTAGCTTGATATGAAACAAGCCGGAGATGCTTTGCAATTTTGGTTCATGTTGAATGCTAAGCGTACGATGGATCATGGGTACGGGTAGACAGGAGGATGGCTTGACGGGAGCTCCTTTAGTGGCGTCTGGATATGGAGGGCGCACGGTGTAAATACATCAATTGCAAAAGCGAAAGTTAATGGCCTGAAGTTCTAGGCTAAAATCACCCCCACGGGGGAGTTGTTGCCCAGTAAATGCGGTGTGTGTACCAGCCGTGACACTGATGATGTTCGGGGAGAGGGAATAATATGCGGCCACGAGATCAGAGCGAGAAATGCAACTGGTCCAGTCCAAGGATGTGATCGTTTCTGCTCGTCTCAGCTGTGGCGACAATTTGGAGAATGGTTGATGCGGGTGCTAAACTGGCGGTGGACGCCGAAGAGACGGACAAGTGGAATGTACTATCGTGATATAATTGATGAATGATATGAAGTGGCTGATTGAGAGACGGGTTACAGACGCATGTGCGGTATGGCCTAGTTCTAGTACTTGTAGCACGGCCGAGAAGCAAGGCCGGGATGGGTATGAGAAGACATGAAGGACTTGCTCGGAGACCGCGGAGAGAGTGGAGCAGAGTGGAGAGCAAGCGAGAGAGAGAGTTGAGAGGTTGAAGGCGAAAAAGACAATTTGTCCTCAGCGTCACGATCAGTGTCACATTATTCACTGATGGCAGGAGCGAAGAGGGGTCCAGTGACCTGTTGTGGCATTCACGACCCAAGGGGCCTGGCCTCCCAGGGTAAAGGAAAAGGGGCGCACGGTCCCACTGACACCGCGAAGGAAAGAGCGTCCCACCACTCCCCGCGCGGCTTTCGACTCCACAAGAAAGGGGCACTGAACGCCCCCCCGCCCCGCCTCGCCGCGCCTTCCCCAAGCCCCTCCACAATTCACCGCGCCATTCGCTGCAATTGTGCCACTCCGACCCTAACCCTTCACTTGCCGCTCTAAAAAAGTCACCCACGTCCACGACAACACGAGCGACCACCCACTCCACAAAACACCCGCAACTGCACAACCTCGCATTCACGATCTTCTCCATCGTTCTTCACTATCGAAACGACCATCTCGATCTACGCTGTCCTGCCCATATTCTCTCCCACCACACACACACACACACACACACATACACAAAAATGAAAGGTACCGCCCGGACTCCCTGCCCCGCATCTCAGCATCTGTGCAGTAGCTAACACACACCTCTTACAGCACTCATTCTCGTCGGCGGGTTTGGCACCCGGTTGCGTCCTCTGGTATGCAACTGCTTCGAGCGTTCCCAAGATATTCACTGACCGGTAATACCTAGACCTTGACGCTCCCGAAGCCGCTCGTGGAGTTCGGCAACAAGCCTATGATCCTGCATCAGATCCAAGCGCTCGCTGCTGCGGGTGTGACGGATATCGTCCTTGCGGTCAACTACCGGCCCGAGGTCATGACTGAGAAGCTGAAGAAGGTGAATTAGTCTCGTCCCCCGTCACTTACCATGCTGATGGTCCTAGTACGAAAAGGAGTACAACGTGCGCATCGAATTCTCCGTCGAGACCGAGCCACTAGGCACCGCAGGGCCTCTCAAGCTTGCCGAAAAGATTCTCGGCAAGGACGATGCCCCCTTCTTCGTTTTGAACAGTGATGTGATCTGCGATTACCCTTTCGCGGAGCTCGCCGCCTTCCACAAGCAGCACGGCGACGAAGGCACAATCGTTGTGACAAAGGTCGAGGAGCCGTCCAAGTACGGTGTCGTGGTGCACAAGCCCGGGCATGCTTCCCGCATCGACCGCTTCGTGGAGAAACCCATCGAGTTTGTCGGGAACCGCATCAATGCGGGTCTCTACATTCTGAACCCGAGCGTTCTTGAGCGCATCGAGCTGCGTCCGACAAGCATCGAGCAGGAGACGTTCCCCTCCATGGTCCGAGACAATCAACTGCACTCATTCGACCTGGAGGGCTACTGGATGGACGTCGGACAGCCGAAGGACTTCCTCGCCGGGACCTGTCTGTACCTATCCGATTTGTCGAAGAAGGGCTCTAAGCTTCTCGTCCCGACGTCGGAGCCCTATGTCTACGGTGGCAACGTCATGATCGACTCTACTGCAAAGATTGGCAAGAATTGCCGCATCGGGCCCAATGTGACCATCGGTAAAGGAGTTGTTATCGGCGACGGTGTTCGCCTCCAGCGCTGCGTCCTGCTCGAGAGCAGTAAAGTCAGGGACCATGCCTGGATCAAGAGCACAATCGTCGGCTGGAATAGCACCGTTGGCCGATGGGCGCGCTTGGAGAACGTTACTGTTCTCGGTGACGATGTCACCATCGGAGACGAGATCTACGTCAACGGAGGGTCCATTCTTCCTCATAAGACTATCAAGGAGAATGTTGATTGTAAGTGTCGTCCCCTTTTGTCCGTCCCATCTAACATCTGCAGCTCCGCGTGTTATCATGTGAGGAGAGGTTCCGGAAAACATCATAATTGTCATATTCCCCCCTAATCTTGTCCTCGTTGTTGCGTATTTTGCGCGACTTACTGGGTTTTGCGTCCGGGCTCAATGCATGCGTGGGATAGGAAGTGAAGCGTCTGCATCTCAAATCGGCGTTTGCGGGTTGAGTTCTTCGTATGCAGGATGGAAGGTGCTAGAAAAAAGTGTCGGTACGACACAGAACTAGATAATACAAGTGATTCATATTGATCTCTCGTAGCCGTGATATCGCCGTTCCATCCAGCATCACCCATCCACCTCGGTGCCTCTTTCCGAGAAGATGAAATAAGGTACCCGGCGCCGGCTGAACTGCCTTCTGAGCATTAGTTCTAGTTTATACCGCTTCCGCCCCGCGGCTCATCATGTCTCACCCACCTCCTTCTCCCTGCACTGGCATTGCTATGGAAGGGCGTTACAACAGGTTTTAAGTTAAGGTTAACAGTTGTACTCACGATTGTTGTTTACCCCACCGAAGTCAGGTTAAAATACCGCTAACCCGATTAAGCCAAAAATAAGCAATTTACCCCCCTGCCCACACAAATTTGCAAGAGAATAACAAGTCTCCTCGTAGGTGCATTGAGCTAAATAGGACATCAAGTTCCTCTCCGCAATGAAGCGAATCGAATCATGCGTATATCATTGCGTACATCAATGATATACGTGCGGATCTGATGGTATCGTCTTGACGTTAGATTTTTAACGGGGCCTTGGCGTAGCTTGGTACCACGTGAAAAGTCTTGGTACTAAAACCCCTTTAGAGAGCCCATTTCAAGCGCCAAGACCCCATCAAAATTTGACGTCGACACGATATCATTAATGCACGCAATGATATACGCATTATTCGTTTCGCCTCATCGCGGAGAGTAATTTATGGCTTACTTAGCTTAACGCACCTACGGGAAGATTTATTGTACAGCTGCAAAGTTTGTATGGGTAGAGTGGGGAACCTGCTTATCTTTTACTTAATCGGGTTAGCGGTATACTCACCTGACCTCGACGGGAACAATCGTGTTCTCAAGTGTTAACCTTAACTTAAAACCTGCTGTACTTGCAGAACGGCCCCTCGAGCTTCTGCCCCTCTGCCCATCTGCCCGTTTGGAAGGTGCTATATTACGAGACGTAGGGCGAAGTTTTTGAAGCTACCCTGCTAGCTATCGCCTGAGCTCCTGATCTCAATCAGTATGCTATACGGAGTAGCTAGCAGTATCTTACTGCTGCTCCATTTACTATATAGAACGGAGGAGCAGGGCCAGCGATCTCGCAAGACAATCTTGCAGCAGCGTAGGCCCAAGAGCTGGCCCAGGTTTCTCTATGGACCCCCAGTTCGCTGCGAAGGTAGGATACAGATCAATAGAGACACTTCCCAAATATTTGACATATGCACCTGCACACATCAATCAGTAAATGGAGGCTCCTTAAAAAATGAGAACCTTTTGCTTTGCAAGATTGTGCATTCTGGCATAACTTCTAAGATCTGCGCATCTAAAGAACTGTTCTGCATAGGAATAAATTTATTGATTAGTGCGTGTCTGTGATGTGTCTATCTCAGACGCTTGGATGCGCCAATTGACTTAGGGAACCCAAGGCTCGCCTCCGTTGGACCGTGAAGGCAAGTGGATCGATATAAAGGTGGATTATGCTCTCGTAGGAACCATGAATTGAGTGGGATGTACAGAATTCCGGACATAGTGGAATACGCATTTTACGATAGGAGACCCCTGTAGACATCAAAGCTTCGCCTGGCTACAGTAGGGAGTGCATCCATTCGCTATCTCTTGTACAGCGGGCTTCCTCCCTGGCGTCCTCCCTGGCGCCTTTCCTAGCGTCCTCGTAACTAGCGGACCAATCAAAAAGTATATTTCCTTAACAGAACAGGGTATCTTTCTTTTTAAAGATTTTATGCTTTCTGGTCGGTCCGCTGATAACAAGTACGCAAGCGAGGGGGCGAGCGAGGACGCCCGCAGTATAAACGATAAAAGGCATACGGGTAGAAAGTCCTATTACTGCAGGGCCGGAAGTACTCAGGAGCATGTTCTATTAGGTGTAAATGGCAAAATCCTTAAATAATAATAATACTTTGATTACGCCCAGGCTTCTTTTAGCTAGCCGTATGGTCGAGTCTCACCACTTTAGAAGTGGGTTTGACCAATTTCTTTGGCTCTACACGGCAAAAGCCCTCCCTGGAAGGGTTGAGGAAAAGCCTTGGAAGTCTTCCTTTGGAGAGGAACATGTGAGCCCCACGCCTTTTACATGTGTTTGTCTTTTCTTTGCACCATTCTTGTGTGTCCCAAGCGAGAACTTGGCTGCACAAAATCCTTAAATGCACTGTGCGATGCGGAAATAACAGGTCGCTAAAAGCCTTTTCTATACTAAAGACCGACATCTTCTTGCTGATATGAGGATTACCACAAGTCATAGATAACTTCACACACTCAATCGGCAAATATTTCTAGAAATCGGAACTAGCCTCGGCATTTGCTTCGATGTCCTCAGGTTGTTGTAAGCTGATATGCCCGGCTAAGCTATTTGTGCGTGATATATTCTATTTTACCCCGTGGCAATAGGTACAGCTTAGACATTTTAGGGGCTCACATTCAAAAGGCCACAGTCGCATGCATATTAGACAGCTCTCACAGCGGCTTCTGCCATCAAGGTCGACCTGAGAAGCCATTACAGTTTGGCTACGGGATAAATAGAGAAAGTTGTACGGTCCCGTACCGGGACCACATCAATAGCCATAGATTCTATCCCACTACAGAGGTAGATTATTTCTTCTGAGCACTTGGACCAACATTCAAGCCTTTGAATTTTGTTTGTTACTTCGCCCTCGTTGGGGGCTTGATATTGAAATTAAAGCCGATTGTCATAGTCTAGAGGCTCATGGCCGTTTCAATAGAGACCCTCCTATGAAGACGTATCAGCATTATCTCACCTCGTCAACTATGCAATGATTCACTTTTTATTTCATTTATTCATCAACCAGTTTCACCAACACGCGATTAGGTATACAGCTAGCCCAGTATTACTTGCTCACGCTAACCCAGCGTGGTCAATTCAACTGTTTTGAACGGAACGGAACCGGTTATCCCTTATACGGCCCAGGTACTAGCCTAGGCACTACCTCAGGTACTTGTAATCAGCCACCAATTAAAAGGCTAGGCTTGTTATAGAACCTGCAATTTTATATTACAGAAGTAAATTTTGGCTTTTTAATTGGTAAATTAGTGCGAGTATGTGGGCTCGTACCGGGGCCGTATGAGATACTAGTAAATTGTGTGGGCGCGTTCGCCGTTCGTTATACAGAACTGGTTAGATTAACGCCGCGGTGCTCATCCATCTAATCAGTAGCAATGAAGACCCCATCGAATTCATCATAAAAGATCGTATCGGAATGCAGTCATGCCCCGAAGAGTGTATTGATGCGACATTTATCAAAGGTATCTCGATAAGCGAATGTCTTAGTACTCTTCAAATAGCGATGCACTTACAAGAAACGGTTATTATTGAAGAAGAAAATGATGGTGCCCACTCAGCACTTAACCTCGATTACGCTCATTAAAAACACCTATTTCGATGTCTTGTGGGAAGAAAAAGAGCAAGACGGTAATACCTGATAGGTGCATTTTCAATCCCCGTCAGATGCACTCAACCTTGAAAGTCAGTAAGAGAAAGTCTCGTGAGTACATCACGATAAAAAGAGGGTTGAGCTAATCGTTAGATTGAGGCATCTCTCCTAATGAGAAGGTTATTATAAGGCATTTATTAGTGTATAGCGGCATGGCGGCTGAAGGTAGCTGGTAAGAAACCGTCGGCTTATTTACCAAGACTTATGACAAGCTGCATTACACGGGCATACCTTGTAATAGGTGTGGGCCTACATTCAGGGACTTTAGGCCATGCGCTTCAAATTTTACAGTGCAAACGCCTCATATAAAAGGTTCATGGCAGTTGGGCGGTTGCTACAGAATTATAAGGGAGATACGCACAACTTCCTGGATTGATGGCTTTGAAAAAAACCCTATAAGGTAGCGAATGAGAAGATAATAATAATAATAGTTTGATTACGCCCAGGCTTGTTTTAGCTAGCCGTATGGTCGGGTCTCACCACTTTAGGAGTGGGTTTGACCAATTTCTTTGGTTCTACACGGCAAAAACCCTCCCTGGAAGGGTTGAGGAAAAGCCCTGGAAGTCGTCCTTTGGAGAGGGGCATGTGAGCCCCACGCCTTCAACATATGTTTATTGTCTTTTCTTTGCACCATTCTTGTGTGTCCAAAGCGAGAACTTGACTGCACGCCGAGAAACTGAGAAACACTCCATATCCCAATTAAACCCCAAAAACGCCGAACGCCTACAGCAGCGCAGATCCCGTGATTCTAGGTCATGTGACCAAAGGAGAGAAGGAGAGGAAGGAAATTGAAGAATACCAGGTGTTGTCCGGAGGCCGCCAGGGGGGGGGGCGGCGGCTCCTCTTTGGGGGAGATCCGGTTCCTGGTAGCAAGTGAGGTGTTGAATCGTTGAATCCGCTCTTCTTATTGAGCTTTTCCGGCTCTCTTGGGGTTCCTGGGGGGTTCCGGTTGCGGGCCGTCAGCTTTGTGGTGGCTCGCTTTCATCCGGTTCACTTCCAGTCTCGCTAGGAGATTGTGGATTTATGAACAGTTTGTTGGGTGTGGGCTGCTTTTTTCCCACATCTCGGGTTCCGATTGGCGGAATTCTTTAGCTAGCCTGAATTGGCCGATGAAGCCTCTGTTGATGATGTAGTTTGTGACTGCCTCTAGACCTCTCCTAGTGTTGATCATTTTATTGTAGTCAATCGTTCTTGCTAGCTCGTAGAGCTCGGAGCGTTCCGCTCCGAGCGTGCAGCTCATGACCATATGCTTGGGTGTTTGTCGCCCAAATCCGCAGGGGCACCGGGGGGAGTCAAATGTCGGGACTCCTACTCTGAAGAGGAAGTCTCGCAGTCCAATGCATTCAGTGCGTAGTTGTGTTGCTACGGCGCTGTTGGCCTTCAGTAGTCCACCATGGAGGTTGGGGACGTATTCCTTCCAGGGGGTGTGCCAGGCTGGTGCCTGTTTGTGTCCGTTGGTTCTCCACAGGGCTTCCCATTCTTGGTTCTTCCAGTCGCGGAAGATCGTTCTTGGCGCCTGGGAGGGGTCTGCCGCGGCCACGATCGCCTTCGCTTCCATGAGCATTTTGTCTTCAGGGTATGTGGGTTCTGGGGGCCTCCGGCCTCTTCGCGGGGTAGTTCCGGCCCAGTAGGCCCGTGTGCGTTTCCTGATGAATTTCTCCACGTCCTCGTCGTGGTGTTCGATTGATTGCCAGTAGGCTATCTTTCTTAGGTACAGACCTAACGGGGGAATTCCAGCTTCCTTTTCCAGTGCTGCTGTTGGGGCCCTCCGGAACCCCCCGCGTCATGACCTAATGTCTTTAAACTAGGCAAGTTTGATACGAAACCAGAAGGTAGGCCGAGCGCTGAAAATCCCCCTCGTAGCTCCAGGCAGCCCCTGCAAATTATCAGTTCCCCCATCAGGTTTTGAAACGCAAAAACTTAACTTGTGCTGGACTGATGTGACGAAGGTCAGCAAGAAATGATAATCGACACTTCTTTAGATTTCATCTCATGAAGGTGATGAGCTTGGTACCACTTTTAGACTCACATATAGGGGGAAATATGAAGCTTTTGTATGCAGTGGTGGAGTGGAAAAGGTTCATCGGCTCGGCGTTCTTTTGAATTAGTTCCACGTCATTGGGTAGCTGCAGGGTGTCCATGTAAGCAGTCGATCCAAAGGAACTTCCCTGTTCAACTAGTAGTCCCCGCATTATCAGAGAGCGGGGGGGTTGGCAGCAAGCTGCAAAGTGACTGATAATAATGGACGAGGGAGTCCTAGATTACAGTATCCCTTCCGCCGCCGGGGCTAATTTGGAGTTCAAGGCTTCGCCGCTTAAACCAAAAAAACGTATTTGCTACAGAATTGTTCTGCAATAGATCCCTACTCTTTAATTGGTTAACGAAAACCTGAACCCCCGTATGCGCGCCAACATGGGCGCAACCCTTAGCCACAGCCTTAGCCCCAGCAGTGGAAGAGATAAGAAGCCATCCTTAGCAACATTAAAAGAGCCTCCTCCGGTACCGCAACGTCTTGGATGAACCAAAGTGATGCAGAAGATGGGAGAGCTGTAGCAAGCAAGAGCGGAGTGACAATATCAGACCGAACCGTCTTTCCGCATCGTTGAGAATTCAATACTCGTTGCGCTAGTGGGTTTGCGCCGATCAGCAATCAAGAGCTATGGTCAAAAGTTATCAGACGCGATGGCGAGTTGCGGCAGCCAAAGTGGAGTGAAGTAGTGTCTACAACGAGGAGACGATGTCGTTTGTGGAGAAATTCATCTCATATCCCTTGTATGGCCCAAGTACTCGTCGCCAATTTTCCGCCATCACAGACCAATCAAAGAGCTAGCATTTAGTTCTGTAAATATTTCTCCAGTTTTTTAACAAATCCAAGCTCTTTGACTGGTGTACAATAGCGGAAAAGTGGGGGACGAGTACCTGGGCGTATACCTGGGCCAGTACCTAGGCCGTACAAGGGATAAAATCGCCTTATTTAAACGGAGTTATTTTTCATTCCTTTTAACTTTATTAACCTACGCGTTTTAAGTGCATCGCGGGTAAAAGTTTTAACGGGGTTTATAGCTTTCCTTAGCGTCTTAGTACCAAGGTCGCGCCAAGCCCGCGCGTAGCCGCAAAATCGAACTTCCAATTGCGATGCACTCATAACGCCTTAATAAATCGATATAAAAATTGGGCTACTGTAATTGCATTTAAAAGCTGCGTCATTTAACGCTTTACTTAAAGTCATAACGCTGTTAGGATGTAGGGCGAAACTTATCGAGATTGGGGTGTTCATAGAAATTTTAAAGGTTTGCTAATTGGCCGAGCCGCGCCAAGCTACGCTATAGTAGCTGAAATTTCTGGACTTCTGATTGCTACAGCCGGGGGTACACTGAATGCATTGGACTGCGAGACTTTCTCTTCAGAGTAGGAGTCCCGACACTTGACTCCTCCCGGTGCCCCTGCGGATTTGGGCGACAAACACCCAAGCATATGGTCATGAGCTCTACGAGCAAGTAAGAACGATTGACTACAATAAAATGATCAACACTAGGAGAGGTCTAGAGGCAGTCACAAACTATATCATCAACAGAGGCTTCATCAGCCAATTCAAGCTAGCTAAAGAATTCCGCCAATCGGAACCCGAGATGTGGGAAAAAAGCAGCCCACACCCCACGAACTGGTCATAAAGGTACAATCTCCTAGCGAGACTGGAAGGGAGCCGGATGAAAACGAGGCACCATAAAGCTGACGGCCCGCAACCGGAATCCCCCAGGAAACCCAAGAGAGCCGGACAAGCTCAATACAACGGAGGCTACAGACCTCACCACACGACACCACGCAGCCCGAACCCAATCCCCGTCTTCAGGGTCAACACCGTCCCCCAACCCAGTAGCAAACCCCCCGAGGTGCCCTCTCCCCAACCACAAACACAACATACTAGGACAACATACTAGGACTAGCAACAACACCAGTCTACCCACACGTGAAGAAGAGCGGATTCAACACCACCCTTGCTACCAGGAACCGGATCTCCCCCAAAGAGGAGCCCCCCCCCCCCCCCGGCAGCCTACGGACACCACCTGGCATTCCTCAGTTTCCTTCCTCTCCTTCTCTCTTTCGACCACATGGCCTAGAATCACGGGATCTGCGTTGCTGTAGGCGTTCGGCGTTTTTGGGGTATAATTGGGATATGGAGTGTTTCTCAGTTTCTCGGCGTGCAGCCAAGTTCTCGCTTGGGACACACAAGAATGGTGCAAAGAAAAGACGATAAACATATGTTGAAGGCGTGGGGCTCACATGCCCCTCCCCAAAGGACGACTTCCAATGTTTTTCCTCAACCCTTCCAGGGAGAGTTTTTGCCGTGTAGCACCAAAGAAATTGGTCAAACCCACTCCTAAAGTGGTGAGACCCGACCATACGGCTAGCTAAAACAAGCCTGGGCGTAATCAAGCTATTATTATTATTATTATTATTATTAAACGAAAAATAAACTTAGCTCATTCAACGGGCCCCGACGTGACGATTAGTTTGACGATTAGTTTGGTCAGAGGCTCTAATTAATGAAAACATGAGAAAAATTTTCTGTGGTCCAGATGTGGACTAGAATGGAGATATTTCACAGATCAACCGGAAATATGCTACGTGGCCGGACTACAACTTGTAATTGGCCGATTGCGCATGTGCGTGTATCCCTTGTACGGCCCAGGTACTCTTCGGCCACGTGCGCGCTATCATGGGCCAATAAAAAAACTGAGATTCGTTACAGAAACAGAAGAATTGTTACAGAGCTAAATTCTAGCTCGTCGATTGGTCCAAGAGTGTGGGTAGGTCCGCGAGGAGTATCTGGGCCGTATAGGGATAGATTAGCTCCCATTAATACATTCCAGATGCGCAGGGCCCGGAGCCACTTCGCATTTTGATCGGCAGAAAGAGTCGGGAGCAATCACGCCCTTATTCCAGATTTCGAGACAAACGCACGTGGTGGGAGAAAAGAGCCCAGCCCCGATGAGTTTATGAAGTATCAGCTTGCAGCAACATCAAAAAGGATAACCTTGTGGATCATTGTTCCAGCATCTTGATAGTTACAGACCGAGCTTGTACATTTTCCTGTTGCTCATTGTAGTTGTATTGCTATCGCGGACCTTTCGGTCTACAGACATCAAAGCAGCTTATGCGCGACCATTTTATTAGATTGAATGACGCGTCATGTACCTATCTCTTACCCCAAACCCGGCCAATCAAAAACAGAAATGTCAATGAACGCGCACAACGTATCCCATCTTCCTTCACCCGGTCTGAACAAGCTTTGCCGTTGGACAACGAAAGTCTCCTGGGAACATTAAACCGAACAAGGTCTCAGACTTCTGGCCTGAGCGAGAGGAGTAAATTAATACTTTGTTTGGCATGATCAGCCATAGGAAGATGTCCGACCTAGTTGAGGCGGTATGGTTCAGCCAGCTCAGCAGGGTTGGGATGGATGCCTCAGGCATCTGGTTCAGACCGTCTGACCTTTGGAGCCTCAGGCATCAGGGTGTTGGCATCAGGGTTGTGGCAGTCATCGTCCAGTTGTGCTGGCCTACGGTCTAGCCACATAAAAATGGTGCGGGATGAGCCGAAGAGGAAAGGCTGTTCGTTTCCGGCTCAGTTGAACGGCCGAAGTGGTCGGTTAGCTTCTCGGAAAAGCCAAGGACCATCTGAAAAGGTTATGGCCGCCTATCAGTGAAGAGACTCATTCCTAGTGGCCATGATTTTTCCTCTGTGGCAGTTATCACTGTGGTACGGCAGGTAGCACTGCGTCATAGCAGGCATGATTGTGGTATAATAGCAGGCATAATTGTATTGTGGCAGCAGACATAGAGGGTTTGTTTGTTTGGCTGCCTTAGGCATATCAGCCGTCCCATCCTTTAGATAGCTTGTTTCCTTCCACATCTCTCACCAAGCATCATCTCTCTCTCATTCACTCACTCTCATGCTCGTAAAGTTCATCCACGTTCCGAGAGAAGATTGTAATTTTACTCCAAGGCCTAATTGGCTTTATGGGATGGGAGGAATGGCTGGTCGGTACGAGAGCCTTTAAGCGTATCCTAGAGACTATATGCGCATAAATTACATGCACCCCCAAAATACACCCAATGAGAATTCTACAAATTTAGCAGATATCAGCAACTGCTAACCAAGGACAGCATCACACCCACCTCAACTCTGTAACTGAATAATAACATTTTCAATTGGTACATCCCGATGAATAAACCGAGAGCCATGTGGCACTTCAATGTGATTTTATTGCTGTATCCCTTGTACGGCCCAGGTACTACCCCAGCTACCGGCCCAGGTACTCGTCACCCACGCTCCCGCTATCATGGACAAATCGAAGAGCTAGAAGTCAGTTCTATAAAATCTTCTCTTTTTCTGTAACAGGTCCTAGGTCTTTGATTGGTTCATGATAGCGCGTATGTTGGCGAAGAGTACCTGGGCCGTGCAAGGGATAGATCTTTTGGATGTACCTATGTTTCAAGAATACTGCAACTTTAAGCCTTTGACAGGGTTTTCGCAGTGACCGGCTGGGAGTACGTATGTAAGATGTGCCCTTATATTTTTGAGGTGTGTCTAGCAACTCCCGACGGGCAATGTGCAAAAGCGTCGTGCTCGGATGAGTGGAAACGAAGCATTCTCACATCTGATGGGTCTCTTGGGGCTTGGGATTCGCGCGTAATAAATCCCCAAAAAATTTCTCAATATTTCGCCGGTAACTCACTTATGCAGTAACCGGCATATGTACGACGTCTTTGACGGCCTTCGAAGATCGTTGACTACGGTAGCTTAGGAGTTAAGAGCGGTCCAATGAAATGAGATCTAGTCATCATGCTCCCCGATTAGTTATGCGCCTCATAAAGTTTCGGACAGAATTTAATTCTTCCCGCGGTTGAGCCTTTGTAAGCCTTTTCAACAGCAAATGAACCCTTCTCTGGTCTTGAGACTGATACATTCCCCCCCATTCTTCTAACTACCTGTCGCGGGCCAATTTCGCAGCGCAGCCAGGTCGACTGGCACGACATGCCTATTTGACAGCATAGAGTGGCGTCTTTGCCATCCCTACTCGCTTATGATTGATCATCCTCCCTTGGACACAGCCATCCTCAATTGTCTCCTATCCGTGCCGTGATTGAGTTTGAATTTCATTTAAATTTCTAGCCACCGGCGTATCGTGCGGCATTACGAACTCGGATGGCTTCTTTTCCAGCCTTCCGTGCTTGTGACAGACTCGGTGCAACGGGGTTGGCTGCCTCATTGATCGTCTCCGCATCTACATCATCTAGTATGAACCGCCCCAGCCCTCCCGACCTCCAACGTTGGATCATCCAAATCGCGGTTGACTCGATGTCCGGAGTACCTCCCTTCTGCAAGCGCCCGGTCTTTTGTGCAATTGCGGTCAGAAGCTCAAGTATATCGTTGGTCGGCTCGTGGAATTCAGAGTAGAGTGTGGGCGAGGCTTTGTTCATTTGAAAGAGCAAGTAGTCTGCAAGTGTCGTAGGCGCGATAATTGAATCTTTCACACAGCCACATAGGGCGAGCTTGAGCATGGCTGTGGCGTCTGGGACGTAGGGGATAAAGACGCCGGGAGTATCAAGTAAGTAAACGTGGCTGTCGCCCTCTGAACAATCGATAATTTTTACGCTCGTCGAAATTTTGCGTGTGACGCCAGGCTGGGCTCCTGTTCGGGCAACCCTTCCTTTGCCGACACCCAGGCCCCGCAAGGCATTGAGGAGTGACGACTTGCCAACATTGGGCATACCGACAACCATCATGCGCGTGCCGGTGATGGTGGACGAATTAGCTGCCTGCTCCCGCGCGAAGTCGAGAATGCGCCGAATATCACGTCGCTCTTTGTGATCTGAGAACATGACCGGCGATGGATGGTGCCATTTCTGGAGCAGCCTTTCCCTCTAGCAAACTGTGAGCGGGGACCATAGGCGCGCGGCTTGACATACTTTGAGGTTATTACCGCGTTCGGCGCACCCGAGATCGCGCTTGGTGTACACGATGAGACGCGCCCGGCCGCCGAGACTTTCCTCGAGCAGGGGATTTCTCGACGTAAGGGGAACTCGGTAGTCGCGGCACTCAATTATCACGTCGGTCGTCGACAGCAGTGTCTTCATCTTGGAGAGGCCGGCACGGTGGTGACCCAAGAAGTAGGACCGCGGCAGCGAGTCCAGAACCGGAAAGGCGGCCCTGGGGGCGAAAGTAGTCGCCATGGGATTAAAACGTGTACGGAATGTGACATTGCGATTGGTGATAGAGATGTAGGCTTCTCCGCAGAAGTTCAGGAAATGTGCCCGGAGTTACGTTCGACCGACGCCTACGTCATTGGGGTGCTTGGAGGTCCCTTAGTCCCTAGACTGGAGTAAATGGTAAAAGCGGATAGTCTCGGCTGTCCTGTGGCGGCATCAACCACGATGCGCGCAGTGAGAAGATCTTTTCGCCGAGATGGAGCCCTCCGGCCGTTTCGGCTACTTCGCCAGGACCTGGGGAATCTACCGAAGCGCTGGCTGTCCGACTGGGGGACGTTCAATCAGTTGATCCTGGCCAGCGCCGTCTATGTCTTCTTCACCAATCTCCTACCGGGGATAACATTTGCCAGTGATCTGTATGTCCTGACAGGGAAGAACTGGGGCGCCATCGAGGTCGTCTTCAGCACGGGACTCTGTGGTATCATCTTCTCTATGTAAGGGCTTCACCCGGACGTCATAACACTTCTGACTGCCCAGATGCTCAAGTCAGCCACTGACGATCCTCGGAGTCACTGGCCCCTTTTCAATTCTCGCGGAGAACATCTTTGCCCTTTGCAATGAATCGTTCCACGTAAGAACTCAACCTCGCGCGGAAGTCTCTGGAACTAACCCGGCCAGATACCGTTCTTGCCCTTTATGGCCTGGTCGCTGATCCATGCGGCCTGGATGCATTATCTGCTGGCTATCTTTAACGCCCATGACTGGACAATGCGCTATGTGACTAACTTTTCCACAGAGATATTCTCTCTGTTGAACAGCATCATCTACTTCCACAAGGCCATACAGGAGCTACAACGCGCCCACAAGTCGCTATCGTTTGCGGCCTTTCTGTACAGCATCATAGGCGCAATTGGCACGTGCCTTGTTGCCGTCTTCCTTTCCAGTGCTGAGTCGTGGAAGCCGCTTTTCCATCGCTACATCCGCATGGGACTACGCGAGTACGCAGCGGCAATCTCCATCATACTCTTCATCGGCTTGCCCCATGTCGGCGAGCTTGCCAGCCTCGACAAGGAGACACTACCGATCAGCCGCTCATTTCGGCCCACTAATCCCGACCGGAGCACCTTTTTTGTTCGTTTCTGGGAACTACCCGCTGCTTGGATCGGTGCGGCCATCATCCCTGGTTTCATCATCACTGTTCTCTTCTTCTTCGATCACGAAGTTAGTAGCATAATATGCACCATATCCCGCTACGGGACGCGGAAGCCTGGCGGGTATGCCTGGGATATCGTCTTACTGGGCACCACCACCGCGCTCTGCGGCATCCTCGGTATCCCGCCGGCAAATGGCCTTCTGCCACAGGCGCCGCTCCACTCTGAGAGCCTAATGCACGATGACAGGGAGGCCATCGACACGGTCGGTCCCAGCGGTGATGCCCAGAGAGAGGTTCGCTCGTCGCAGCGAGTATACGAGCAGCGCTGGAGTCACTTCCTGCATGCAGCTGGTATCCTGGCCTTCGTGAGCCCGCCGCTGATGCACGTACTGGGCTTGACTCCAACGAGCGTGCTTGCTGGTCTGTTTCTGTTCATGGGGGAGCAGAGCCTCTCAGTGAAGTATGTCCCAAAGTGAGTCCGAGTGCTGTTGCTAAATTTCTCAGTCCCATTTTGTTCCGCACGTTTCATCTCTTGACTCCACCATCGGAGCTGCCGACTCTGCCTGAGGAAGTACGGTCCTACCTGCCAATACATGCGTACACAGCTACGCAGGTGATTGTCACGGTTATAATCTTTATCATCACTCTGACGAAGGCGGGTCCGGCCTTTCCCGTTGTCATTATTGCGCTCGTACCCATCAGACTGCTCGTCATGAACAGGATCTGGAACCGTGAGACGTTGAGGTACGTTGACGCCTGGGCGTGCCGGAATGGGACGCCAGAAGACGACGAGGACAAGAAGCTGGCCTTGAGTTCGGACAACTTTGCCGACACTGCACCACAGATGAAGGATGGCGAGGTTGAGCTCGAGCGAATCCCTTCCGCTAATCGGAGGGCCCTGTATCATCGATAATCACATAGTCAGCAAGACCCAAGTTAGAACCACCTCAACTGAGGCCAATAAGACACTGAGTACATAATCCACCGGGGATCAAATCGGTTACGCAGCTTTTGCCCAGATAAAGTTAGCGAGGGCCATGGCCTCAGCTCCCATGTCGTGATTCGCTGAATCCGGCCGGCTGCTTCAATCAGTCATGCTTTTCGGAATACTTACGCTCAGAACACTTACAGCCTGTACTTTGTCAGGTCGTACTCGGATGTCATGCTGACCTTGTCTCCCTTCCTAAAGGGAATCGCTTTGTCACAGGGCGTGTACGCCGAAATGGTCTCCCATTTCTTGCCATCAATCACTGCCGCGCCGCCCTGGACGCCATACACGGCCCGCGACTCGCAAACCTCCTTGCCTAGAACTGTCATTTTAAGTTCATCGGAAATCCCAGAGATACGCACCGTTGACAAACACCTTGATGTTCACGCCGCCGTCATGTATATGCGGCGTGAAGTCGACAAAGTAGCCATCCTCCGTTACCGTCCACTCAGCACCCTTGTACGTAATTGCGCGGTCCTTAGGAGGCGTAAACTGGCCCACCGGCTGGAAGCAATCATCGACGCTGAGGGCACCCATGCCAACATCGAGCAAGCCGGGGATTTTGCCTGGGACCCACTCAAAGTCGACGGTGAGAAAAATCTCCTTGTCGACAGGGTCGTAGTTGACGATCTCTGAAGTGAACTGGAAGGTGTCCGACTTCGTAATGTAGACGCCGCTCTTGACGTTACTGTTCCTCGCCGCGAAGGCGCTCCCGGATCCGGCCGAGCCGCCACCACCTACGAACACGGCGACAGCGGGAATGAGGTTGTCGAACCAACTAGATGAACTGGCAGGGGCGGAGCCCTTTGATGGAGTAGAGATCTTGGGCGTCCCATTTACTCCGTTCGGTAGCTGACGCCTACCGTGCGAGTGAGCAAGCGCAGCTGACGAAGGGCTCGGAACGGACTTTGAGGTCGACATCATGCCTCCCATGTTCATCCCGAACATGCCACCGCCGGGGCACTTGGGCGGGTTGAGGGGCATGAAGAGCTGCTTCCTCCCAAACTTTGTCTGTCAGCTGAGGCCTTGCCCCGTCCCGCCGGACTTACCTGCGACATGATGATGTGATGGGTGTAGACGCCTGTAGCAACATCGGCTTGCTTGCCATCCTTGTAGGCAAGATTGGCGATTGCCTTCAGGACGGTGCAGTCGGTGCAAGGAGGCGAGACCATCCCGCCCAGGGTGTCGCTGTTCGGGTCCAGTTTGATCCCCCCACTGAGGCCCGGAGCAGCGTGAGTTGACTGCGGTCATCAGCACAGCCTACCTACGGGCGTAGAGCATACATTGCTTGCCGGCAGTTTATACGGGCCCCACATCTTGAACTCCCTCGTAGCCTTTGGATCAAGTTCCGGCGCGAGCTTCTTCAGCGTCACACCTGCTTTGGCCGGTCCATAGGCCCAATTTGCCAGGGCGCTGAGCACTTGCCGTGGTTCTGTTCAGTTAGCAACAAGAAGCGAAAGTAAAAAGCGTTATAAGTGCTTACGGAGGTTTTTTGACTCCTGCTCCATCGGAGCGCAGCTCACTAGGAATGGCGGCAGCAAGAAAAGAGTAATTGTCTTCATTTTGGCAGCTCGGGGAGTTGTGTTCGCTGGTCATGGCTTGGAAAAACGTCGAATTTAAGTCACCGCTGGCTGCTTCGATGCATCCTTTGCAGTACAAGTCAATATAATATGCAATGCGGTGAATCTGAACAGGTGTGGCAGGCGAACGTCGGCTGAAACGGCGTTGAATCCAACCAGCGAAGCCGCTGTGGCCGCGGTTGCATGGCCACGGAGATTCGTGTGGCTAAAATGGCTGTTCTAATGTTATAGAATAAACGTCAACCATATAACCAGCCTCGATCGAGCAGGCTCAACGGTAGCTGCCACAGAAGGTGGGTTAGCCAATAGGCCGATTCGAACCATGAAACTTCCACGGAATATCCATCAATCAACGGACCCCAGCGCGTACCTTGGATCGAGCAATAAATCTGCATTATGGAAGGCTGAATACTTTGCCAGCGGCAACTCCTCATTCTAGCGCGATTCTCCACACTTTCGATGTTTCGCTTGATTGCTGGAAACGAATGCAACATTGGTCTCCGAGCTGTCGTTTGGACAAAATCGGGGCGTTGTGGGCAAGCTTATTCGATGATTTCCCCCAAGTTATGTATGACGTCCTCCAGTGCTTCCACTGTGTCGGGCGGGAGCCGGCTTCGGTGCGTTTCTAAGGCTTTGGCTGCCTGATTTCGCAGTAGTTCACATTGCGATTTACTCGCCTGGCGAAGCTTCTTTGGCGCCTTGGACACGAGTGCTTCAACAAGTTGGTATCCGGCCAGGGCTTGGTCAAGCTGAATGTTCTCCGTCGGTGGCTCCAGACTCGAGAGCAGCGAAACAAGTGCCATCCACGACTCCTTAGACTTAGCCACAGCACCTGATTCTAAGACGGAAATTAAAACGTCCAAGATGCCTCGAACGTCGACTGAGTACGGCTGCCCCGGTTGCACGGAGCGGCGCAGGTCGTCCGCCAACACACTCCACCCGTCGTTGTCCAAGAAGGCCTGAGCGGCCTCCTCGGTGTGGACCAGAGCGCTGAGAGCTGCGATCAGAGGGTCCCGGAAATCGACGCTTGCGCTCCCGAGGGTACTTGACCGATAGAGCGAAGTGAACACATCCATGATGCCGACCGCCTGCTCACGCAAAGCAGTACCATCATCCTCTCGAAGCCACAGCGCCAGAAGACGAAGTCCAGCAACGAAAATTGGATCCTTTTGCGGCTGCATGCGAGGATCGTCTTCCGACGAGGACATAATCTTTTTCGGTTCGGAGCCAGTGTCCTGGGTGGAATCCCACCGATCGCGAAAATATTCCAAAGTCAAGGACAAAGTTTCTCCAAAATCCTTCCGCAGCTTAAGGAGGAGATCTGGTGTAAGGCCGGAGGCTGCAAGGTCGGTGGAGTCGTCACCTTCAAGCAGCTGGAACAAGTACAGGACAAAGGCACAGAGGGTGTCAAACGATGCAGCAAGGCGGAGAGCAGTAATGGAGTAGGTGTCTGCTGACATTTCCATAAGAGAAGGTATCGTAGAGCGGACATCGATCAACACCAGAGTAGTGAAGATGTAGGAAAACGGTTTGCTCGGGGTCTTTGTGGAGGTAGCGGCCTCGTGGAAGAGAAGAGGTGGCAGATTGACCGAGGCAGAACAGCTTTGCAGGAGACTGCCAACAAGAGCCACGATTGCTCTGCGAGTTCGGAGCGCCGGTCGTTCGAGGACACTGCGACGCACCATAGAGAACAATTCTGGAAGCCAGAGGGGCTCGCTTTCGATCTTTGAACGATTAGCATCTTGGACTTGATCAACAGGATCAAATAGAAAATATCAAAGGTCAGGGACGTTCGTTTACTCACGTGAGATCGTGTTAGGCTCTCCGCAACTGCCTCAAAGATGGGCGTTGGATCGGTACCTTTGCAGGCTTCGAGCAGAGTGCCAAACATCTTGTCCCACGCCTTTCGGCCCGAACCATCCAGATTGCCATCCTTCTGCAAAAGCCAAAGCAACCTTACAGTTTCCTTAAGTGTGCTCTGGCTCTGATTAGCTAGATGAAAGAATGCCTCAGTGTCCTCAGGAGGAGTCGAGATGAAAGCAGCCGCGCCCGGTGGGTTACTAGCAATGCACTGCAGGGTTTGGAGGACGTCTGGTCGAGAGGACTCTACAATATTCGGACTGATCCTAATCAGAGGAGACACAAACTTTATCATTTTCTCTTCCTGCACTTTTTCCGTCGGAAGCAGGTTCGTAAAGATATGGATAATGGCGGCGGCTAGATGGCGCATGCCAGCTTCCTTTTCTCCCATCCCCTTGCTCTTGAGCAAACGGTGCAGGAAGGTCCCTGGGACAGCATCCCAGCAGCTAGAAACAGTTTGGGGGTTGGTTCGCAACTGCTCATCGGAATCGAGCAAAGAGCGTAGGAGCGAGAGGCCAACAAAGCGGGAAGTATCGTCACGAGCCTTAAGCAGAGGCACAATCTGGTCCAATGCAGCCTCTGAAGAAACTGGGTGAGCTCCGTCGGTGGACATTTCGGATAGATCGGTTGATGGGGTGAATTAGTGATACGAAGGACGTTGGTATGTATGGTTATCGTGTGGGTGTGCGCATTACATCAAGCTGTTTGATGCCAAGCATTGAGGCCGAATGTTAGGCCTGAGGCATTCACAACTATGGAAATACACCGGTGATGGACAGTTATAGCCTTCCCAAATATCTCGTATATGATTGCGTGGCTATGCAGAATAGGGCAGGCCGTAAACTGACTGACTTACAGTACGGTAGTATGCAAAGTCAAGCCAATGCGTAGAATCATATATCCATCCGTAGCATGGAGGCAGGTTGGTTGAAGCCGAAGACATGTTAGATCACGGACATTTGATTGGGTGTCTAGAACAACCTATATACGGTCTCGGCAGGCCGAAGCACAAAATGTACTATTTAGGTCATAGGATATGCACGGCGTACAGTACGTTATAGTTCTAGAACTACTACTAGAACTAAGTGGCTACTCCGTCAACCTCATAGACTAAGGTTAGTAAACAACAACAACAACCACCTTCAATTGTGATACTTCCATCTGGTAATAATTCAACTGCCCAGTTCCGCTGTTCCACCACAATCGGCGTCAGGTCCAATTCTCCTCTCTTGGCCCCGGCCCCGCTGTGACCCAAAAAAAAGTGCAGAGGGAGAGGAAGAAGGGTGAACGGCACACCTGAGGCACACACCGCACTCTCCTCCCCTTCTCCCCCCCTCCCCCCCATCCCCCCCCACCTCCTGCAGGCATTTTGCCTTCCTCCGAGATACAGTACCCCTCCATTTCTAACCTCCCAACACCCCCGAAAGTCATTCACTCTTGGACTCAAACATCACCAAAGCTCACCGTCGCCCTCAAAATGGGCGCGTCGGGTGAGCCTCCGAGTGAGGCCGCACTCAGTGACGCGTCGTTCGGTTCCCTGTCAGAACCCTTTACCCTTCCCTCCGCAGCTGGCCGCCCCGCACCCGCTTCCGCAGGGCATAGCCTCTTCAGCAGAGAGGCTCCGCCTTATAACGAACCGAACTCAACCGCGCCCGACCTTCCGCACCACCTATCCGCTGATCGCGGCCCAATCGTGCATGTTCGCTCGCCGTCATGCCAGACTCCAAATTACCTACCGCTGGGCCTTGGGTTGGCTCACGGATCTGACGCACCCTTCTTTGGGTCCTCCGCCAGCCTTCATCATACCACCCGCGCTCCCTCCGACGAGCTCCTCGCTTCCGCCGCTATTCCTCTCACCTCACTGCCTATACCGATGGACCGCCCTGTCGTAAGATCCGGCCTCTCTGCTTCCGGCGCTGCTTCACATTACTCCGTATCGCCCGCCTCGGTAATCAGCTCCCCCGCCCTCGCCGCCATGACAGATATAACTCCCCTACCGTCGCCTCTCATGCCCGAAGACTCGCCGGGTCCATGGCGCCGCTCGCTCATCGCTCGTCCGGGCTCGTCTGGCTCGCTGGGAAGCGTCAAGGAAGAAGTGCTGGACTATCTTTCCACCCCCACCAGATCTTCTTCCGGTACAAGAAAGAAGAAGACATACCCGAACTTGGTATCAGCGGCGGTCGAGAGCAGCAGCAGCGCCAACGCACAGTTCAGAAAGAACGTATCGGCCCATGCCCGCAACCGAAGCCTTAGCGAATTCGCTTCCGAGGCTCTCCATAACGTACGGCCACGTAACACGACCATCGTGGGACCGTATGACCCCCAGCTTGAAGCTACCCGTCCTGGAGTCCACATGCAACGGGAGGCGTATCTTGCAGAGCAACGGGGGTTCGTCCAACCGGCCGCCTCGGCAGGTGCCGGGCTGCCGACTCCTCCACCGAGCAACCGCAGCGTGAATGAGAGCGAAGAGGAGGAGGTCCGTGACGAAGAATCTCACCCGGGCAGTCTCACTGTGAGGGTGGGGCCAGATATGCGGAAGCGACGATATCGTCCTGTGCGTCGTCTCGGACAAGGCACCTTTAGCAAAGTAGTTCTTGCGACCAGTCAATCCATACCGCCAAACGCCGTCCTCGACGAAGGGAGTGAAGCCTGGCTAGACCCCAAGTATCTTGTCGCCATAAAAATAGTCGAACACGGCCCTGCGGGGGGTGCCGATGAGGAACGAGTCGAACTGGGCCTGAAGCGCGAGGTTGAAGTCCTGCGGTCCATTTCTCACCCATCACTCATACACCTAAAAGCTTTTGACTGTAATGAAACGGAAGCGCTTCTGGTCCTCAACTATTGTCCTGGCGGAGACCTTTTCGACCTCACCAGTGCGCATCACGACTTCTTGCAGCAAAAAGTGGTTCAACGTATATTTTCCGAGTTGGTTGGGGCGGTGCGGTACCTGCATTCAAAATGGATCGTTCACCGTGACATTAAACTTGAGAGTAGGTGGTCTTGCTGTGAATTGGTGCTAAAGCTGATTTCGTTTACCAAAGATACCCTTCTCAATGTTCCAGTTTCTGCGCTCCCGACGATAGCGGACCCATTGACGTACCCGCACCCTCTGGTAACGCTCACTGACCTCGGACTCAGCCGCAAGATCCCCGAACCACCCGCCAGCCCGCTTCTCACGACACGCTGCGGATCGGAAGACTATGCGGCTCCGGAAATCATGCTAAGCCAGCCTTATGACGGTCGCCAAACAGATGCCTGGGCGCTGGGCGTTCTTCTGTACGCATTGATGGAGGGACGTCTACCATTTGATGCGCCGCCCCCACGACCGGGCGCAAAGCCGATAAGAGGACGAAGTCGTACCGGGCATCGAATTGCGAGATGCGAGTGGATATGGTGCCGCTTTGGCGATGATGATGGGGACTGGGATGCTACCAGGGGTGCAGGGTGGGAGGAGGCCCGCGAATGTGTCGAAGGTTTACTTCGAAAAGTGAGCCGAGGCCGCTATAGCCTTGATGAGCTTGCAGAGAAAAAGTGGGTGAAGGAGGGCATCCAAACCGAGGGCGGCCTGGTTCGGGAACCGCATGCTGATGAAGATATGGATGGATGACGGCGGCTTGGATATAGACCGCTGGAGGTGAAGTCTCTTACGAAGAGCGATTTATAGGGCGGGATATATGAACTGTCATCCCGAGTGGGTGAAGTGACAGGCTAGGCGTGGGTTCAGTCAGGATAGGTATGGGAGAGGGTCGGTCGCACAGTCTTTACCCCTCGGGTGTGCACCTCCTTTAATGGCGCAATTGCCCGCTCTGAGTAGGTCTTTTCCAGTATTTTTCATCATCTACAGTTTCTTTGTTTGTTATATCCGGCACTAGGTGGTGATACCATACAATCAAGAAGCAGATCGGGAAGCGAGGGGTTCAGGATAGATGTGTATCTTCCGGGCCATGTGTCCATATTATGTACCAATAGCTAGATAAGCATCAATCTGCTATCATCCATTGCTGCGCGTGTATGTAGTGCCAGGTACTCATAGTGTGTGATCTTGAAGATGAAGTACCAATTGCCAAGAGAATGGACGCGTTCGGAATACCCGCACAGCCACATGTGGCGGAAACTGTCGGTGATCGGTGACCTTCGCGAAACCATTGATCGCAGGAGCCAAACGCGCCTCAAACCCCCAACTTCACTCTTCCCTCGCATCTCCCCCTACGACGACGAGCAACCATGCCACAATCTACGAGCCACGGTGAGGACACTGATGTTCTGCTTCGGCAAACTCTCGAAGCCGAATATGTGGAGAATGTATCTCTGACCTCCGTAAATTTAGCCGCGCGCATCCAACACGGTGTCTCCGCAAACAGCCCGCTTCCACCTTCGGTAGAGGCCGCATACTACCGCAAATGCATCGAGCTCAAGCGGCGCATTACCGAGATCGAAGACAACAACGATCAGCTGCGCGTCCGCAAGCTCCGCATCAACAGGGGCATCCTCAAGCTCCGCCTGGAGCGCGCGATGCTGCTCGAGCGCATTGAAGCCCTGATGCAGCCCAACGTCGATGAGTCGGATCGGAGCACCAGCCCACCTGCTACGGTATGTCTTCGTCCCGATTGTTCGCGGAGGAAGCCTGACGTCGAGTATAGCCTCAAGATAAGCCGCTGCGGGCGAAGCGCGGTCACCGCTCGAAGGGCACTCCACCCCCGGCAGGTGCACAGCCATCACCTTCGGAACCTACTTCCTACCCACCCGCAAATGCCACGCCGGCTTCCGCTACCTCGAGGTTCTTCAACACCTACCAGCAGTCTCCGCTCGTTTCTACGCCGACCGTTGTCCCAGCGACTACCACAACGGCCAATGGGACTCCCGCCCAAGGCAGTGCGTCGCGCTCCGGTCGTCCTTCAGCTTCGCGCTACGACACGTACGATGAGAGTCATGAGAACGGCGACGACAGCAACCAAGCTGCGCAGGAGAGCGAAGAATCGGCAGAGGGCCGCGGCGAGATGAATGGCGGAGATCGGGATACGGAGATGTCAGACGCTGGCAGCCCGAGTCGGCAAGGCAGTGGCTTTGGCGGAGGTTTCGCGTCTGTCAATGGTTAGACTACAGCGTTAGAGTTCAGATCGGTCGGGAGTCTTCGGGATGTCTGCATTCGGCGGGGTCTTTTAACGGGGGTTTATCGGCGTCAGTTGTCACTGCAATGAAGACGATTCGGGTATTTTAACTGTATTATGGGCCATTGCTAGTTAACTCCGCAAAGGGATGCCATAATCCTCAGCTACAGATGTTGGTTCGGTGCACTATCACATCCAGAAGTGCCGCTATCCGCGCCTAAACTGCATATTTGACTCCTTACAGTGCAAGACCGTAAATTACAGCCTTGAGGGGGTTGGTGATCAACAGATGCAAGCCAGATAAAAGGCCATGCTTACAGTATCCCAACTGCAATCCCACGGTTTCCACAGCGCTTCGTTTCTGGTGTGAGAACTCCAGTGGATAGGAGGTTGACTGGCAGCTGCGTGTCGGATTTAACTTTTTGAAGCCAGAATCCAATGCACCGCAGACCTCACACGAACGAGGTAACCTTCCTCACAGGCTTCCGATCCACCTTGCTGACAGCCTTCTTCCCAGACATCATAGTCGGCCGACCCTTCAACCACATATCCTTGATGTGCTTGGTGTGTTTGTTCATCTTCGGTGGCAGAAGGGGATTCGCCTGGTCGAGAACATGGACAGCGACAGGCCCACGCTTGACATCCTTCGGTGGGCGACCGGATAGAGCCACAGCCCGGGATTTCGCGACCGGTGCACGAGACACAACCGCGGTGTCACTATCCTCTGCACTCGATTCACCATCCTCGGATTGTCCGCCTTCCTCGTCGGCAGATTCCTCGGCTGCCTGCTCCACCTTCCTCCGCTTCGAGTTCTGGGCCTGATCTTTGAGTTGCGCGTCGCGCTGCGTTCGGCGCCGCTTCTCGGCTGCCTTTTGCTCCTGGATTGCCTTTGCGGCGTCGGCTCGGAGGGCGCGCGATTGGAGCTGTGCGGTGGAGAGAGATATCGCTTCGGGGGCTTCGTCTGAGTCGGAGGCGGAGTCGTCGGCTTCGGGAGATGGGTTCTGGGGAACGGAGGTTTGGCGCTCATTCCGCGCCGTGTGAGAAGCGGCTTTTTGGGTCTTTGGTGGCATTTTGGCGGGTTGAAGATGCGGGCGTGGAAAGTTGAGAAATGTTTCGCGGCGCCGGCACTCTCAGAGTTCGCCGCCCTTTTTGTTCGTGCGCCACATGTGGCGCGCAACGTCAAGTTCAACTCCACCATTTGATATCACGACGTGCACGACACCAAACGCAACAAAATCGACCACGTCCCTTTCGGCGTCCTCCTCCGTCGAAATGTGGTCGCAGTTTACCAAGACGAGCGTCTGCTTGCTCTGCTCGCACATGGTTCAACCGTACATCCCACGACGCTATGCTGTGATGGCGAGAAGCACCCAAAGGAAGAACCGAAAGAAGAGTGATTATGTACCACTGATGTCAGCTATGCAACAGAAAGTGGGCCAGCAAGCAAAACGTAATCCTGCAGTGGAAAATGAAGCAAAGCGCTTGTTCGGCGAGATGAGGCTCCTCTGGACACTCGGGCATCTGAAGATGAATCCGAGGCAGGCGCAAACATTTATGCGGAATATCGAAATGGTCGGCATGCGGCCCACTCCCGCTACTCTAAGGTCAATATGCGAGGGTGTGTTCTGCCCGCTCGGTGTTGTTTTGGCCCACTGCTGATTCAATTAGCTGTTCGCGTTGAAATAAGCGCCCTTTGCGTCCTTGCTCGCGTTCTTCTAGCCAGCCAGGATCCCAAAATTCGCGCTATAGGACGGAGTATTCTCCTCTCGGCTTCAGAGGCGGGAGATCCCGCCGCCACCATCCATGCGGTCAACGTTGCCATCCGGACGGACCAACTCGGCAGCAAGGAAGTGCAAGGTCCCCTGGCCCGTCTACGCGAACTGGCCGACAGCGGATTTCAACATGCCATGGTTCCCCAAGGGAAGGTGCACGAGTCCTACGGCGAGGACTTGAAGGCACTTGCAACATACGAGCGGCTGTGCGAGATATCCAAAGACAACCAAGCGGAAGAGCTGCAGCCATCCGGGCGGCCGTCGTTAAAAGTGCAACTCAAAGCTATGCTTCACGGCCACTGGGGGTTCCTTCGCGAGACACATGAACATTTCAAGTCCTACACCCAGATGACGGGAGATATGCTCGACAGCAATGTTGCAATGGCTCTGGTTGCGATTGGCGACTTGCGTCTCAAGAACGGCCCCCTTTTCGACCACAAGGCTGCGTATGCGGCGTTCAAGGAGGCTGCACTCAAGCACGAAGACCCCCAGGCCCTCGTCTGGGTCCGGGAATTCGACTGTCGGGAACCGTACTCGCCCAAATGGTTCGAGTACACCATGAAGCTCGCAGTGTCCGGCTATAGCCAGGCAGCGCACGAGCTAGGAGATATGTACTCCCTTCCGCGAAGCAAAGTTCTCGAGCTGGACACTGCCATGCAGGATGAGATATTGAACAACCCGGCGTACCGCGGGCTCTCCAGACGGGAAGCGGCAGAGCTGGATTCCAAGGAGGTGGATCCAGCTGACCTCCGGAGATTTCTGTGGGCTTCCGAATGGTATCTCGTGGCTGTGGCAGGCGAATATGCTCGCAGCTGGATAGCTCTGGCAAATCTGTACTGGAGAATTGGTCTTCGTGGAAAGGCAATGGCGATACTCCGGGCGGCGGCATTTGACCTGCAAGTGTCGACATCTGGTGAGACGTTTCCAGAAATGACCGCGGAAGCTCTCGAGTTGTATAATAAGTACAAGGCGACACAGGAAGGAAAGGATGCGATTGCTCAGGGGTTATACGCCATGGATGTATTGATATAGCGAAGCGATCTCCCATGCATGAAGAGCATATGTCGAGATGAACCATTCCACCCATTTCCTCCGCACACATAAGTCGGGGCAGCCTCGCAACTTCTTGCAACCATACTGGATTCGATTTCAAGACTGGAATTGGTGCCTAGCGAATCGAATTTGAGACATAACTACTTGGAACAGACTGAACTATAAAACCAGAGCCAGACGCCCCGTACCCACCTGAACCACGATCGCAAGGAGGCAGAATAAAAGATGGCTGGGTATATCCTGTCCTATAATGTACATCGGAATTCGAAGCTTTGATGCGAAAACCCCGTAGCTCCTTAAGAAGACCTGCCGTATCCCCTAGAAGGACTCCCATGTTCGGTTCAGCACTCAGAACGGGCCGGTAAAGCCGAAAGGGAAATGCCAAAAGTCTTAAGCAGAGGTGAAGAACTGCTTCAACATCGAACCGATGTCACCCGCAGTGTCAGGGTAGACGTAAAAGGCGAGGGCAATGATTATGTACCTAAAGGGTAATCAGTAACGTTATGGAGACTGCGAGATTTTGCAACGTACGTTCCGAGGCACATGGCGCCCTCAAGCCAGTTGCTCTTGCCGTCCTGGATGAGGTAGTTGACGACCGTCACACTAAGGAAGAAGATGACCGTCTCGAAGCCCTGGAAGTGGAGGGTCATGGGCTGACCAATGATCCACCCTAGAATCACAAGGAAAGGGGTCACAAATAGCGCGATCTGGAGCGAGCTGCCGATCGCCACTCCGATCGCCAGATCCATCTTTTGCTTGTAGGCCACAATGCAAGCCGTCACGTGCTCGGCCGCATTACCAACGATGGGGAGCAGAATCAAGCCAATGAAGGTTCTGGGAATGTTAGTGAGGCTGAGGGAAGAGGATTGGGAAGGCTTACTTGGAGATGTGAGCCGTCTCGACGATCGCATCGATGCTGTCGACGAGAAATTCGGCGCAGACGGCAACCATGAGCGTAACAACCACCAGCACGACACCCGCAGAAATAGGACTGAGGATGTGCGTTTCGCTCGCCTCGTCTTCAGCCTGGGCTTCGGCATCGAACAGCGAGGAATGCGTCTTGAGCTGGAAGAAGAGGTAAAGCAGGTAGAGGATCAACATGATAATCGCAGTTCCTCGAGATAAGAGCGCGATGTTGTCATCTTGCACCTTGGTCTCACCGGACGACAGAGCTGCGTAGAGGGTCGCTGGAATGATGAGTGAAACAGTCGCAATTGACATCAACGAGGCCATGGCGTTAGCGACAACGGAATTAAAGCGCTGCTCGCCACCGCGCCAGCCTCCTGCTATGAAGCAGCATCCGAGGACCTAAGCTTATGTTAAAACACGTAGACTAAAAGCTCGCAAACATCTTACCAGCAGGATATTAGACAGAATACTACCCAGCATGCTCGCTTGCACGATGCGGATTTCACCATTGAGAAGAGCAACAATGCTCACCTGATCATGGAATTAGTGACCAGAAATATTTTTGGATCATATAAAACGTACAATGAGTTCAACAGCATTTCCGAAAGTTGCATTCATGAGACCGCCGATTGTCTGGCCAACCTTCGCAGAGAGTTCCTCGGTAGCAAAGCTCAACAGAGCAGCAAGGGGCACGATGGCGAAGAAATTCAGGACGAATACAAGTGTCGGATTCCAGTGGAGCAGGCCGGCGATAATGCCCAAGGGCACGAAAACGAGCAGGACGTTGACATAATTGCTCGAAACGGTGAGCCAGGTGATATGGGCTACGTGCTTCGGCCATTTGGTGTAACGATGCTCGTCGTTTTGGCCCCAAATATCGGGACCATGGGAGGCATTAGAGGCCAACGGCAGCAGAGAAGTCGATTCTGTGGCTTCCGTTCGGCCATTCTCTCCTCCAGGTTGCGGCATTCCAAAGTTTGACCTGCTGCTATTACTGCGGCCGTGTCGATGAAAGGTGCTGCGATAGCTCACTGTATCAGATGTACCAGGTTAGACTGCAACACCAACAAAGAGCAGAGTGGGGGTAGATGAGGAGAATGGGTTTGGGGCTGTGAAGTGAGAGTGGGCGGTGCAAGAGGGGAATACATACCCATGGTGATAACTAAGACTCAGGCAAAGGGTCCTGCAAAGCTAACCAGTATGAGAGGCTTGAGAAAGCTTGTGCTTCAGGTCACTCGATGTTTGGGTGACCAAGTGACAAGAACCCAAATACTGGGGTTGGCAGGGGGAGGGGAGGGACGTGGGAGGGTGGGGGGGGAATGATGGCGGAGGGAGGCGGAATGCAGATGGCTTTGGCAGCGATTAGGCGTAGGAAAAGCGCCTGACCGAGTATGAGAAGTGATGGATGGAGGGAAGGGCGATTTGGCGCAGGAAGATGAACGACCCCAGTGGCTGAAGCTGATGGATGAGTAAGGCCGGGGGCGGGGGATTAGATGGGACCGAAGGGGTGAGATGCGACGTCGCGCGAAAAAGTGTACACACTTAGGGGCGTAAAGAGGCAAAGGAACAAAGGAAGAAGAAGTCAGGATAAATATCTTGCCGTCGCTGTCGTCGCGACAATCTTCGTAGGTGGCGCAGTACCCTAAGTTCAATGAGGGACCCTTGAATATCCCTTCGCAACGTTCGTCTTGGAGATGGCGGGCTGGCGGTGCTAACAACCCAGCTATGTAGCGGTAGTAAGGAAAAAAGGTTGAAACCCCGCAAGCTTCCCACTTCGATCCCACTAAATTTCTTGCTATCGCACTTATGACGATGCCAACGACAGCTTAAGCCAGTAACAGGGCGTTCGGGCAACCTGAGATGAGGGGTTTATTGATGATAAAACTGGGCAAAAAGGCTGGGCGGGAATCGTCCTTCGGAGCTCGCAACTCCACTTTCTTTCTCTCACCGCATCTCCGCCTTTACGGCGCATGTCGGCCTCGTGACCTGCATGTAGCCGTCAAGTCCCTACAGCTTGTTCACGACGCGGCCAGGCCCCATTACAACGCCTTCTTGGCTAAGAAGGCTTGGGGAAGTACGGATGTAGGTGAATTACGATGTTCAGCTTGCCCAGGAACCGAAGAACCCAATGGGTCCACGTTTCGAATGCCTAGCGCGACAAGTCTTCAACACTATTGGTAAAGAGTCGCACTAGTATCGTCCGCGATCGAGGCGCGTAACTTATAGCTTATGATGACGTGAACCCACCACGAAGCTGTCATCAGCGTTCGGGTTCTCAACCAACGGGAGTGAGAGCGCAGCACACTCCGCCAAGGGTTGCTGCAAACTGCGCCACATCTTATCGCATGGCTTTCGCATCCTCAATCTTGGCCTTGGGGTTCGGCTGGAAAGGAAGGCTGAAGGCTGGTGAGGGGCAAGGTTGGGGCGGGGTGCGGCGGTGCTTCCGGCGGTGGTGCTTCCGACGTCAGTCCCACGACTAATCGCTTCCCTACAACAGCAGGTACGAGTACGTAGTATAGACGTTGTCATCATTGTGGCACAGTGCTTTGCGAGCCGGCGATACCGCTCTTTACTATTATCCAGACATATACAATAGGCCTACAGTAGTGTGCCAGCGCAAACCACGCTACCAAAGACCATGACCAGACGAAACGTCTGCTGCGTACGCAAGCCATACTCCCCACGAACGAGTCCGGCAACCTCGAATTGCTTCGCCACGCCCAGAAACTCCCATGAAATTCAAATCCCAAGTCACCGCCCATCTTTTAATGCCCCAAGTCCTGAGATAGACATAGTTGACTAACAATCCCACCAGAATTCCCTAGCCGACGACCGTCAAATGGCTCGCTAGCCTTCAATAGCCCGAAGACGGCTGTCGTCGCCATTCGTCGAGCCTGCCATACGGTTGTTGATGGTAAAGAGCAGTCGAAGCGTCTTTTGCTTCTGCGTCTCGCGAATACCCCTGAGGTGCAAGTACGCATCGTCAAGTCCGGAGATTTGGTCTTCCACGGAAAGGACGCTGGAGTCGTTGCTGCGAACCAGCGGACTCACCAGCTTCTTGCGGAGAACCTCGAGACTGCTCTTCAGCTGTAGGAGCTTGTTGTTGTGATCCAATAAGATATGCTTGTTCTGAACCGTTGTCTTCCGTAGGCTCAGGAGCAACATCTTATTCTTTTCAAACTTCCTCAACTCCCCTGCATTCGGGCCGATGACGCGCGCCCACAGCGAAGACAGAAGCTCGCCCTCCTCCCGCTCTTGCTGATCGGTTTCGCGGATGACGGTCCTTTGCAGGTTCTGAAACTGAGCATCAATGGCCTCGAAAAGGCCGAAGATGGCCACGGACGACTGCAGCTCGTTCGCGATGCTTTCCTCCAGTACCGTGAGGAATTCGTTGAAAGTGCGGCGGAGAGTCGCAGCGTTCTTCTGCGTCGGCGTTTCGCCCACAATCTCTCTGAAGACTGTTCCTAGGATAGTGCGCCCATCCGAGGATTCGAATATGCCGACACGTGACAAGAAGCCGTGGATGTTGTCCACTGCCGATGACAGCGAACTTCCCGGTTGTGTCTGAACCGATAAGAGCTGCCGTTTCGCCCATTCCATTACAATCAAGATTCTTGTATTCATCAGCAAGCAAAGCTTGAATTATTCGAATCTTACTCACCCATCAATATCTCCATCCACATGTGCGAAGAAACGGCGCAATTCAAGAGCCAGAGTTCTCAGGTTTTCGCTCAAGTCATCGAGGCCGGCGACGATCTGACTGCCAGCGCTGAGATTGGCGAGACGGACACTTTCGGCAAGGTCCCAAACCGCCATACTGCTATCTTGCAGCTCACTGATCTGCTGCACACCGTTCTCGGAATAATAGATCAGCGGCTCGAAGGTCTTCGCGAGCTGTGTTGCCTTCAATATGTCCGGAGTTGGAAGCGGTGCGGGCGGCCGAAAAAGCGACTGCACTATCATCAACGATACGATACCGAAAAAGAGCGAAAGAAGCGTCCGGGGTCTCGTTATCGAATCGACCTTGTCTTTAAACCAGGCAAAGGCAGCCTCAAGCGGTTCAGTCCGGTGCTGAACTTCGGCGCGCATTGCGAAGCGAACATCTAGACCCGTTAGAGATGAGATTGATACCTTTCAGTCACAATACGTACAACTGCTTGTATTATCCTGGCCAGCAAACAGGCTCTCCCCTCCTTTTGTTGGTGGCGGTAGGCTATTGGCGAATGGAGAACAGGTTGGGTCCCTGCGAATAGGCTCGGGACTGCTGGTTTGGGCGGGTGTTTGCTTTGGGGGAGAAGCTGGCAGAGGGATGTTCGCAGGCAACAAGGTCTGATCTCCCTCCCCGGCGCTCTCATACTGCGGACTGATGCTGTGGGACGTTTCTGGTCGCGGAGGGGAAAACCGATGCGGAGGAAGCCAACCACTAGTTTCCTTTCGCCATGCTGGAGGAGACCACGGCGCCGACGAATGATCAGATTCGGGTTCCGACTCTTCTGAACGGAAGGCCGAGTGTATCGAGGGATTTCCAAAAGAAGGCGACCGATCCGGATAGAAATCCTCCAGCGATGCGGCGACCGAAGGGTGGTCGTCAAAGTCGTCCAAGTGTCGCGACATCATGATATCAGGAATGGGGACTCGTGCTCAAGCTGAAATTGGCTTGGAAGGATGAAAAAGAGGATGCGACGATAGGTAATGGTCGCCAATGTGTAGACATATAGTTCTCGTGGCTCGGGATGCGTGAAGCGTGGACAAATTCAAACGGACGTTCGAGAGCGCGGGGGCGCGCTGAGGCGGGGTAGCGACGCGGAATGGGCGAGCAATGAGCTTTGTTATCGGCTCATGAAGCAGGCGCGACCGACGCTGTTTTGCAAGGCGACGGTCTCAAGGGCGACAAGAACTTAGGTATGAGTATGACTAGTTCGCGCGCCGGTGAATGAAGGGCTGCGACGACGTGATGTTCGTCGTTTGTGGTTCAAGAAGGCGGCTTGGAGTTACATAGGGTGTGGGAGGATACAGCCATCCTCCACCTCCACCTCCCCCCCCACCTCCTCCCTTCGCTCCCGCCAACTGGGACGACCAGGCCTCATTGAGATGAAACACAAAATGCAGGAGGCTGGGCCGATAGTTGACTGGCTGTTCTGGCCTGGTCGTCCAGCCAGTCGTGACCAGTCCACTCGATGATCATTCGGCCATTGGTTGGCTGGGATGCGCTCCCGCCTAATCTTGGAATCGATCAGCCCAGCGGGCCTGCCCGCCATCGACTTCCCCCACCTTTTCTTCTCGTTCCTAGCCTCGTTAGCTGCACAGGAACCCTCGACACCGTTTGTTGGCTCCTTGTTTGTACCACGCCTAGCCATACCTCGTAGTCTTCCTCATGTTCCTGGTGATGTTCCTGTCCCGATGCCGGCCCGGTCCTTGTCCCGCCACCTCGATGGTGATTCGGTAACAGAACTTCCGTTGTGATACCCGTAAAGGATCTCCATGTGGGAAGCTTTTGTCGATCATCAGGCCTACATCCAGCCTTACAACGTGGAATCTGTTATCCGGTTATCTGATGCTGTACCCTCCTAAGTGTGGATAGTACGGCGTGCACAGCGAAGTGCCTAAGAGAGGCACCAGCATGCCATTGTGGCGCAGATATGCATAAAATCTTTGAGCAAGCTCTTATCTTTCATATATATGCGACGAATAATGGCCAGGTAGTTACAGTACCAAATGTTCCCAAGCAAGGCAGACACGCTCCCCACTGCATACTCGTAAATGAGCGTGACGAGGCTGGACTCTGGTATGCTTTGGCCGAGCAGAAGTCGTGCAAAGCAAGCAACCCTTACCAGCCCATAGACCGTCAAGAGTCTTCCGGACGGTATCGGGGCATTCAGCTGCATTGAATTCGGTGGCTCAATCTGGTGCCCGATGCTTGTTCTCAGCCCTGTCTCCCCGCATGTGCATGCGGGGCTGCCCATTCATTTTGTGGCCTTTTGCCCTTGCTACACGTTTCCGTTGATACTCTCTGCCTTAAGCATTCAATAGCCTTGCCTTTCCTCGATTCCCTCCAAGGCCGACACGGTCTGCTGGCTTCGGGTTCTCATCATTGCCTTCCAACCTCAGATGGCTCACCATCCGTGTAGCACGATACCGCCTTACAGCAAAGGACGATCAGAAGGTAAATCACATAGTAGCATGGTAGACAAGCGGCATAGCAATTAAGTAAACCGACTTTCTATTTACAGAGAGCACCTATCTCGAGGGCAGATCCCTAGCTTGCGAGTGATGGGGAGATGTAAAAACAGGAACGACAGCATGTCCAGTAACGGACTGCTAGCCTTCCCTTCCATGGAGGCCTGCCCGAAAGGACACATGGCCATTTGTTCAGCAACCGACTGTGCAAAGTGCATCAATCTTTCCCTGCTTCCTTCGAGCCAACGCCACATCATCCTCGTCCAACAGGCTCGTGGCAACGACTGCCCTTCATGCTAATCAAGCCAAGCTCCGCTCTCCATTCAACTCCCGCTAGAAATACACACAGTGAAATCCACATCAACCACCAGCCGGGTACGGCCGCGGCGGTTCGCCACCTCCAGGAACAGGACTCGGTTCAGCGACTGGGCCGCCTGGAGGGGACGGCAGCGGCGGCGTAGCCGGCGGGAGCGCTGAGATGGGCACTTCAGGCATCTTGATCGGGGAGTCGATGCCCGATGTCAGGCGATCCGGAAGCTTCTCGCCACGGATAGCCTTCTCGATCTCCTCCTTGCCCAGAGTTTCGTATTCGACCAACGCACTAGCCAGCAGGTCCAGCTCCTTGCGCTTGGACGTGAGAAGATCCTGCGCCCGTTTCTTGCCTTCTTCCACCAGACGCCGAACTTCTTCCCAGATCTCTTGCTTCGTATTCGCCGGGAGGCGCGCGTAGTCAGAGTGCAGATCCAGATTGCCGAGGCGATCTGACATGCCCATTTGCGTCACCATGGCGTATGCGATAGCCGTAGCTTGTTGGATGTCGCTTGAAGCACCGCTAGTCACGTTTTCGGCGCCGTAAATCATCTCCTCAGCAACCTTGCCGCCCATGCAGACGTCGATACGGGCAAGGTACTCATTCTTGGCCATCGAAACGCGGTCAAGCTCCGGTAGCTGGAAGGTGATGCCCAAAGCGTGCCCCCTAGGCATAATAGTTGCTTTGTACAAGGGATCCGCGCGAGGGGTGAATAGGGCTACGAGAGCATGGCCTCCTTCATGGTAAGCAGTCATAACTTTGTCTTTATGCTGAATGACCGCGCTGCGCCGTTCTGCGCCCATAAGGATCTTGTCTTTTGCCCATTCGAAATCCGTCATGTTGATCTTGGTTGCCTTGCGCTTGCTCGCGTGCACGGCGGCTTGGTTGGCCAGGTTTTCCAACTCAGCTCCAGAAAAGCCAGGGGTTCCGCGAGCCAGGATGGAAACATCAACGTCAGTGCCAATCTGCATCTTCTTAGTGTGGTGCTTCAGGATTGACACACGGCCGCGGACATCTGGCAACGGAACTACGACGCGGCGATCGAAGCGTCCAGGACGCGTGAGAGCCTTGTCGAGAAGCTCCGGGAAATTGGTAGCCGCAAGGAAGATGACACCGGAATTGTTGTCGAAGCCATCCAGATCCGTAAGAAGCTGATTGAGGGTTTGCTTGACGTAAGCCGCATCCCGCTCATTACGCTTGCCGCCGATCGCATCCAGTTCATCGATGAAGACGATTGCCGGCGCCTTAGCCCGGGCGGCGGCAAAAAGTTCGCGGACACGCTTGGCACCGACACCGACGTAAACCTCGTCGAATTCCGAGCCGGACATGTAGAAGAATGGGACGCCAGCTTCACCAGCGACAGCACGGGCGAGAAGTGTTTTTCCAGTACCAGGAGGGCCGACAAGGAGAACACCCTTGGGCAGTTTGCCTCCGAGCGTTGAGAACTTGTCCGGAGACTTCAAGAACTCGACGAGCTCCTGGAGCTCCTCTTTGGCCTCCTCGCATCCGTGGACATCGGTGAATTTCGTTGTTTGCAGTTCCGGTTTCGCTTCGGCATTCGTTTGCGTGCTAACGCGCTTCAATATGCCAGTGCTTTCAATAAGAAAGCTGACAATGACGTAGAAGGCCCAGCCAGCGAAGATGTACCAGAAGCAAAACTTAACCCACTTGAAGAGGTGGCTTCCGACAGTCTCTTCGACAACGACGTGTATTGGGCTACCCCGAGCTCCAGTGTTACCCTTTTCGATGGCCAGATTCGCTCCACGGGCGCGAGCACCGATCGCCTGAGCAGTAGCGTACTGTACAGCATTCAGGTTAGTTTGCTGTTGTTCCGGAGCAGCCGCCACAGAAGTGTTGGCTCCCTCGCTCTGATCCACGGCCCCGAGTTGTTCCAAAGCGCGAAGGTAGAGCTGCTCACAGGCAGGGTTGCTGGCAACGCGACCCGTCTCATAGCGCTGGACAACAAGATCTGGGCGGTTGGCACGAAGGAGGGCCGAATAGAACGCATTCTGAGCGCTTGCGCTGCCAGGGTTGTTGTTCGCAGTCTGCTCCATACGAGCCAAATGGTTGTACGAGGTGTTCGAGCCCCAAAACATGCGCCGTTGCATCGCACTGCCTGGTCCCATTGGTATCATCGTTGTGATCTTCGACGACGTAGTACGGGAGAGAACAGAGTATTGGGCCCGCTGGGGGCGGAGGAAGACGCGGGGCTGCAAGGAGTTGGCGCGCCGAAAGACATGACGAGGAGCTTCGTGAGCGTCAGCGCTTATGCATTTGATCTGTGTAGCAGGACCAGCCAAGCATACCTGAAGATAACAAACCAACCGCGGTGGGCGCAGACTGAAACACTCTATCCGCAGTCTGGGGCGAAAACGAAGCAGCCGGTACAGATACTCGGCAGTCGGGCAAGGCCGTCGCGACCGATGTGCTAGCCGCGCGCGAACCGCCATTTCGGCTTATGGTCGACAGCATCCGCCCCTCCAGCATCTTGATATTGGGAGACTGTCTGGCTTGCGAGACGGAATTTGATCGCGACGTAGAGGGGGGAGAGGGGCGGCCGAGTGTTCGCCACGGAGAGTGGAAGGCGGTTGATAGAGATGGCAAAACCTCAGATGTCACCGATGCAAAGGCCTACAAATTGGTTAGCAGATTGCGTCACTGGAAGGCAGGGCCAAGGCCGCAGACGGCGAACTATCTCACCTGAACGGCAACCGGACTTTGGAGAGCCATGATGCTAGATCCGGAGGCGGCAACGGCCGCGATGCCAAAGAAGGGGCAATATGCAAATGTAATACTGCAAGACGAATTCAAACGATGAAGAGAAGACAGGACAAGAAATCGCGGGTGGCCACAGATGGCCGCGTGGTGGTTTGAGGTCAGACCGGCGGAAGTGGAGTGCGATGTGATGAAGTTGAGCCGCCCAGAGATTCTCGGGATGCGGCGCCGAGCAATCGGCTTCGCGTCAGACCACGTGATTAATAAACCGAGTTCAGTGGCAAATGTCGTATATTCGAACATTCTACGTAGTCATCGTGTGTTTCTTAATACGGTAGCCTTCCCTTCTGCACACCTTCATCATGCAGAGTAGGTGCGGTTCGTGCTCTTGTTGCTGGTAACGGGATATTCCAGGCGCTATTCAGAAACTCGGCCTCAACTTCCACGCTAACTTTCAACAACGGAAGGCCGCCTGTCTTCTAGTACAGGCTCAGAACCCCCTTTTGGAACTCTGCAGCTCTACTTCGTCTCACGCCGGAGGCAAGAACGCCGCAAACAGAGCCCCTTGGATAAGCCCATACATGATCATCCACTTGACAGTCCACGAAGCCCACGAAGCCCCTTTCGCCTCGGTTGAACGTTGTAGGATGACCGTTGCGAGGAAAAGGTACCATAGTGGATACCCAGATGATAGTCGAGTAATGACCTGGACATGAAATGAAGTCAAAGCAAGGATTGCCAAAACTAGCTGAGGCAAGGCCAGTCGGTGAGTGATTGAACTTGACTGATCGAACTCTTTTGCCGCTTCTACTTTTGCCCTATGAGTCTCGACAGTTGGCGGAGTAAGAGACCATTGACCCGTAAGCGCCAGGCAGGCGGAGGACGCCATCAGCAAAAGGGTAGGCGTGGCGAGCAAGAATAGTGGCAGGTTGGACAGCGTCCAGTACTTGAAAGGGCCAACGTTCCTGCATTTGTTAGCCGCGATATCCTAGCGGTAGCGAAGACTCTTGCCAGTAATGGGTTTGAACCCAGGTGTAAATGCTCGGAATTTGCCGGTTACACCATACAGGTACTTCGTCCTCCGAAGTGCCACTACAAAACTGTTTCCACGCAATGTACTGAGGCCCAACGAACCCGAGCCCAACAAGGACACCAGCGATGACGGTAGTTAAGAGTCGGCGAAGGCCAATGTATCGAACATCATCCCGAAGCTTAGACGGAATGTAAGACATGGTAGTGGTTGGGATTAGTCCCAAGCCCTCTAGGACTCGTATAGATCCAGCAATGGCGTCGTAAAACATGATCACTCCGCAAAACAGACCATTGCTTCGCAGAGTGGTGGCAAGGCCAAAAAGTGCTCCCGAGATAATTAGGTAGGCATCATTTTTGAGTGCCCACGCTGATGGATCTCCGCTTGACGCATGGCTGTAGAATAAGTAGCCCGTAAAGTTCAGGAGGGCGAAGGGGGCCTCCGGGTACGGTGCCGCGAGAAACAGACCAGCGGGTGAGATAATGTGGAGAGCAGCCGTCACGAAGGCAATGCGCTGGTCAGCATGGCGTTGGGTGAGTGACAAAGTGAGATAGTAAAGGACGAAAACCGTGACCAAATGACTGGCGTTTGCGAGGAAGATACCATGATAGGCAACGTCGAGAAGCGGAGAGCTGGACAAAGGGAGCCCTGTTGCGATCAGATTATCACTAGAAATTGCGGCGCCAAAGAGAGCTTCATTGAATCTGCAGAATACGTACACTCTGCAAGCTTTCCAAGCAACGTCGTCAGTCCCCATCCAAACGCCCACTCTTGCTCATAAACATATCCGCGCTGTGCAGAGGTGGTGTAATAGATCGCATCCCACCTCACCAGCCTCTGCGCCAGCCGTCGAGCCAGCCGAGCCACAAGTCCCGAGTCGGAAGCAGTACACGGTGAAGTCTCCAGGCACGTATCGATATCAGGGAAGAAGCCGACATCCCAGCCTCCACGCGACACGTCCGCCCCCCACCACCGCATCCACAACCCCGTCGAAGAATCATACCCCTCACCTGGACTCGCAAGCGCCACGCCGAGTAGCACGAGTTTCCACGCGATAAACAGCAACGCAAGGGACGCCAGCGGTGCGTGTGACGAAGGCCGGAGGCGGAACATGGTCCTGGCTTCGGGTTGCGTGAGCTGGCGCAGCGATGCGGAGCCGATAAGCTCTGAGTCAACTTTTGAGTCAAAGGGACCTTGGTGAGGCGTGATGTGTACCCCACAGCACCTGACTCTGCATCCGAACAGCAAGCACGTCGACAACTGACAGGTCCAGCCTCAACGACAGCCGTGTTGTCCTACAGGAGAGCACTCTACTCGACGCAGACTAGAGCAACTAGCCTCAAGGGTGAGTGGGTTGACCGGGAATTCGGTCCAGGTGCAAGAAATAGCGAAGAAAATAGGCACATGAGGGGTGAAACGTTATGTATGCAAGAATCAGGATGTCGTCGTCCCCAAAACGACGCGGAAACAGTCTGGCCCCTGCGCCATGCTTGCTCCGAGCTGCAGGGTTCCTGACGCGGGAAGGGGATCCCAGTCACAGATCACGTGTTACAAAATCAGTTGCATGCCGAAAGAGGTAATTGTTGTGGGCAGCCAGCCCGATCTCCTCACAGTAGCCCTGGGAAGCACCAGGATGAGGGCATCGGCCTGAAATAAACTTGGCGAACCGCTGGTGATCACAGAGCACTATCATCCACGTTGTGCGCATAGAAAGTTTGGGTAAATATTATTACAGTTAGACATTCTTCTCTATCGAAGAATCTACCTACTCCGCACTTCATGCCAAAGCAGCAACGGCTGACAGTGGAACCGCTGCATGCGAATAAGCGCGCAGCATAACACACCCAATAATGGTTCACAGAGCACTTCTGCAAACCAATCATGCCCATCAACAAATCGCAAAGATATCAACCCAGCGACCATCTGGTCGCACAAACGCCAATGCAATGCAGATGCCCCAGATGCCATGTAGAACCAAAGAAAATCAGAGAGGGAGTAGCTAGGGGACGGCTGCAACCAACCAGTGGTGCCTCGCGTACCACTGTGCCGTTCATGCATTCAACTATGTCATCCAACAAGCCAGGCCGTGTATCAGGTGTATCAAGCGTGCTAAATAGAGGAACGCTGATGTGAGAGCGTAGCAGTTTCGTAAGCAATGGAGGAAAGTCGAAAACAGCTCAGACGGCGGTTCTGGTCTGCCCACCAAGGAAGCGCGAAAGGAAGCCACCACCAACCGGCCCGATGCGGGCCTTCTTGGCGGGCTTTTCGTCGTAGACAGGCAAGCGGTGGTGAGGTGTCTTGGTCATTGGAACGAGGGGCTCAAAGTGGACGACCACGGCGCCACTTTCGTTGTCGTAGTTATGGATGTACATAGGCTCCGGAGCCATGTTCGCCGGTTCGAATGGCTCATTCAGCGAGTCGATATCCGGAGAGGTGCTGTTGGACGACGAGCTGCGACTTGGCGGAGAAAGCGACGGAGTCCTAGCCGAGGAAGCGACGCTGTTCATGCGAACTGTGCGCTGCGATGGAGCGTAGTCTGAGCGGCGGGGATAGCTTTGCATCAAACGCTGCTTTTCCTCCGCAAGAGCCGCCTGGTGAGCGAATTCTTCCATCTCGATCTTGCGCTGGCGTGCCGCGCGGATGCGCTCCTGGTCGGCGAAGTACGACCGAATCGGGGCCAAGAACGGTTCCAGGTGGGTGTAGAGGTCATCAGGACGAATGCGTAGATCCCAGTCAAGCAAAAAGAGCATCTGCTTCTCCATGAGGTTGACTTCAGTGATAGAGAAACCGAAGGATCCGAAGCCACGCATGTTCGTGTAGCGTGCCCAGTGCTTGTTCTTCGGCGAAGAGTCGTTGAGATTCTTCGCGGCGAGGATGAGCGAAGCAAGGAAGATGCGATGAACGGTGCAGCGCATGCCCTTCGCGACAGGAGGGAGGCGTGCCTTGAGACGGGCGAGGTAGACCAGTGACGACATAAGAGTCGGGACCTGAACGTGAGACTTCTCGACCAGCGATGTGATGAAGGCTTCAACCGACGGGAGAGCAGGGCTGGCGGGCCCCTGCGACGGGGAGTCCGGCGGGGTGATAAGTTGGCCATTCTTGACGGGAGCCGAGGGGGTCTCGCAGCGAATGACCTGGGACGCAACGCCAGCGAGGTGGGAGATCATCTCTTTGGATACTGGGAGTGAGATGAAGTAGTCCAGAGCAGCCTTGTTCGACGCCATGGTGGGAGTGGACCGCGACATTTTGAACTTGGGGTGGTGATGTCGAAAAGAAGCCGGGGTGCTGAGATCCGATGGTGGAATAGGCAACGGGTTGCGTGCCTATTTTGTGAAGGACAAGAGCGCAAAGATTGACAGATATGTCGTAGACAATGACGACGTTCAGATTGCGTGGGACCTGCCGACGTGTTTTGGATGGACAATTTTCGAACACAAAACCCTTTACCAGAAAGGACGAGCGGATTATGGATTAAATTAGGCGAGGCTCAAAACGAAATGCGGAGGTTGGGAGTGACGAAAGATTGTCGAGTGTGGTCCTTTCTACGGCACTGCCGGTGTGAGGTTGTCGAGTCAGCCCCGCCAAGAAGCGAGATGCAGACAAAAGAAAGTTTTTTTGGTGTGTGGGGTGGGGTGAGCTCGTTTGACGGTTGAGAAACGAGAAGTCCAGTGAGGATCCGACCGGCGGATGATATGTAGTGCTTGTATGGGTGAGGGAATCGGAACGAAAGGGGAAGGCACGGCCTTGGAATGCAAGATGCAGGAGGTTTGAAGGGCGTAAGGTTGGTGATGCTGCGGGGGGGGGGGATGGGAAGGCTGTGTGGGTGTGTGTCGGGGAGACCGGGGTGGGATGATCCGGGGTGGGGTAGAAAAACAAAAAGGGAAAGGACAAGAGGAGAGGGAGGAAGGGCTGATGAGGAGAAGAAGGAGGGTGTTGTAGAAGCGGGTAAGGCGAGCTTCTTTAATGCAATGCCGAGATGGTGGGTGAGTGTAGAGTGGTGAAGAGGCGGTAGGGTGTGAGTCCCTCAAAATAAATTTGAGCTTTCAGTTGGGCGCGAGTGGAAGGCGGCGGGTATGAATTTGGACAGGCGCTTCGGGTACTTCCTGTCTTCTTTTTTTTCCTTTCGTCGATGCTTTCCACAGCTTCCACAAGGGTTCGCCGCAGGAATTTCCGGTGGGGCCTGTGAGGTTGAGAGGGGTTGGGTAGAGGGAAGTCGATGATTGGGTGGCGCTTTGTTCCCGCGCGACAGCTCAGACGACGGACAGGCCTGCGATAGGCTGTCTCAGCTTCCCAGTACTGCCTCCCTAACCTGCTTGGGTGTTTCAACCTCTGCCACCCTTCAGCCAACGGCGTCGTTGCTTCAGCCCTCAAGACTCTTCCGCGTATGCGAGCAAGACGACCGGCAAAGTCTCCTGCGCCCCAACGTGCTTCCGAGTGTAAGAGATGTGGTGACCCGGTAGCCTGTGGATTTGCGGGTCTGTTGTCTGGACGGGAAGCGAGCCGAGGATACTCGAAACGGTGGAGTCGGGACACCTTAAACGATGAACCAGACTCGTGGTGGGTGGTGGGTGGTGGTTGGAAGATGGAAGGCTTGCTTGCTGGACTGGGTATAGTAGTGCTGGTGTCGATGGGGTCGATGGTGCCGCAGACTCCACACACAAGAGACGGTAAGGATCCGTGTTTCCGTGTAGCGGTGACTCGAAGGTGAAAATCTCTCTTCCTTTTCTTCACTGCTGCCGCTGTTGATGTTGCTGATGCAAGGTCGGCGCACGTCGTGTGTCTCTGCAGGTGTTCCGCGAGACTACGCGACAAAGAAATATCAAGCCGTATGTATGTACTTCGGCAAGTCAGGGGAGGCGCGTCAGTTGCGAGATGGAAAGAGGCGGGTCCGATGGGGTGGCCGACGCTTGCTCTTCTATCATCCACCACACACACACACCTGCTTGCTGTTCCTCTGTCAAGGGGAGGCGTGCAGATGGGGATGGAGGCTGGGCCCTGGTCAAAGGAAGCGGAAGGGTATCACGTCGTCGATGAAAATTCCGCCTGAGCTGCACGATAGATTGAGGGTCAAGCCAGTTGATGTGCTGGCAGACAAACCATCCAAGACCGGTGGAGGCAGGGCTGGCAGGTATGCTGGTATGCTCTGTCCCTTTTTGCTCCTGCCCCATGCCTAACTGGCAGACCGCCTCGTCGCACTTCGGGCTCGCTGGATGGACATCTCGAGTTCGTAACCCTAAAACTAAGGCTCAAAGGAGGTGAGGAGCGTGGCAGGGGTGAACTAGGAATATTCAGGGAGGCAGGGAAGAGGGGGCCGGTTGAACAGCGAAACGGTTGACGACGACGAACAACTACTTCTGCAAGGTCATATATCCTACATCCGATCATTCCGTAAACCCTCTCTCGCCCTGCCGTCCTTGCAAGCCTCTCTCCTCCCGAAAGCCTGAGCCTCGCTCCCCAAGCCTGGTAGTCGCGGCATCGCCATGTGGTGACGACAACCCTTCTCAGCTCCATCTTCCTTACCCTGCCCCCGCTCGCACGAGCTGTTCGTGGAGTGCACGGATTCAGTTAGAAGGGGCCAGGCATAAATCACAACCCAAAAGGGAGAGCCCAATTATCCCCGGTCGAACAGCCTCGCCGTATGGGTGAACAGCGAGCAGGCTGCGGCCGCGGCCAGGTAGACGTGGGCAGCAAGTCCAGCGACGGATCGCTCACGAGGCTCGGAGCCCGGCTCGCTTTCCACATTAACGATGAACAATGCCTGACTGTTTACCCCGAAGCAGCTGCCGGCTGGTGGCGATCACGTAGTCCTCCCCAGCCACATATGCCCGTACAGCAGTCGTTCTCGCCCCCCGCCTTCCTGCAACCCCCACCCTTACCTCGGTGTCAAGGGACTTCCCCAAACGCAACGACCTGTCCTTTTGGGACGGGCCGGGATTTTTCATGCCGCAGTGGCTGACGCGGCTGCCAGGAGCCTGGGCGAGGAAAGGTAGCTCCTAGATTGACGGAGTTCGCGTCCAGGGAACAAGAGTCGGCTGTGAAGCCGAGCGATAGCGGCATGTTAGCCTCCCTGGAGTGGCAGGTCCGGAGCGGCGGAGGATGCATATTTTGCATGCAACGCAATATGTGCGACAGCTCAGAGTGGTCCATCATGATGAGATTGTACGGTGTGGCAGGCAGGTGCAAGGGAAGCAAGGAAAACTCTTGAAGCTACTTGGATGCCCTGGATGCTTCAAAGATGTGGTAGGCTGCTTCGCTCCTTCGCCCCCGCCCCGCCCTGCGCCCCCAGCCCCTCCCCGGTCAACGCCACCCGCCCCCCCATGTCGGAGATGTGTGGCTGGGTACATGTGGCTGGTAGCTTGGCTCCGAAGTCTCTCCATGTTTTTTCGCATGAATGATGCGCGGTCATCTCCGACCGAGTTTGATCCGAGGGGTACGTTAGCATGAGGGTCGAATGACGTAGCGAGCGGCGGAGCTTCTTCGTACCGTAACCGTCTTCGCTACCGGGCGTCAGTTTGATATTCACTCAAATGCGCAGTTCAGCTGAGCAGCGGGCTTGACCGTCTCCCGCTGAACCTCAATCTCAACATGCGCCACACCTATCTCCAAGGCCGAGGAGCCGAGCGCCCGAACGGCCCGACCGCCACCTCATCGGTCATGCCCGCCAACCATCGGGCCAAGACTCAGGATGCATCTCCACAAGCCGCCCAATGACAGCGTCATGCTTCATCGTCGCAGCTCACACTGGAGACGATGTTTCGTGGGCCGCCCTTCCGCACTCTGCGTCGGCTTCATCTTTCTAGATTGCTTCTGACAGCAGGCCAGTTGGCCTAAGCCCAACACTGGAAACGAGGCGGTGCCTATTGGTCACGATGTACGGGTTTCATTTTGCTGCTGACCTCGACATCCCGGCTCCGCATCGCAACCCATTGACGATGACTGATGACTTGTCGTGCACGTGTTGCGTGCGATTCAGCCTGTGTCAACGTTCTGCGCTGGTTTCATTTGACAGAGTTGGCTCGCGCGGGTTTGCGCACGATGAGTGCGGGGTAACTCCCGCAGTGTACGTACTACGAATTATGCCATATTCTTTCTTCTCGTCGCCTAACCTTACCTACTCATAGCACATGGTATGCAGCTACCGTACTCTCTCGGAAACAGCATCACGCGGTACATCCATGGTCTCCAGCTTCACGATCTAAGGGTAGGGCGGACCGTCTGACCCTTAGGCCTCGCCCACGTTATTCCAGGTAAAAGGCAAAGGTGAATACCTCGACTGTCGATAGCCTCGAGATGATCGAACCCTGAGCCTGCTGGCATCTCTTTGTCCCCCCTCCCTAGGGTGCAAGGTGTTGTGCAAGGTGCTGGTGCAAGGTGTCGAGTGTCGAATATCTCCCCCCCCAATCCCCCACTTTATACGGGCAGCCAATCATAAGTTTTTCTGTGTAGCCAGCTGCGCTTGCTCTCACAGCACAGCCTCACGGCTTCACCATCCAAAACACACGCGACTCTTCAACCCAGCAGACTGGGGAACTAAACTTTGTATGCATCGACAAAGGCCCGATGACCCGTACAATACCTGCGTATATCATCCAAGTAGCATTCCTTAATATTCCTAATAATAAGGTACGCACAGACTCTCACACTCCCACCTTGTTCCTTGATCCCATCCCCGTGTTCGAGGAGGATGAGCAGTTACATTTACTACAGTGGCTCGTCATACTAGACGCGGATCGTGTTGGTCCATGAAAGCTAAGCGCCAGGTGGAGCTGGAGAGGTCGCATATACATTGCGCGCAGGTCCGCGAATAGGTACTCGTACATCCGTCTCACCTCCCCCAGGTACGCTCTTCCTTTGCCGCCGCAATCTACACACCTCCAAATATTGCACCTTCCTTTCTCCCCTAGTTCCCGTGAGTGGACAAGCTCATTTTAGCACACAACGTCCCGGAGAGGCGTTCTCTGATTCCAAACTCAACCGCGCCGCTCTGCGTCAGCTTGTCAAACGTCCAGACTGTCCTCTTTCGCGTTCCCTCCTGCCTCCCTGTGGCCGCCACCAGTGATACGATTGGCGACTAGCGTCGCATTCACCACTCTGCCAGACGTTTCACCCGTTGGTCCAACGGTCGTTTGATGGCGTGGGACAGAAGATCGTTGCATTTCATTATTTGCTGGCATTAACGCTCGCCCCTCTAAGTTGCTCATGGGCTCACCATCTACATTCAGGATATGTCCGGCCATGCGAGGGACAAAACGTGCATGTGCGCATCGACCTTTCGACCTTTGTTCCTCGCCCCCGTGCGCATAATTTGCACGACCAGAAGCCTTGCCACATCTCAAGTCGCCCGCGTCACTTCCGCGCCTAATCCCCCGATGCTGTGAAGCCGTCCCTACGGTAAAGTCAAGCGTCGTCAGGCAGGCAGCAATCGCCGGCATCCTCCACGCCTTCATTCAGCCCGATCGGACCGTCGCGTAGCCTGGGGCGAAGCAACCGCCGGCGACATGGCCGACCGGAAACGGTTGATCTGGACCACCGTTAATCCCGGGCGAAAATTCCCGATTGCGTGTCACATCATCTGCGGCGTCTCCCCGCCCTGCGCCTCTTGGTTTCACGCAGCGCCCGATATGATTGGCTGAGTAGTGGCGTTGGGCACGAGGCTGGAACCGGTCGGTGAGTTTTTCTGTTTTGCCAGCGCTATGGGCTTTGACGTGCGTTGCACGAGTGATGATGGTGGGCTGTGCTGTTTGATGTGGCTTTGGAGTGACGTCCTTCATAGGCGTTGGGTACCATTGCTGATGCACGGGGCGAGTGGAGGACGTTGCTCCGGTCTGGTCGGGCGTATCTTGGGAGCTACGTTATGACGGTCAGGCTGGGATTTCTTCGACCTTTGGTACGCACGTACTACTCCTCGCCCAAGAGTAGCAATGGAAACAGTCGAAGCCGCGGGTATCTTGGTACCATATGGCTCTGTCTCCCTGGAACAACGAGCATGATATCTGACGACATTCAGCATGGCGATCAGAGCAGGTAGAATCAGGCATGAACAAGCAGAAACGGTATCCACTATTCACAGGACTACGCCTAGGCCTTCATCGCCGCTAACTATCGACTAATAATTTTCAGGTTGAAAAAATTAGACTGCTCCATGCCAAAAGCTTCATCTCCCCCATCTCATCTCCCTCTCGATCACTAACTAATCATCCCTCACCCCAGTCGCCGCCAACGTAGCGTTGTAATGGCAATAACCGGCCCCAGTCTCAAGTCCCAACGGCCCCGACGAAGCCCCAAGGCACTTCCATCCCAGACCCTCAGGGCAGTCATCGCCAAACCACCCACAATTAAGCGTCTGCAGCGTACAAACCCCCTCGAAGCAAACCTGCACCCGTTAGCATAATCCGACCCCATCAAAGAATCCTAGGAGCAGAAAAAGCTCACCTGCCCCTGCGCACAAGGCGAAGGAATATTCCTCCCACACGTCGCCCCCGCACAAAACCCAAGGCCATTCGCCTCCGTCGTCCCAATCACCGCCTCCTTATTCGCATCATAGCAGTACTGCCCCGCAGAGCACGTCGGCCGTCCCTGCCCACACAGCACCGCCAACGGCGCCGGCACAGCCGGTGACGGCGACGGCCGCGCAGGCCGCGTGGGCCGTGGCCTCGTCGCCCGGGAAGTCTCAGCCTTCGGCGGGGCGCTCGGCGGGGCGGGTCCTAGAGCCGTCGGCCTCGGCACGAGCCCCGTGTACGTATACGTAATCGTCGTGCGGTAAGGCACCACATCCGGCGTCCCCGCCGAAGCCGGAGCCCCGCCGAAGCCTCCTCCGGGCCCGAAGCCGAAACTGAAGCCGCCGGTCGGGCGGGGGGGGGGGGGGGGGGGGGGGGCGCCGGGGGGGGGGGGGGGCCGGGGGGTGGGGGGGGGGGAGACGGGGGGGGGGGGGGGGGGGGGGGGGGGGGGGGGGGGGGGGATGGGAGGGCTGGCGGCGCTGGTGGTGCCGGAGGGGCGACTGGCGGTGCGGGTGCGATGGGCGCGACGGGGGAGACAGCTGGTGGTGCGGGGGCGGAGTGAGAGACCACGGGCGGTGCCGGGGCGGAGGGGGAAATGGCTGGCGGCGCGGGCGCGACGGGTGAGACAGCGGGCGGTGCGGGTGCGGAGTGAGAAACGGCTGGCGGCGCTGGAGCCACGGGCGATGCCGCTGGCGGGGCCGGGGCCGGGGCGGAAGTAGCCTGGGGAGTAAACTTCGGCGGGGCCGGGGCGATGACGGGTGAAGAGGCGGCAACCTGAGGGTTGCTCAGAACGCCGGAGCACAGGGCCGCGACGACGAAGGAGGAAGACACGCGCATGTTGGGCGGTAGAGAGCGGATACGCCGGGTAGGATGGCGAAGTAAAGAACGACGGGAGGTGCGGAGGGCGGCGCAAGGAGTCAGTGCGGTGTGGGGTATATATGCTGAAGTTGGGGTTGATTATTTAGCCGAGTTGGAAAGCAAGGAAGAGGCGCTGTGTGCCGTTCAGTATGCGTTTATTTCGACCCCTCGTGCCTCGTACCGGAGACCGAGTTCACTTTGGGGTATGCCAATCGTTGGGTGGGGAGTGGGGACGATCCAGATTGACGAAATATCTCTGCGGCATTCATATTGAAATCCTATTGCGGATGCGGGGAACTACCAGTCAGGAACGCGTCCCACTATGTTGACAGAGGGTCGGGTGATGGCAGGCGCGATGGGTTGCGAAAGTTTTGAGCTCTGGCCAGTCCCGTCGCCGGGGAATCCAACTCTGGACGGTGATGGGGTTGCAATCTCAGACACATTAATGAATTGCACAATATCGTATTGGGAGCTTGGGCATGTGGAGTTGTGGACGTCATGTCGATCATTTCCATGCATTCAGCCTTGGGTGAGCTGACGCTTGTAGACGTCCCGTCCGAGAACTGAGCTCAAAAGTGCTCAGATCCAACGAGATCGTGCCTGTATCATGAAAATTTTGCTAGCTCGAGTGATATTCAATTCGGTTCCTGAATGATGGCTGAGGAAAGGTCCGTAGACGTTGGCTCGACGTTACTTGAAACCCCTCAGCCTTATTAGCACATATATTGAATCGCCTTACCGCAACCCTCGCTTACCTCTTGAATCCCCATTGGATGCTCCTCAGGCTACGTACCCAGTAAATCGCTAGCAAAGCGGCCAGCAGGATTTTCTTGCACGCAAAGTCGAGCATCATTCAGGTCGCTCGTCCATAGCGGGTGGAGAGTAGGGCTTCACCAATTGGTAGCTAGTTCGTCTATAGGGTTAAAGGAAGCAACGGCTACCGTTGTTGAAAGTCTTTCGATCTCGCCGTTACTCTACGAGGGGTACCTCTTGTGCAAGCGCCGCAATAACCGCTTGATATTTGTATTTGTCCGGCATGCCGCCTTTGTCGTTGATCTCCTCGGAGGCAAGGATGCTGCAAGGCTGAAGACCCCGTGAGCACAAAAGCTCCAGCGACATGATAGCACAAGTCCGGAGACTCCATGCGATGGCGGCTGCACTACACATAGGATATACGGCGGCCAATGCTCTGATGATTATCGCTGATGCATCTACTGGCATGGGGTTACCGAACGGTCAGTCGTCTCTATCCCCGGTAAGCTGCTCGCAGAGATCAAAGCCCCACACTATCCCTCCCCCCGGGTATGTTGAGGCAAATAGTATCGAGCTCTAAGAAGACCAAGCTCAATAAACAAGCTGGAAGATACCGCAGTTGCGATTGAGTATGGCTAGTATGTAATGGACAGCTTCAATACATATTGAGAGGCTCATTTAACTCACCGTCAAGACTGATTGGTGTATGGGAGAATGCCGAGCCTCTAGATACGGAAACCGTCCTTCAAGTGCGGATAAGAAGTTGATTTGAGGGATGGGGGGGGTGTAAGTGACGATAGCCGCAATGTTGCAGTCCGCAACCCATCCACCCACAATGATAGATAGCTTGGGTTTATGCTGGAACAACCTGATCCGACACGCGCTCCGAAGTACCTATCAAGGCTTGCACCGAATTCTCACATTGCCTCAGTACTTGAGATTGATGTTCGATCCTTAAACTGCATCTATCCAGCCTCCCATCTCTGGTATAGTTCCGAGTCAGCATTGCATGACTCCTCAGCAACAGTGGCTTGCGCAGCTCATATCCGAGACCCGTTGCAGAGCTTCAATGCTCGGATAACATCAGAACCCAATTTTGGACTCGAAATAACCCCTGCATTCGGCCGCCCTCTCAAATGGAACGACCAAGACGGGGTGCACGGGTATGATTCGGTCCTCTTCATCGCCGGGTACGTTCGCTTGACCGACGGTGGTCCACCCATACGCTGCTGTACCCGGAGTGACACCGAGAAGCTTCTCGTCCACCTCGAATTTGAAGACGTTTTGCGCGGCGCTCAGCCCAGCGAGGACGTAACAGGAATGGTAGCCGTCAGGGTACGTGGTAGGCTTGTCACGCAACCCCGCTGATCCCTGGCAGCAGCAGAGTATATAGCGTGTGAGCCCTTCCCGGGACCATATGTCTGCCGATCCTTCGGATTGCAGGGCGGCGGAAATCAGAGTCCAGCAACCACCAACCCAATGGCTGTAGCAGCCGTCAACAAGTTTGTTGGTGCGTCCGGCAAAACCACCCTCTGGAGCACATTGGCGGTATGCCAACCAGGAGATAAGAGCAGGAATATCAATGTGTCTAGGCACTGTCAACGCAACGCTTCCACATGCACTGACGGGTTCTACAAACCTTCTGATACTTTCATTCGGAGGAGCAATGATAGAAAGGCAAGCCAGAGCGCAGAATGCGTACGCGCCGTGAGCCTCGTTTGTTGGGGCCCCAGCTATGCCACCTTCGAAGGTCTGGCAGCTAGAGATCCATTCTGGAAGCTTTGCTAGGAAAGTTTCGACTCCATCCGCCCGCGCCGGGGCTTCCGGCGGAAGTTCATTGGGAAGATTCAGCAGGGAGATGACTGTCATTGCACAGTATGCGCCGCTGAGTGAAAAATTCAGTATAGTACAACTTGGAGGAGAACTTGACATACCGAATATCCTTTTCACCCCCCTCGCACATGGTAAATCCTCCATCGCCCTGCTTCATGTGACCCAGCCAGTGCCACCTGGGCCACGGTCAGCGTAGTTAAAAAGACCTGAAAGTGATACGCACAGCGTTTTCCGGTTGATGAGATTGAGTGCAGCGTAGCCCCCGACAGTCACCAGGCTCAAGACGCTGGCATAGGTGGTGGCCAAATGTGACAACTGGCCATGACCGCCGCCAAAGCCACCATCTCGATTTTGCATCGGTGTTAACGTTGATACGACTCTGATCGAATATTAGCGGGAGTCTAAGCGGAATCGTAGAATAGGAGGATTACTGGTCCCGCAGGTCCGTGACATCGTCCCCAAGCATAGACAGGCCTGACAGAGCCCAGTATAACATCCACGGTCGACTGGCATCTGCTGCGGTAAAACCCCTCGGCAGGAGGTCCTCCAAATTCGATCGAAGGAACGTGATATGTCCCGCTCTGTTCAAGTGAGGCAGGCCGAAGGAGTTGAGGCGGCCTTCGGGGTTTGCTAACAAGGGAAGACAATCCTTCGCCGTCGCAAGCTCAACCTCCGAAGATTTAGTGATCAAGGAATCCTGTATCGGAGGAAGCTCGGTAAACTGGGAAGGAGTTTGGGGCATGGAACCCCGAGATGGCCTGTGAATCTCGGCTTCGACCGACATGGCGTGTTGATTTTTGTTGGATAGCTCCTTTTTCGTAGCCTTGGACGTTGTTGCGGACTGAGAGCTGCTATTAAACTTGACTCGTCGAGTCTTTTTGCGACCCTGGGTATGAGGACGCATCCAGAGGCTATTGTAAGAGTATGGAGCTTTGCTTAATGTTGTTGTTGGACCTTTTGAAAGCTTGGGTCCCCGCATGCGGCGGATGAAGTTGAAGTTGGACAAGGGTGTTCTTGTGGTTCAGCTCTTTAACGAGAATATGAATGGACACTTCTGACAAACATTATCATCGTCTATGGCAGATCCGAAAATGCTTTACTACGTATAGACAAAGGACGAGGGAAGCTCCAGCTTGGATGGTGGGGGTTGTCATAGATAGTCAGGTGATTGCCCATCAAGTCTGCGAGCTCCTGCCCTGCAATGAACTCAGCAGGCCGTCGCTTTCCGGCTGCTGGTGGAATTGAAAGGATGATCATGGCCTTAAATGTTGTGGAAAGAGGAGCAGTAAGGGAAAGGGAAGCAAGTCTTGTTCACCTCGAAGTTAATGCCAAAGAATCTTGTTTACATTCACATCTGAAGTTCATCAGACTTGCCCAGCCGGGCCGTTGAAAGTTCGCGACAAATACTGTGGTCTTCCCTAGCCACTTCGAATGTCTGCTCCCTAAGGGCTTGGGCAACTGAAAGAGCTGCAAGCCGCGCTCATGCTGAGAAACGGCAGGCAGCGCATCGTTCCGACCGACACTTCTCCCTCCTTCATCGTTGTATGCTACTCTACCACATTTCTCTAGTCTGAGGGAAAAGGAACCGCTTCGTTTCCAACCTCAGAATCTCAGTCTTTGCGTGTAAGTGTTCTGCCGGCCATTCGGAAGTTTTCCCCAGCACCTCGTGTTGCGGCGCAAGCCCATGCAACCCGGACGTCATCTTTGCAACTTGCCCAATTGCTCCCGTCCCTAAACTTATCCACTCCTTCAACCATCTCAATTGCGCCGAATTCCCTTATTGCAGATGCATTTCCCGGGATGACGATTGGCCAATTAATACTTAAACGCAGGACTTCTCGCACATCATGGAGCCGGCGGCATCAGAAACAACGCCGCTCATTCCCTCCACTTCCCACTCCTCGTCGAAGCCGCACCGCACCGTAACCTTCAATCCCACCGTCTCGACCAGCACTCCTCCAGACACCTACAGTGATAGGCCTTCCACATCTTCAAATGTGCGAACACAGCCCTCAACATCGGGAGCGAGTACGGGTAGCGGGCCAGCCCTTTCCTCTCTCAACAGCAAGCTGCGGCGGAGAAACAGCCAGGGGGCCGTTCAGCCACCGCAGAGTCTTCCCGTGCAGAAGATTGGCCCTCAGAGAACTACAAAGACCGCACAGAAGCTCAAGATACTTCCAGACCCCGAACACGGCGAAGATGGATCTGACGAGGAGAGCGGCCGCGATGTCTATTCCCAGTTCACCCGGATCAAGGATCCGACAGCACGTCGCGACGCAGCTCGGCTTGGGAGGGAGGATAGAGAACGGCTTCCTCGGGTCACGGCCTACTGCGCTGCTGGGTCCTATCGCTTAGAAGCGCTGATGCGGTATCTGAAGGGCAAGTCACGCATCAGAGGAGCCGCCCCCAAGCTGTTTGACGAATGCATCTATACGCCTTACCGCTTCACACATCATACAGACAGAGTATTCTGGGAATCTGGCAGCGGATCATCTACACCACACACGCGCAGATACTCGGATTCAATGGTAGACGTGGGCAACCTCTCGGAACAGCGACACGATCGCCTGGATACCCAGGACGAGCAGAACGGGGACGCTGAGTCGCGGAACGGCGCGATAGTAGACGACAGCTCACCATCTTCAGCTTTGGAGCCTGTACGGGAATCGCTGCCGCAGAGCCCCGATTTTGATACGGAGGTGCATACTCCCGAAGTCTTCTTGTTCAGCTATGGCACGGTGGTCATATGGGGCATGTCAGTGCAAGAGGAGCTTCGATTCCTGAAAGAGATATCCAAATTTGAGGTTGAAAAGCTTGCAAAAGGGGACGTGCAGACAGAAGATTTCAACTTCTATTATACCCGCGAATACCAGGCCCGCATCTACAACGACTTCATCAGCTTGCGGGATAAGAAGAACTACATGACCAAGCTTGCCATCAGCCATGCGTTGTCCCAAAGTGTAAAGGTACGGCCAACATCAATCTGCTGCTTGGAGACCCAACGAGACTAATTTCACGCCAGACTTCTCTCTACGAGGCCTTGGTGGACAACACGATTGAGACCACGAAAGGCATCCCGTCACAGATCGCTCTTACTGGAAAAGTCAACCTCACTAGGCGTGAGATTAACATGCAGATTGGCGAACTGTTCATCTTGCGGATCAATATCCATCTCCAGGGATCTGTTCTCGATGCACCCGAGCTCATGTGGGCTGAACCGCAACTGGATCCAATTTACCAGGCCGTTCGCAGTTACCTCGAAATGGACCAACGCGTCAGCCTCCTAACGGAACGCTTGAACGTCATTGCCGACTTGCTTGCGGTGCTGAAGGACCAGTTGACGCATTCCCACGGGGAGTATTTGGAATGGATCGGTGCGTATGCTAGACGGATCAATGATTGCATGCTAACAACGAGTAGTGATCGTTTTGATTGCGGCTGAGATCGTGGTGGCGGGCATCAATATCATCGTCGATCTTTACGCAGGAGTCGATTAGGCAATTTTGGGAACTGCGAAATCTGCCAGAATCAAGGAGCTGTCGTAACGCAGGAATCCTTTGTATGAAGGCGTACATACGGCTTGTTTGGGCTTCTCCAGGCTGGCGGTCGGTGTCTAGCAACTTGCAAGCGGTGAGATTTTTCTGGGGCTTTCGAGGCTTGCAGCTAGCCCCTAAGCTTTGCTCTTCGTGCCTTCGTTCGATACCCTCGCACCCACGGCCACTGGGAACTGTGGTCGCAGTTAAAATGGAAATCCATAGCATAGTCAGGCGCTGAAGTGGGGAGTGTAGTCTTAGTTAATTCGTTAGTCTAATGCATCAGCACGGGAAAGTGTCACCGTTAGAGCATTGAGATCAACTGTTCTGGCATTTGTTTGTTTGGGATTGAAGTCAACGGGTATTCCGACACTTTGCGTACTGACCACGTCCCAGAGCTATGGCTGGAAAACGCAATGAAGTACGGCTGCAAAGCTGCATAAAGAAACGGTGAAGACTCCGATGCTTGCAAGATCTGGCATGTTGAGCCCATTGACCCAGAGTCTTGGCAAATCTAATGCGATCCCTGAGCCGACAACCGCAACGCTCCGCTACTGGTGGCGGTGCTACTGCATTCTCCGCAACAGCACAATGCGCACACCTTTGACACCTTGCTCCCTTTTCCTCCAAATGTTGCATCCCAGATGAGTTGGAATCTCCTCGAGCGCTTTCTAGAGAGTGAGCATTTCAACAAAGACCCATCGCTTTGCATACAGTACCTCTCGTGAGCCTCAACGTTGCCCAAAGTGTGTCCTGTACCTCGCTTCATGAGCTGACGCTTCCCCTCCCCCCCCAGACGGTATGCAGATCACGTTGGCATCCACTATGTGCTCTGCTCGAAGCTGCGCCGGTTCTCCTACGAGGAGCTCGAATTCTTTCTACCCCAGCTATGTTACCTGCTTGTCTCAATCGACAACGAGTCCATGGCGCTGGAGGAGTTCATACTCGATCTGTGCGAGGAATCCGTGAATGCAGCTCTACTGGTAAATCTCCACTGTTGCGAACCGTTAGCTTGCCACAGTACTGATGGGCGGGCTACAGACGTTCTGGCTCTTCCAGACCTACCTGCACGACCAGGCCGGAAACCCCCAGTCCATCCACTTCAAGACCACCCGGCGGATATACAACAAGGTCCAGCGCATTGTCTTTGGCGCATCCGAAGCAGTGCATCGTGAGAGGATAAAGGAGAACGCGCTGCCGGTCACGGTTCTGGCTAGTATCATCTTAGCGTCCGTTGCCGTGCCAGCATTCGCCAGACAATGTGGACCGCTTGCCATTGCCCAGGCCCGTCGACCGCGACCTCACGATGATATCATATCTGATGTTTCGCAACCTCAACGAGTTGGGAGGAGCAATACCGTGGCAACTTCCTCGCCTAAGCCACGCCAGCGCAAGCATGCGCAGCACGGCCGCATGGATGCAGACAGCCGAAGAGCTCTCAAGCAGCTTCCCGAACGACCCCGGAGCAACCCGCAAAAGCCGTCTCAAACAGGTTCTTCACTGTCTTCCCTTTCCGTAAGCCATCCAGTCGCAGCTACCAGCGCGCCCACCCTCAAGGTCGAACCACCAGATGCCCGGCTTAGTTCTTCATCCCTGCCCGAGATCGGGCAGCCGCCTGAGCCACTACCCGGTCCACCACCGCCAGGCAGCGCGGGGATTATCTCCAGACCAGAACGACTGCACCGCCGTCACACGCAAGTTGCCCGCCCTTTGACGCCTTCTGTGCTATCTCAAGAGCAGAAGACTCGCCTTCTTCGCTCAAACTACTTTCGCAGTGAATCTGCTTTCCTCACGGCGCTTCAAGATATATCAAACCGGCTGGTTATTGTACCCAAACCAGCACGCTTGAGCGCTTTGAGGGCTGAACTGGCTTTAATAGCACAGGATCTGCCTGCAGAAGTTGATATCCCCATAATATGCCCGGCATCACTTGAGGATGGGCAGCCAAGGAGAAGCAAACATCACCGGGTAGTGCGCATAAATCCTGCCGAGGCTACCAGTCTCAATAGCGCTGAGAGGGTGCCGTATCTGCTGTTCCTGGAAGTTCTCCGGGATGACTTTGACTTCAACCCCGATACGGAGGAGAATGTGCATCTCCTTGCTAAGTTGATGGCAGAAAAGGGTTCCTCTAGCCGGCGCCTGTTCGATATTTCTGACACCGGCCGCGAGTTCGTCAAAGAGACACCGGTGCCGCTGGGGCAGGATAGCGTGCTGGAACCTGCAAACGGAGACTTGGGAAACTCGCCAATGATCAACACATTCCCCTTTTCGTCTCAGGCAAACTTACCTTCCAGAACCAGGTCACCGGCGCCCACCGCTACCGCTGATATCGCCGCCAGATTCGCGATAGAACGCTCCTCAAGTGGCACCAATCCGAAATCGATCTTGACGGAAAACTCCACGCCTCGCTCATCGGGTGCAGGGTACAGTCGTTCGGAGAGTCCATCTCGCAGAATGACGATGCCCGGCCGTAACTCGACGCTGGAGCAAACGGATGTCTCGGCTCTCGCCACCCACATGCGCGCAGCTGCTCAGATGCTTGCACAGTTGGAGCAAAGCGGGTCGAAGCGTCCCAAGAACGAAGTCGCAGCCATCAAAGCAAAAATTATTGCGAGTATGCAGACTCTTGAGGAACAAAGCTTCTTCTTAGATGATCCCTCGATGACTTCCACGTTTGATACCATCATGGCCAAGGATGTCGCTGGTTCGAGCGGTGACGGAGGTCAGTTTGACGGCGATTATGAGGATTCTTCGGACCGTGGCATGAACTCGGGCGCTGGGGCGGCACGAATGGAAAATGACCAGAAGACTGGCGGAGTCCGCCGTCAAGGTGATCGAGACGATCCCAGTGCCGCAACGTTCGGCGAGGAATGGTCTGCGAAAAAGGAGCGTATCCGCCGTTCCTCGCCCTTTGGGTGGATGAAGAACTGGGATTTGGTCAGTGTCATCGTCAAGACGGGGGCCGATCTTCGACAGGAAGCCTTTGCCTGCCAGCTCATCGGCGTGTGTGCCCGCATCTGGCAGGCGGCCGACGTTCCGGTATGGGTCAAAGAGATGCGCATCCTTGTCACAGGCGAGTCGTCCGGGCTCATCGAGACCATCACCAACGGTGTTTCGCTCCATTCCCTGAAGCGCAGCCTCACGCTCGCCAGCATTGCTAGCGGACCCAACCAGCGGAAGCGCATTGCCACACTGCACGATCACTTCATTAAGACGTTCGGTGAACCCGACAGCGAAGGATATGCAGCCGGGCTGGCAGCCTTCCAACGCAGTCTGGCGGCATACAGCATCATCTCCTACGTGCTGCAGCTCAAGGACCGACACAACGGCAACATCCTGATCGATAACTTCGGCCATATCATCCACATCGACTTTGGCTTCATGCTGTCCAACTCGCCGGGTAGTATGGGGTTCGAGGCGGCACCCTTCAAGCTGACACAGGAATACATCGACGTGCTGGGCGGCATCGGCTCACCGGGCTTTGACGAGTTCAAGCGGTTATGCAAAGCGGCGTTCCAGGCGCTGCGGCGCGAGGCCGAGAAGATTGTCATGCTCGTCGATGTTATGGGGAAGCAGAGCCGCATGCCTTGCTTTGCGTACGGAGTCACGCAGGCAGTTAATTCGCTTAGGTCGAGGTTCGTGTTGCATTTGTCCAGGGACGAGGCAGAGGTCTTTGTCGAGGAGTTGATTGCAAAGAGCGCTGGGAGTTATTACACGAGGCTGTAAGTCTTTGGTTGCTCCACCGTAGCTTGTCGAGAGGTTGCTGACAACGTTTGCAGATATGATACCTTCCAGTATCGCACTCAAGGGATATACTGAGCGCGGCATTGGAATGGGGTTCCGCAGACGCTGCGTGGTTCGTTGGGCGAGCATACTGGACCGGAGCCGAAGCAGGACGATGGAGTTGGCTGATCCTTTCACCATGATAGAACTCCGCATTCAAAATAGAGATGACGGTCATGCACGACCAAATTGCATTGCACTTCGTTGAGGCCCAAGGGCCCTCCCTCTGCATCCCTGGTATCCGGACTTGGTGATGTCCAATGGCATGATATCCGAAGATCCCAGCAGTATCAGCATTCTCAACACTTGCAGAGTTCAGTTGCATCCCTCCCCCCCTCACTCCCATCTATGACCGTTGGCCGATGCATCGTCCCTAGCACACGAAAGCGCGCAGTACGCGAAAACGAGACGCGGTGATCCGGGTGCCCATCACCATGCATGCACGAACGCGGGGTAATGACAGCACAGCCTTACCGCCTGCGGCCCTCCACAAGCCATGCACGTAGACGAGAACGATAGGCGCTGCGGTGAGGGCAATGAAAAATTCTCAGTGGGTGAAAATCAGCGAGGTTGTGCGCTTAGCCGGCATGATGGCAATCCACAGCCCGAGGCTCGGGCCGAATGCTCCCAGTTTTTGGACAGATCGGGAGCGCGCCGCGAGCCCTTGCATGCGATTACATACCGGGACGCGCGTGGAACATGGGTCATCCCTTCTGCAGCGCTGGGAAGGTTCCGAGAAAATTCTTTTCCCTGGCTTGATGCTGTGCGGGGGGTTATGGGCAAGGGCGAGCATTCCAGGCTTTTGATTTGCGCTGCGGCGGGAATGGAGATCCGGTCGATTATTGTTGCTCGACTTGGCGTGGAGTGGAGAGCGATGACTTGACGTCGCACTGGAGGAACGCGGAGATAAACCACCACAACAAATCACCACGCGACGAATCATCGACGCAAAACACTTGGCCAAACATTCCAACTGGTGAGTGAATGGAGATATGGGATTGGAGCGCGGAGGCAGGCCAAGAGGCCGCATTGGCGGCCTCCTTTTCATCGCAGGGCGATGGGCGCGATGCGGGCTTGCGAACTGCGCGATGGACAGTCGCGCGTTCTCAGCTATCATGACGCGTACCTGGATGAGCTTGGCTGCTTCGGTGCATAGGGCTTTTCTGCAACTTGCCATAAGTGTCGCGGGTCACATTGGGGGACTGCACGACAGGCGCCACTGCGAGCTCGCGCGTTTTGCCGTGGTGCAGCGGACAGTCGCGGCGCTGTATATTGTACACCGTCGCTCTTGGAGAATGGGACAAAATGATGTTGCGCAGTGTGGAGCCCACGGGGTGCAAACGGTGCGGGCTTTGGCCTGTGAGCTGCGATGAGGCGGGGAAGATGTGACACTTGCGACTCGGATGTCAAGGTTGCGGAGTCAGAAAGGAGAAGAAGGAAAGAAATGCGCCCGCTTGGTGCTCGCCGAAGTCCCGAATATCCTTGATGTTCCCTGAATGCATGAAGCGGACGCGGCCCTGATTGGCTCGCTTGGTGTCTTTCAGAGTTGCTTTGCAGTGGTACTCGGACCGTGCGGGGGGGGGAAGCTTGGGCTGATAGCCCTGGGGAAGAGATGAAACGCGACCAAGCAGCCAGCCTGATGTCTATCACGTTCCTAACCGCGCTCACGCGTGTGCTGAGAATTCTTGAGCTGAGGGAGGGGAAACGGTTGAATGTGATTGTGATGAAGAGAAGGGCTTGTTGGTAAGATGATAACGATGATAGAGAGAAATGAAGAATTCGATAAACTTGATGCATTCCATCCGATGACTGATGGATACATTCCATTCCAGCAGTCCCAAAAGAGCAACCAGCACAACAAAAGAAGTCCAAAAAGAAGGTGTCGCTTCCATTTCCTGGTTAGGGTGACCAGGACACGAACCAATGCCTTGGGGACGACAGGCGGTAGTCTAGACTTAAAACTGTCTAGCGGCAAAGCAAACGGCCACCGTCTTTTCGCGCCTGGGGCTGCACTTTCCCATTCCTCGGCCCCATCTTTTCCCTCCTCCTCTCTTCCCAACCTCATCTTCGCCAGCGACAAACGCGAGATCGCGAGTCGTATCTTGTTTCATCTTTCTCTGCTTATCTTTTCATCTCTCCTTCATCTCTACATCTTTAACTATCCCATCTTCACCCCCTTATACTTTTCAACTGCGCTAGCTAACCCTCGCCTTCCCGTGTGGCTTGCGCGCGCATCGCATCTGCAGCTCGCGGCGTCTGTCCCTTCTCAAACCGCAGCATCCCTACAACATCCACCACACCACCTCCCCCCACACGAGCTTAAACAACCGCGTCGGCCTCTTGCACATCCCGACGCGACTCACATCTCATGGATCCCTCAACGCCAGTCCGCCGGCCTAAAGACGACATCCTCGCCAGCGACTTTCCTCCCGTCTACCGTCGTCCAGTATCTGTCGACCGTTGAAGAAGAAAAAGGGCGAATCCCATCTGCCTTCACTGCACAACGCATCCTATCCGAACCAGCCACGAAGGTCGCTACATCATCACCACCACACCGATAACTCTTCGCCTTGTGCAACGGGTGCCTTTTTCTTCATATCTCAACCCCGCACCCCCTCCGCCCACTCACTTTCTTATGCCGTAATCCGTCCCTCTTGTCCAACTTTTCCCCAAACCCCACCACTATCACTGCACCGACTAGCAAGACGCCTTTGTCGTCTCGAACACTTCACAATTGTCCCTTTCGCTCTGTCAGATCTTTGTACATTAGGCTCACATCTCTACGGCGGATTTCCGCTACCCCTCTGTATCCCCTTTGAACCCTCCAAACCGCTGTTCCCCACTTTTTGGACACGGTGAACGCTAGCACCGTCTCATACTGTCTTGGATATTGCTTTTCGCCTTTAGCACGGCAAGGCGCAGTATCCTACCCACCGTCTCACACGCCGCCGGTCTTATACCCCTCCCCCCCTTACCGCAACGATGCTCAGCACCCCCAGTGCCTCCTACCGGCAGTTACCCCCCCAATCCCGCCGTCCCAGTCTTTCGCCCTCTGAGCGACCATCAACCTCTTCAGGCGAGAAGATTGAGCCCAAGTCAGACTTCCTCCGCGATGCCCTTCGCGAGAAGAAGGGTCTGCCTCCCCGAGCCCGTTCAACTACACCGCGCCGCGCTCGTATCGGCCTAAAGAGCCAGGCCTTTCACGACGACTGGATGCCTACCTCCGAAGACGAATCGAAGACCACCAGACGTCACTCCTTTCGTCCCCAACGCCCCCGCCGGGCTAGTGACATCATTGCCGGCGGGCTTCAAGCGCAGAACCGCAGTTTGGGCGCCCGTGAAGCGGACGCACGAATGGACAAGCTGGAGAAAGAGAACTGGGACTTGAAGCATCGGATTGCCTTGCAACAGGAACGGGCCACTCAACTCAACGAACAGTTGGAGCAGGCCTTGGAACAACTTGAGAGGACTCGAACCGTGCGCGAAGAAGCGGAAAGCCTCAAGACGCGCGTCACAGCTGCCGACAAGGAGATTGAGCGTCTGAAAACCGACAATGTCGAACTGACTGAGCTGAACGATGACCTGGTCAAGGAATTAGAAGTGCGGGATAGGGAAGTCGAAGAGCGACAATTGGCCATCGAGGAGGCTGCTGGCATCATCCAAAAAATGGAGATGAGGATCGAGTCAATGGCCAAGGCTGCAAAGTACGGCCCCGCAAACCTTCTGTCGTCACCAGATCGCCTTCCCGACTCCGATTATTTCTCTGCCGATAACGAATCCATTGCTGCGTCGACAAGACCGCCCTCGTCTCGCCTAAACGCCCAGCATCTATCGGCTCACGACTCGGATTACTTTTCCGCCGAAAACTCTCCCCGCCCTCCCCGCACTCCGGCGCAAGTCCGTAGCTTTGCTGCAAGCGACAGCAAGCTCACCCCAGCTCAGCTCCAGCGTGCAAAAACATCTGCCGCTTCATTCAACCGCGAACTCGGCCTGCGTTCGGCAGCCTCAAAGGACTCGCTTCTTGCAGCTTTCCTTGACCAAACCCGTCCAGCTCCCATCCGCTCTCAGTCGCATGGGCATTCGAAATCGAGTAGTCAAATCTCTGCTCCTTCTAGCAGTCAGAGTAATCTTCGCACTCTGCGCCGTCGCACGCCTACTCCGGGTCCCGCCTCAGGATTGCCGCCGACCCGATCCGCCACCTCTATTCCTCCTACCACCTCTGCCTATGCGCCGCCGTCCCCAATCGTGACGCCCGCGCCACCCACGCCCCGTGCTACTACGCCCGTGTGGCCGTCTTCATCTCGCCCTCTTCGCAACCTCTTTCTCTCTGGCGAGCTGGCTCGTCCGGTGCATGGTGTGCCTGCCCAAGCCCCACCAAGCCCCAGTGTGACCTGCGCCTCCACCGTTGGTGGTCGGTCGTACGGACCTAGCCCCCGTTCCAGTAATATTTCCACGAGGAGCAGCGGCGACGATGATGCATTCAGCAGGATCGAAACGCCGTGTCCCGGTGGCGCTTCCCTTTCGAGCATTCGACAACGAAGCATGAGTCAGAGCCCAGCGACTACCGTCAGTGACCTCGTGAGCACGAGCGGCCACAGCATCAGCAAACCGCGCCCCATTCCTACGGCGCAGAGCGTCAACTACAATGCCTGGCCGCGCAAATATCCGGCTTGGCCACCCAGCGCGAGCCTCGTCAATCGAGATCTCTTGTATCACGGATCTGCCAGCGCTACTACCCTGGATGACTTGTATGGCGTGAGCCCACCGAGTGGGGATGAGGGATTGCCTGGGGCTGGAGGAGTATCCGTGACTACGCTGGCCAGCGCCGAGTCTGGCGGTAGTGGAGGGGTCGGTATCTCATCCAGCATCGAAAAATCGGTTCCTCCTGCACCACGGAGACCGGCTCCAGGGAAACCGACGCCGGGGACCGAACGTCGGAGACGCAGCAGTTTCCTGCGTTAACGCGTCTTCTTTAGTTTGCTTCAAAACAGTACTAATTTCTGCTTTCGTCGCACTGATACCCAAATTTGTTCTCGTGGCTCTGGGAGGTGCGGGACGACTCTTGGGGAAATAACTCAGTGCGTATTTTGGATGTTCCAACTCCCCTCATGCTGCTCCGACTGGATCTTAAATGCCATGTCTTGTGCCCTTGTTAAGTTTTTCTCTTTGCTCATTTGCCTGGCGCATGGAAGCTGCATTTTCTTTTGGGTATGGATATTGGGGTATGGCAGGGCGGGTTGGGGTATCTGGGCCAAAAATGTCCCCGGCGTGGGTCCGCCTGCTCGCTTTGTGTCGACTGGCGTTGTTCCTCGTTTCACTTCTCCACTTCGGTGCCAAACTGTACTTATAGCAGGATCTCGGCTCGCATCACATGCTAGCAGGTGTCTGGGGAAGATTGACACCGGCTTCAATGCAGAGTTTGAAATGCCAGGAACTTCGGCTTCCATTTCGTTCCTCCTCCCTACCCACTTCTATGACCCACCTCCGGACATCAGCCGCTCAAAGCTGATGCTCAACAACTCAAGCGTATTCCCCCATGGATCCCTCAGATAGAGCGCATCGTCATCCGGCCCAACCTTGACCGTCTTCCCCACCAACTCGCCTCCCGAAGCCACGATCCTCTCCGCCACGGCATCTGGATTCGGCACCGTGAACGCAGCATGAAAGAAGCCACCGCGCTCGAACTCAAAATCCGCCGATGGCTTCTTATACGCCGGCTCGACGAACTGGAATAATTCGACGCCGACGCCGTTCCCGGCGCTTAGGAAGGCAACGTTGACGCGCTGCAGGCGCTCGGGGTAGACGGCGAAGATGGCGGCGGACGGGTCTTTGCTCTTGTCGTAGGAGGCGTTGGGGCGCAATTTGGTGAGGCCGAGGTGGGTTGTGTACCATTCTACGCCGGCGTCAAGGTCGGGGACGGAGATGGCGACGTGGTTTACGGCGAAGGGGTGGGGGCGGGAGGTCTGCTGGTTAGCTAGGGTAGGTCGGGGCGGGTAGGGAGGAGCGTACGGCCATGATGAGGGTGGTTTGCTGCGTCCTCGCGGCGATCTGAGCGGGCCAGTCCGGCGATTGGGAGTCGTTCGGCAGGGATTCCGAGTTTGGTGGGCTGGATATTTCTCCGGTCGGGGATCTGGGGTCGAGGGGGGAAGTGGGGGTTGCTGGTGGTGATCAAGGCTTCATTGCTACAGTAGTTATATAGAGCCTTGTCTGTCCCTTGCCACGGGTTGCGATTTTCGGATGTACATAGCCGGAATGCCAACATGGCCCCTCATCCTTTATGGATGTGGACGTTCCTATGACCGCTGCGAACGTCCTATGACCGCGCCTTCGCGCCTGCTTCGCGATCTGGGACTAATCAGAATAGTTTGCGCAGTGGTTGCTGCGGGCGGGATATGCAGCCCGTCAACGGCGTAGATGTGGCTTCAGCCTTCCCGCCGACTTAAGCGAACATCATGCGTGAACTATGGCGCCATATGCAAAGCATACCGAAGTAAGCGGGAACTAGAAACATGCAAGATATAAATGCTATAGAAAACCCTCTCGCACCCCAATTAGGCCCTTCCACAGTATACACATGGGAGTCATGAAACGACACGGTCAAGTCGCGTCAGAATGTCACATAAACCCCGCCAGGGCACCCCGGACCCCGCCAACCCCACACCACGGAAAGGCACCCGAGCTGCTTTACGCTTAACGGCTGACTTCATCTGCACAGGGCGACGTCTCTTCCGGCCACCTCTCGTCTTCCGTCCGTTGCCCTACCGCCTGTTCCTGCACGTCAGAGCGTGAATCTGCTTCTAGAAGCCCATCCCGCCGCCGTTATTGCGCCGGGATCAAGGGCAATGGATATTAATCGGGCGACGATGAGGCGGGAAGCTTCAAAAGGACGTATAGACGTAGCAGTATGCGGTGTGGTTTCCAGCTCGTTGATCCATCCATTGCGCCCTTCACTGGCTAAGAGCTGCGATTCTCCTCCCTACGAGCCATGGCAGTCCTTCGTTTCTGGCTCTGGGCCCTCGTCCTCGCCGCCGCCAGCGCGCTGGCCAAACCCGGCGATCCATTCTTTAAGAAGCTCAATGAGAAGACGTATCAGCTGGGGAATGACTTCTGGAACGTGACCGTCATCGGCGGCTTCGGCAAGCGGCTGATGTACAACGGCGTGGACCTGGTGGGCAACGCGTCGGGGCACTACGTGAGCTACAGTGTGTCTCCTCCCTCACGAGTCTGTTCTCGAACCTAACCCAGGTCTCAGACGGCGCGGCCAACAACTTGTCCTGGAATCTGAGTCCCCCGCGCATCGTCCGCAAGTCCGGCGAGTACACAGACATCATGTTCAGCGCCGCCGAGGGCGACATGCACTGGGTGCTCACGCCCACCCTCCTCGGAGCCTACCAGTACTTCGTGAACCGCGCCCTGCCCCGACTAGGCGAATTCCGCACCCTCTGGCGCCTTTCCAACGACACCTTCACGCACGGCTGGACAACCGAGCGTGACGCCCCGCTCGCCCGCCTAGCCGAAATGCAAGAAGCGACGCAGAAGACAGGCGACGAAACCTGGGTCAACGCGCAAGGCGTATCCTTCACAAAGTACGATCTCTCAACCTTCCTACCGAACATCGAAGGCGAACCAACCGTCTGGGGCATATACGGCAAGATGCCGAAAAGCGGCGAGGGGATCGGGTCATGGTACATCCACGGCGGGAAGGACTATCTCAACGGCGACCACCTTAAGCAAGAACTCATGATCCACCGCGAATCCATCACCGGCGACGCAGTCCAACTGAACATGATCCACGGCACCCACTACCAAGCCCGCAGCAACGACGCCTTCGCTCCGGGCAAGACTTGGGGCCCTTGGCTGTGGTACCTGAACAACGGGTCCGCAGCCGACGCCCTCGCGCGGGCTAGGACCGAAACCGCGGCCTGGCCGTACCCCTGGCACGCCGACGAACGCGGGTACGCCTCGCGCGGCGCGCTCTCCGGCAGCCTGCGTCTGAGCGACGGCCGCCCCGCGTCCCGCGCCGCTATCTTCCTAGGCGACACCAACGCCACAGCACCCACGCTCGACCAGGGCGAAGGATACTACTACCGCACCTACGCCGGCGCAGACGGGTCCTTCCACATCGCCCACGTGCGCGCCGGGAACTACACGCTGCACGCGTGGCCGGGCGTCGGGAGCGGCATCGGCGACGTGAGCACCGTATTTCGGGCTCCCGTCACCATCCGCTCAAACGGTAGCGCGACTGCACTCGATGCGTTGTCCTGGGTTGTGCCGAAACATAAGCCGTTGTTTCAGATCGGCGCGCTGGATCGTACGGCTACTGGATTTGGGCTTGCGGGGGGGAGGCACGAGCATGCGCGGGCGAGGGGGTGTCCTGCTGCGCTGAACTTCACGGTGGGCGTGGATGGAATGGAGAAGTGGTGTTTTGCGCAGGGGCAGCCGGGGACGTGGGCTGTAAGGTTTAAGGCGGGACCTGGTGATGTTGGACCCGCGACGCTGACGGTTAGTCTGGCGGCGTATAGTGCTGGGGCTTCGGCGGGAGTGTATGTTAATGACGAGCGGGTTGGGGAGCTGGGTCCGCGGACGCTGGGGCCGGGGGATCCGTCGCTTTATCGTTCGGGCACGTTGGCGGGGGAGTGGCGGTTCTTGGAGTGGCCGGCGAAGGTTAGGGAGGGGGAGAATGTGGTTGAGTTTAGGATTGCGCCGAATTCGAGGGATAAGGCAAATGCGGCGAATATTGCTATGAGGGGGTTTATGTGGGATAGTGTGCTTTTGAGGTTGAATTAGGCATATGAGAGGCGATGTACGCTGTCGCGTCATCTAAAAAGGTGTCATCATGTACTTGTGAGAGAACGTCACCTACAGCTTTCACTAACGGGCTGCAACTGTGGTGAGCGCCTGGTAGATCATAGTCTCTCATTGTAGAAACGATTAGTATGTTAGATATGAATCCAAGGATAGTAACTCCGGCACCTGTACCTCACTCACTCATACATACACCCCCCATCCTACCTTACGCCCGTATTCCCCAAAAACTGCTCCCCCAGCAACCTCGCCAACGGCCTGCGCCTAGCCTCCCCACCCCCCTCCACAGGGGTCCCCGCAGCATTCTCCCCCTCCAACCTCCGCCTCAAAATCTCCATCTGCCGCGCGCCCCCTCCCCGCCCATGCCCGCTCTTCGCTTCCTGTCCAACCATCCACCCCGGGACCCGCCACGTCGTGCCCGGCAGCACCTCGTTCCTATACGCATACCCGACGGCCCAGCCCACGGCGGCGGGGAGGATGGTGTGTGGGAACTGTGAGAGGGCGAGTTGCAGCGGGATGAGGTAGGAGAGGGATTTGGAGGATAGGGTTATTGTTTGTGTGCGTAGGGCATTGAGGGCCTGGGAAGGGGAGGGCAAGGTGGTTTGCTGTGAGGGGGTGCGGTCGGCGGCGGCTGCACTGGTGCCGATGCGGTACTGGTAGGACGCCGGGATGGCGGCGTGGTATTGTGCAAGGAGGGCGAAGAGCAGGGCTGTTGGGCCGGCGGGGAGGTAGTTCGCGTGGCCGAGGGTGAGGGGGCGGAGGAGGGATAGGAGGAGGGGGGGGAGGAGGAGGGTGTATGGGAGAGCGAGGAGGAGGAAGGACTGTGCGGTTAGCTGGGCGTGTATATGCGTGGGAGGAGACGTACGGCAAACTTCCTACTGCCCCAGAGGCGCTCGATGATGCGTAGGTTGTAGAAGGTTGTGGCGGCGAAGAGGACCTCGGTGGAGTTGGTGTAGCAGGTCTGACGGGGTTAGTGACGTACCCCGCTGTGCACTGCGATGTGCTATCGAGTGAGGGATGGTGAGGCGACTTACCTGCCACGCCAGAAGGCGCCAGTACTGTCCCCATCCCCAGAGATGCGGGACGATTTGGATATAGAAGTAGTACTTGGTGTCGGTTATGCTTGCTACGATGGATGAGGCGACGACCCAAAAGACCAGGACCTTGGAGACGGGCGCGCTGTTGAAGCCGGATGTTATCATTTTATGGGTGGATGTGGCATTCTAGACCAAAAATGAGGAGCAATGCCTTCGTTCTATGAAAGTATAAGGTGAAGGAGGGGGGTGGTTCTGGATGGGGCGTGTCAACACGTGTCACATGTTAAGGAAGTGGTGACATAACGTCAGCCAGAGCTTATGCCTTATATATAGGGTGTCAATCGAAAGTGAATACTGGAGTCTGATCCCTCAGTTATCCGCCGCATGAGTCTCGTTGAAGATTTTTACAGTCTCAGAAAGCAGGGAATGACTACTCCGACCGAGAAAATAAAGTCCCAATCTTATGATACTGCCAGTCCTTCTCAACCCGTCGTGCATATCGTGCAAATTCCCCAACACTAGCCATCATCTAAAGGACCGAACGATAATTTGAGACACGCAGTTCCCCACCACTGTCTGAACGAGTAGTCAACCATATGAGGTAAAGACGCCATCTATCCAAGTAGCCATGTCTCAACGGGTCAATAAATACCATAAAGCCAAACCCATAACAACAGCCACCAATATAACCCGACCGCAGCCAGCCTCACTGTCGTCGGGATCATCTTGTCTATCCTCTGGGGATGTATACGTCTGCCAGTAAGGAGCGGTGTGCTGAGACCAGACTTCATTCTGGGTTGGCGCCGTAGGTAAACGGTTATGTGGCGGAGCAGGTGGCACATATGTAGGAGAGCGGGCAGCCGTATAGTACACGGTGGCTGGCTTGATTCCTAGACGCTCCTCGGCCGACACCTTCGGGATAGTCCCATAGTTCCACGTGCCCGATGGACCGGTTTCCATCCGACGTGCTTCCGCAGCCGCTGATAGCGCGCCTAGTAGCGGTTCCTGGTGGTTGGCTCGGATCATCGCCTCAAGAGTCTGAGGGCTTCGTGATTCAACTTCGATATTCGGGGTACCAATCCAAGGATCGGCGAAGGAGTCATCAGTGGGCGTCAAGGCCTCCCAATGTGAGAATTGTAGTCGATCAAGAGGGGCGGTGACTACATCGGCAGGAGGCTGGCGGAAATCACTGTGCGCCAGGAGCTCAGCGAACGAGGCCTTGCAAATCTTGGGGTTTTCGCTGGAATATGATCTGAACAGCCGAGAGTCAAGCTCATGGTGCCTGGATATGTTGATGTAGCTCTTTTTGCGCAGCTTTGTCATGTTTTCGAGCAAGAGGACCATGCCGTTGTCCGGATGGGGAGGACTCGGGTGGATGGGCAGGTATTTTCGTCGTATGTGCTCCTTTGAGTGCTTTTCGAGGAGATCTTGCTCCTTGAAGGAGGTCATCTGCCCGAGTGTTAGTTCTAGTTGACAGCAGAGAGATATGACTGGAGGTGGAGCTTGAGCCGACGTACCCCCATGACGATAGCCTTATTGTTTCTCATGCTCGCCCAGAGAACAAGGACCGGGTGATTGAAGAAGCCATCTTCGAGGTGTTCAACCACCAACAGATCATGATCCGAGATCTCGTTGCGGGAAGGCATCCACAAAACCGCCCTCTCCTCCACCACACAAGCCGTCGAGAACGATCCATGGCGCTGAACACGATCCTTGCGGCCCTTTGACATGACGCCGACGTTTTCCTCACACACTTACCGGGCAACAGCGTCCCCACTCGAGTTTAAAAGCAACCTGCTAACGAGCTGATCAGGTCCGTTCCCCATGGCGGGGTCTTACAATCCGCTGGCGGACGCCTGCAGCAACGGAGCCTTATGAACGGCTGTGCCGCTGCGAATGAAACGCCGCCTCGCACCCGGGGTGCTAGCGGAAAACGAGAGGTTGACAGGCGCGCTGGACGCGTTCCTGGGAGATACAAGAGCTCTCAGCGGGTACCGCTGCGCCGCAAGCGCGGGGAGGACTTCATGCGAGGCATACACTTGGCTCTTCGAGGACATTCTGTCGCCATACTTGATTCCAACCTCCAGCTCTGGTGAACTCATCAGGTACATGGTCGGGAAGATGGTCGATTGTGGTTGGAGGAGATGAGTGTAGAACTGCTCCAATGAAACAACCCGGTGAATACTCCGTTACCGATCAAGGGCCATTTGAAAATGTCGTTTGCCGCCCCGTCCGCAAAGCGTCTAGGGACAACGGCCATCACTGTTCGGATGACCCTTGCACCTCGAGCCAGCTTGAAATGGCGGACCGCAGCCGCACAACCCGACGAACAAACGAAACGAAATGAAATGGGTTGATGAACAAGCACGTGCAAGACACAAGAGCAATGATGATTCTAAAACGTTTGATTCGCTACGCAACTCTGCCATAGGAGTACACCGAAGTCACTTAGCTTTTCATCACCCGCCTCAAATCATGATCAGGAAACATTAAACCGTAAACCCATGCAGATGCCTGTTCAATGGAGGCCAGCAATGTCCATAACTCCTAACCGCCCGTAGAACCAGTGTTGTCTATCGCAGAAAAGAGATGCTGAGCTCAGTGACCGTTTAGTCGACCTCCTCGACGGTCGGGCCGTCGTCGTGGCTGCCGGCACCGGCGCCACCAGGAGCAGCACCGGGGAAGCCGCCGGGAGCACCACCCGGACCACCCTCGCCGCCAGCACCGTAGAACTTCATCATAATGGGGTTGGCGACCGACTCGAGCTCCTTCTGCTGGGACTCGTACTCGTCCTTGGTGGCTTGCTGGTTGTCGTCGAGCCAGGCAACAATCTTGTCGATCTCAGCCTTGAGCTTCTCCTTGTCGCCAGCATCGAGCTTCTCATCAACCTTGCCGTCGCTCATGGTGTTCCGCAGCGAGTAGGCGTAGCTCTCGAGAGCGTTCTTGGCGGAGATGCGAGCAGCCTCGGCCTCATCCTCAGCCTATGAAGAAGTTAGTATAATGGCCAGTGAGACATTGTCAAGTGGGGTAGATGCTTACCTTGTACTTCTCGGCTTCCGCAAGCATGCGCTCAATGTCCTCCTTGGACAGGCGGCCCTTGTCGTTGGTGATGACAATCTTGTTGGACTTGCCAGTGCCCTTCTCGACGGCAGAGACGTTCATGATACCGTTGGCGTCCAGGTCGAAGGTAACCTCGATCTGGGGAACGCCGCGAGGCGCGGGAGGAATGCCAGTGAGCTCGAACTTGCCGAGCAGGTTGTTGTCCTTGGTGCGAGCACGCTCACCCTCGAAGACCTGGATCAGGACGCCGGGCTGGTTGTCGGAGAAGGTCGAGAACACCTCGGACTTCTTCGTCGGGATCGTGGTGTTGCGCTTGATCAACGGCGTCATGACACCACCAGCGGTCTCGATACCCAGCGACAGTGGAGCGACGTCGAGGAGGAGGATCTCGTTGGTCGACTTGGACGAGGTGTCACCCGAGAGGATAGCAGCCTGGACGGCAGCACCGTAGGCAACGGCCTCATCAGGGTTGATGGACTTGTTGGGCTCCTTGCCGTTGAAGAAGTCGGACACAAGCTTCTGGATCTTGGGGATACGGGTAGAACCGCCGACCAAGACGATCTCGTGGACGGTAGACTTGTCGATCTTGGCATCGCGCAGGACACGCTCGACCGGCTCCATGGTGGAGCGGAAGAGATCCTGGCACAGCTCCTCGAAGCGAGCACGAGTGATCGAGGTGTAGAAATCGATACCCTCGTACAGAGAGTCGATCTCGATGGAGGTCTGGGCCGAAGACGACAGAGTGCGCTTGGCACGCTCGCAAGCAGTGCGGAGACGACGCAGAGAACGAGCGTTGGTGGTCAGATCCTTCTTGTGCTTGCGCTTGAACTCGTTGACAAAGTGATTGACCAGGCGGTTGTCGAAGTCCTCACCACCCAAATGGGTGTCACCGGCGGTGGACTTGACCTCGAAGATGCCCTCCTCGATGGTCAGCAGAGAGACATCGAAGGTACCACCACCGAGATCGAAGATGAGAACGTTGCGCTCGCCAGTGGCCTTCTTGTCGAGACCGTAGGCGATGGCAGCCGCAGTAGGCTCGTTGATGATACGCAGAACGTTGAGACCCGCAATGAGACCAGCATCCTTGGTAGCCTGGCGCTGAGAGTCGTTGAAGTAGGCCGGGACCGTGATCACAGCGTTGTTGACGGTACCACCAAGGTAAGACTCAGCGGTCTCGCGCATCTTCGTGAGGATCATGGAGGAGACCTCCTCAGGAGTGAAGGTCTTCGTCTCGCCCTTGAACTCGATCTGAACCACCGGCTTGCCACCCTTGTCGGCGACCTTGAAGGGGAAGTGCTTGATGTCGGCCTGGACCTCAGCATCGCTGAACTTGCGACCGATCAAACGCTTCGCATCGAAGACAGTGTTGTGAGGGTTCATGGCGACCTGGTTCTTGGCGGCATCACCGATGAGGCGCTCGGTGTCGGTGAAAGCGACGAAGGAGGGAGTCGTGCGGTTGCCCTGATCGTTGGCAATAATCTCGATGCGATCATCACGGTAGATACCGACGCAGGAGTACGTCGTACCCAGATCTATGCCGACAGCAGGACCCGAAGACATGATGGGTGGTTGTGTGGTGAAGATTTAAGTGTTTGAGTGCGGGGTGTATGTGGGGGTGATGGAGGGGCAAAGAGAGCTTCGAAATGTAGTGTGTGAACGCTTGTGTGGGAGAAAAAGCAGTTCGATGAGTTTGTGGGAGAGGTTTGCCTGAGAAGATGCTCAAGAGAATTGAAGGTTCGGTTGGGGAGGGTGAATGGATGGGTTTATGTACAAGCAAGAGCTTTCTGGCGAAGCTTCCAGCAGTGTTCGATGCACTTCTCTAGACTTCCATGTCAGGCTACGACCGGCGGCAGAAACACCAGGCACGGGCTAGCCTCCACTTTGCTCACCAGGGCAACAAGCGATCGATGATTCACCTTCCTGTTTTTGGGAGAAGAATTCACTTGCAGATGCCAGTTGATTCTAGCACATTGTAGTAGTAATCGCCCCTTTCTCCATGAAGCATTTTGCAGTATGTCGCATGCTCTCGTGCTTGCCCACCAAACAATCCAGGCCTTTTTTTCTTCTGTGCAGGCAGCCATAAGGCACACGCGCACCTCAAATCTTTGTGGCTGAGCTCGCTGTATTTGGACTAGTTCTAGTTGCAAACAGAGAAGCAGAGAATTTGAGCTCTTGGCAGCTGCCATCCTGTTGCCCAGTGACGCAAAGCAACCGCATCTCAGGATGCACACGATGGAAGGCGAACGCTTCGCCACATAATTCCGCTGATCTTGATTGGCGTACACCAGCCTCCCAGGCCGCAAGGCGGCACGCATAGAAGCTTCCGATCCTGCTCCGGCAGTTACCGCACTACCTCGGACTCGGCTTCCGAGCAGTTCTTGGGCTGACCAACCCGCAGGTGAGCTTGATGTGGACCATATGCTCAGGGTTCCAGAGCAAAATTCGCAACGTAGGCCCCACTTCATGGCTTTTCTACCTGTGGTCCGTACATGATCATTCGCTTTCGAACATCATTCCATATGAATCATCCTCCGTCCTTGATGTGCAGTTGTCCAACCAGGGTTCCATAGATTGTGCCATGCCGATACCGATATTGTACCCGTCAACCCGAGAGGTTCATCACAAACCGGGCCGACATCAGTGAGACCTGTCCCGATTCCCACAGTTGTTGGCATATACTTCACTGAACGAACTCCGGCTTTGCAGTAGACCCAGGGGGACCGGCTCAGTCGAGGCTTCGGTACTGTACGTTGCGTATCTCACGGGTGCCATCTACATAGCGAGGTAGAACAAGCCAAGTGTCAAATCCCACCGGTTCCGGGGCCGACGCAGATTCCTGATCCAAATGTAGGCACGGAAGCTCATCGACGGGCCGGATCGAGTTCTACTGTCCAGCGGCCCTATGGTTTTTCTGAGGATGAGCAACCAGAAAGATGTAGCCGCTCCCACCCCGGAGCCGCCCATTATCCTGGATGTGCAAGCACTCCCAGTGGATTCGGTGTACGGCGCGATGGATCTCTCGAAGACAACCTTCGCATCATCTTTGTCAAGAAAGAGCGGCATTATCACGGTATTTCGAACTGAAGTCACCCAGTGCGGGTTTCGAGCACACTGAGTGACGATATGGGGGATGCTTCCAACCACCTTGCGGCACAACATGTAGAGAAGCGGCCCGTATTTGCGACGAGAAGTTCTTAAAGGTCCAGATGCTACAGGTCTTAGCACTCTGAGGGGCAATCAATCGGATCGAGGTATTCAACTGGTTGACCTATTTCGGCGTTCCTCAACGTCAAGCCAGCCCAATTGTCGGCCAGATAGCCACATCGCAGGTCGCCTAGCCGGTGCAATGTGTTCATAGAAGGTACCCAGGAGGTCATTATCAACCAGTCAGTGATACTGTAGTGAAGGTGACCAAAAGCTCGGTCTTTTGCTGGAACGTGAGACGGACGCGGCCGGAGTTCTTGCACGGCAGATTGCCCACGAACTACACAGACAAGCCAACACTCGATGCAAGGTGGCTAGTCTGACCGCAGCCGTCTCGAAGTTGGGCCATACGGTTCTGCCATACTACATTGTGTAGGGCGATTGCCGACCCTATTGGGGCAAGGTGACAAGTACCCTCCTGTGGGAGCATATGAATCGGTTGAGGGTATTGCAACAGGACATGAAATTCCCGCTCTATTTCCTCGTCGACTTGGGTAGGCAGTCGCGGAAGTTTGGGATGAGCAGGAGTGTCTTGTGCCCTGCGCTCTGTACTTGGTCGGCGAAGATGATTTGCTCCATGCTTGCTACTTCGAGCTCGGAGAAAACGAACTGTTTGATTTTGGCGATTCGCTGGGGTTGAGGTGAAGAACGTAGGGGAAATTTTGTCGGGGAGCAGATGCAGTGTTGGGATATTTCGTGTTCTCCTAGTCCAACTGGGTATGCTTCCTTCAAATGGTGGTGGTAATTTCGTTGAAGTCCTCCCCAACTCCCTTATCAGATTCATCGCTTCCAGTGCTGCCGAGCGCTCTTAATGCATGTTAATCTTCTTGGCTTGATGCAAAGCCGGTCGAAGTCAGTTATCGCATATCTGAAATCTGGTATGCCAAAGAGTGACCTCTCACCTATCACGCTTCCAGCACAGAATTTCAGATTTAATCCATGAGTCTCTCGAGTAAAAAGCCTCTGACGAAGGTCACTGCTCCTACTCTTATCTTCGAGGGAGATATGGCAAGGTGTTAGTGATACTTCCCCATCAAAGTCATGCAGCGATATCAAATTGATGCCTGAGGCATACATGGCGCCTATGACGCACTTGTTGCGGCAGCCTCGCAGTTGCAGGAACGCGTGAAGGAAAGCAGCATTGGTATCCTTGGAACTGATTTACACATGCTTCCCCGCTTCACCTCATAAACTTATACTTGACTTCCTTCTCGTACATAAAGTACCTCCGAGCTTGCTCATTACTTCACCCCCAATTCGAGATCAAGCGCTTGCGCACGATGCTCCGCACAGCCGGTCGCTCTCTCTCGCGCCCCCTCGTTGCGGGGCAAGTCCGCCAGGGCATCAGCTCCAGCCCGCTTCAAGTGCAATTCTCATCGAAGCTCTGCACAGCCAGCTCCAAGCGGCCTTCACCACTTTCAGCCTCCAATGCGCCCACTGCCGTGTCCTTGCTTCGACGCCATTATGCTCAATCTAAGTGGGATAAAGTAGACAAAAAGGCTGAAGAGAAACTCGCGAAAGCAAAGATAAAACCCACCCCGGAGACCGTCAGCACCGAGTCCTCGATACGTCCCGTTTTCACTGAAGTCGGGGAGGAAGCACAAGACAATACCAAACCTGTAAAACATGGGTTGAAGGACGATCTGGTGCGCCCCAATTGATAGCGAAAGAAAGCTGAACTGACTGTTGCCAGACCACGATCCGTTCTGCCTTCGACCTCACTGATGTCCCACCACAGGCGTACTACATGGGGTTGGCCGGCGTTGTTCCATATGTGGTAACATCACTAACGACTGTATTCGCTGCGCGAGAGATTCATGTTGCGTCCGACTGGGGACGCGGGATGTTTTTGACGCAAGAGAGTGCAGAAACACTCCTTCACCTTCTCGAGCCGCTGCAGGTTGGCTACGGCGCAGTCGTATGTATACCCCGTTCCCAAAAGTCTAGTTGCAGCTTGTCTAACCGCCCCAGATACTCTCCTTTCTCGGAGCGATACACTGGGGACTCGAGTTTGCCGGCTATGGCGGGCATCAGGGTTACCGCCGCTATGCCATCGGCGTTGTCGCCCCGGCAATCGCGTGGCCTACCATTTTTCTGCCTACGGAATACGCTCTCATCACCCAGTTCATTGGGTTCACCGGGTTGTACTACGTAGACGCATTGACCGGCCGAAAAGGATGGGCTCCAGCGTGGTATGGAACGTACCGGTTCATGCTGACTTTCATTGTGGGAGCCAGCCTTGTCGTCAGCCTGGTTGGACGTGGGCAGATTGCGGACCACCTTCACTCGCAGAGGAAACCCGCCGAGATGATGACTCAATGGAAGGATACGAAGGAGCAAAAACTTGCGGAAGAGGTAGAGTTCGAAACGAGGGCTGCGGTGAAGAAGCAGGAAGGCAAGGAGAATGCGGAGAGTGAAGCGGCTGAGGAAACCAAAGGTGACGATGGGGACGAGGACAGCGAGAAGAAGTGATGTGGACGCGGCTATACCATGGTTCTCATTGTTTATCCCTCAGTGCAAGGTTGCAAGGCGTTGGAAGTTTTTCTCACGGTCTAAGGGAAGAAAGTTGAGCCCTTTGGCTTGTCTCCCTCTACCATTTTGTTGAAATTTCTCGAGAGCGTAAACACGGCATAATTATGGTCAATAGGTTAATCATAGTACTTTGCTTCCTGAATCAGTGAACAAATTAGCACAATGCTACACCCCCAGGAGCGCCATGCATCCGTAAAGAGGCGAGCACCATGAGGCATATCGCTTGTTCTCTGGCTGTTTTCAGGATTGATAGTTCCGCCAAACCGGCGCGAGCCAACTGAAATGTCGGATCAACGGACACTTACTACATTCGACTAGTGACGAGAGCAGCATGACGAAGTGGCGTCCCCAGCGCCTTCCCCGCGTGAACGTCCAACGCGTGCATCGTCATGCCCACCGGGGGCTTCCCCGGTGCGTATAAATGCTGTACAGGTTTGGCGTCCCGCAGTCGTGGTTCACGGTGATCTAAATATCTTTCAATCTCTCCGGCTCTGAGGTACCTAAACTGCTTCTATCAGATTCCAATTAACCTACGCGGTATGTTGGCTTACGCGAGCCATAACGGCCCGCCCACCCGTCTGAGAGCGCGGTCTTGCTAACTTATTCCCGGTTCGGCGGGCAGAGAAGCCGCTACGCCTGTCTTGAGCTCATTTACGCCCGTGCATATACGTACTCATGGCCGCTGCTGAAGTCAGCCATAAGGACCTTGAGACCGGCCCGCCGACCGGTTCTGAGAAACACACGAATGGCGTCGGTTCAAAGGTCAAAGCACATCGAACGAAGGATGCCCAACATGGAGATAAAGACCTGCTGCAGAACGTCTTCATTGGCGCAATCGATGCCGGAACGACAAGTTCCCGATTCCTAATTCTCGACGGGGCTGGAACTCCGGTTGCCCAACATCAGATTGAGCTTGACCAGTCGTATCCACGTCCCGGGTGAGCCCCACCTAGGCTTGGCTGTTATGCTCTATTTGTGATTTGTTGACTGACTTCCGTCTATAGCTGGCACGAGCATGACCCGCAACAGCTCATCGATTCGGTGCGCGAATGCATGGAAAAGGCAACAGCGGACTTCACCAGTAAAGGGCACGATGTATCAGACATACGGGCCATAGGCATCACCAACCAACGAGAGACGACGCTCGTGTGGGATACGGAAACGGGAGAGCCGCTGCACCCCGCAATCGCTTGGCCGGACACTCGGACGCAAGCGCTCGTTCGAGAGCTGAAGGAGCGGGAAGGAGCTGATGAGCTCCGGGAACTGTGCGGTCTGCCGCTGTCAACATATCCGTCGGCTGTTAAGCTCGTGTGGCTGCTTCGAAACGTCGATGCCGTCCGTGAAGCGTACGAGGCGGGCCGGCTTTCCTTCGGCACGGTCGATACCTGGTTGCTGTACCACCTCAATGGAGGGCTCGAGGAGAAATCCAACGTAACGGATGCGACGAATGCGTCCCGGACTATGTTTATGAATTTGCATACTCTGGAGTACGACGACAAGCTGTTAGACTTCTTCAACTTAGACAGGAACAAGCTGCGGCTGCCAAAAATTGTGCCCTCGTCCTCTCCAGACGCTTTTGGAAAAGTTTCAGAGGGTTCGCTCCGCGGAGTTCGCATCACTGGTTGCCTGGGCGACCAATCGGCAGCGATGGTAGGGCAAAAGGCTTTCACTCCCGGTTCGGCAAAGAATACTTATGGAACGGGGTGCTTTCTGCTGTACAACGTGGGCGAGGAACCGGTAATCTCGAAGCATGGCCTATTGGCCACGGTTGCCTACCATTTCGGCCGAGATAAGAAGCCCGTTTACGCCCTGGAGGGATCTATAGCCGTGGCCGGGAGTGGTGTCAAGTTCCTGATGAACAACCTCGGCTTCGTTGAGCAGAGCCACGAAATTACTGACCTTGCGGCGACGGTAGAGGATAACGGCGGTTGTGTATTCGTCACAGCCTTCAGCGGACTCTTTGCGCCGTACTGGATCGACGACGCTAAGGGCACCATCTTCGGCATTACGCAACACACCACGCAGGGTCATATTGCGCGAGCGACGCTAGAAGCAACTTGCTTCCAGACTAAGGCAATACTGGACGCAATGGCAAAAGATAGCGGTCAGCCATTGGCCGAACTCGCCGTTGATGGGGGGATGAGCGCTTCCGATTTGTGTATGCAGGTGTGTATCTTTTTCTTCACTATATGGTCGGTAGATAGCTAACCGGCTACATTAGACGCAGGCCGACATCATCAATATCCCAGTCGTCCGGCCGGCCATGAGGGAAACTACCTCTTTGGGCGCAGCTTTCGCGGCCGGCTTCGCAGTGGGTATCTGGAAGGAGTTCCACGAGCTGGAGAGTATTAACCAAAAGGGACGGACAGTTTTCGAGCCAGATATCTCGGAGAAAAAGAGCGCCAAAATGTTCAAGAAGTGGTCGAAAGCCGTCGAGATGTGCCGCGGGTGGAGCGACGAGGACGAGGATGATGCTTCGGACCAGGAATAGGGTGTGTGGGTGGGTCGACAGCTTGGACGCAATCGTTTCGCCCGAACTGACGCTTTTCTCAATGCCGTCTCCTGGTGTCTTTCATCTGACTGTGCCCGTCTCATGTCGCATGTCCAGACCTAGGAACTGTTGTGACAGGCCGAGGAGAAAAAGTGGGGATTGGTCTCTGCTGTCTTCATGCGTAGACACTTGGAGTCCTTCTCGCGACCGCCGAGGTGATGAAGCAACCCCTCGGGCAGACACATCATCTAACGTACGGCGTACTACGGGTTCGGGAGAGTGGTGGGTGTTTTGCTCCACTAAATGCATCTCGATCGAAGAAGCTGCTGGACAGAGTAGGACGTCGCTCTCCTCAACTCCTTACAGGTTTTCCCCCGCATTCCCGTCGCTTCGGGAGCGGCACGACGCCTCGCGCCCCTCCATCGGACCTGGCTCCAAACCATTCAAGATGCACAATGCGGCAGCGCTTCTAGGCCGTCCAGCCACGGCCGTGCACTAGCCGCGGGTTAAGCGGAACAACAGAGCAGCGGCGGGGCGGCAGCGCGGAAGACTGATACCGCTCACGGGTTGTGAAGCAAAATTCCTCCATTGCGCGCTAGATGTCTGCAGTAGAGCAAGTCTGTGTGTGGGAGACACGGTTAAAACGACCTGAAACGCGGCCCATCCCGACCGTTCCGCAGAACTTTCCTGTTGCCTCTTGCATATTCGGACTGGGAGAGCGAGTGCTGCCCCCAGGCCTTTTTGCCGATAGATCTATCATTTCATCAATTGCTAAACAGCCGCCAGACGCACGGCTGCCAGTTGTGGCGCTTGGCGGCCGTTATTGCGGCCCTTCAATTGATAGCTGCCGAAGCGCGGGGTTGATCCCGGGGTGTGATAAGTACGCAATCACCAGCCGAGCAGCGGATATGCCCTTCTTGATTCGAAACCAGCAATGGCAGATCACGTATATGATCGCTTTTTATGCAAGCCCCCGGGCCTCCTCTCGCTTCTTCCACGTGCAAAAAGTCGATCAGGCCACGGCTACATTGCTGTCGTTTAGGTTGCGGAAGAAGCGAATGCGGGCACCGGGCTGTGCGGACACGGGTCTTCCGACCTGTTCAACCCATCCATACTACGAAAGCAATTTCGCAGTGACCAGCTGTGATATTGCGAAAGGTACGCACGATGGCGATGGTGACGAAATGGTGTTGAGTTTGGCCGCCTTGTGCGACCGAATATGTGCGCGTCGTTGGGGAGTGTGGAGTGACACTGACAAGGCACCTCGCCTCGGCCTTGCCGAACCGCGTCGCAGAGTCCTGATCCCGGATCCTCACCCCCGAAGACCACGATCCCCCGCATTTCGCAAGCTTCCGGCCCCGCGCCCGACAGCCGCGGAAGCGCGCTGGCGCCAGTCCTTCCGCTGCGTGTTCCCTGACAGGCGTCGGCAGCTTCGCTTCCATTCCGAGATCGCCTGTCTGCGCCTGGGGCCAGACGTGCGGAGAGCGTGGAGGGGAGGCTGGGGATGGTGGACTGGCGGGCTCTCCCCCGCCACTCCGGTGCTCTAGCGGCCTTCTGTGACGCTTCTAGAAGCATTCTCCGCCCGGATTGTCGCGCGGCGGGGCGCGGCACTATCGCCGAGGAACCCTGGATGCTGGGATCCTGCAAGGCTGATGCAGCGTCAGGTACGGGCCTTGAACGCTGAACATTCTGCTTTCTGTTTTCGCACGTTCCTTTCACCGGATTCCCTATTCTGTGGGCTGCCCCACATGGCTCTTGATGAGGACGAGGGCTTTTGACTTGCGTGATTTGCCCTGGCTCGAACTGGATGGAGGATTTTATGAGCTGCCCGGCAAAGTGTACGTGGATTTAACGGCGCGAGCCAATCACCTTGCCGGTTCGCGCGTTTTTCGTTCAGCACGTCTGTCTATCTCCCGAGGTTTTCTGCTCGCTTTCATATCAACATGGGACGCAGCGTGCCATCCACCCCGCGCTTAATATTCTCGAATGACGCTCAGTCCTGCAGTCCCATAACGTGGTTTCTCTCTTTTCTTTTTCCTTCCTATTGGGCTTTAACTCCTGCCTCAAACGAGTAAATGATGCTCTCAGTCCTCGCAACTCTATTGCTCCTGTAGGAGACATTGAGCACTACCCTAGCGGGACGCCATAGCACACGGCCTTTCTTTTTGCATCATTACTCTACGGTCCTCAGCGGCGTATGGCTGATTGCTCCAAGATATTTCAACATCTGACCGGAGTGACCACGTCCGGGGTGTTTCCACACAACTTTACCCAGCAGCGAGCTGTGCTCTTCCCCCCCCTCCACATACGCCATGCCCATCCCCACAAGGTCCACGTCCCTCCATAACGGCGCAGCAGCGTGCAAGGACCCAAAAAATGCAAAAAATTGGCTTTTCCCCCATCCCTACCGATCCAATTCCATATCCACGCGCACAACGTGCATGCCCTGTCCCTCGCTCGATCACGAGTAAAAGACCAGGACCCGCTCATTGCCAAACAGGCACACACGCCGCCAAACATTCGCGCCCCGTTCCGTCCGCTAGGGCACCCATACCGCGGGTGCGTCACCGATGGGTTCGCTCCCCCAGGCTCAGCCCAGCGGCAATATCCCGGCCCTGCTGGCCCACGGCTGCGGAGCGGGAGGTGAGATATATAAACGCCCCCGCCACTACCTGCAGCATGCCTTGCCGCACAATAGCTTCCGTTCTCTGTCTCGCCGCAACAACACTTCTGGCAATTGCTTCGCTGCCTTGTTTGCTTCCTTTGTTGCGTCTTTACTTCTCAAACCCTCTTACGCCCTTTTATTCTCCAGCCTAGTCCTGACTTCTCCCTCCTCCGGCCTCTCTCACCACATCTCACCACCACTACAACCAACCCTTACCACCACACCGAACCATGTGCGACTACACCCAAGTCGAATACGCCTGCGGGCACCTCCGCTACACCGTGAAGGCCTGGTGCACGCGCTACCAAGAAACCCACCGCCGCTGCCCCGCCAACGTAATCGCCATGTGCGTCTCCCTCCCCCTTTCCCTCCCTCCATATACCCCTCCCTCCATTTATCCCCCCACAGTCCCTCCCTCCATACCCCTCCCCTCTCCCCATAGCCCCCACTGACACCCCCCCCAGCGAACACCGCCTCGACGAAAAATGCGGCGACTGCCGCGACACCTCCACCCGCCACGGCCCCTCCGCCTACGGCATGTCAAGGTAGACCCACCCCACCCCACTACGCCAGGGGGAGGCCTGAGCAGATCTTGCCAGCCGGCCGGAGTCCCAGTTCGAGTCCGCGAAAGCAAATGGCAGCGAGAGAACAGCGCGGCTGGACCGCACGCATTGCAACGACTTCGTCCGGAACGCAGAACGCATCGCGTAGGCGCGCTCAAGATCTGCCCGGGCTTCTCTCTGGTTGGCCTGTTCAGAGCTGTGAGCTGTGCTGATCCCCGAAGCTACGCGAAGGCGCATAAGCTCTATTAGGAGCCGCGAGAGAAGCCGGATGCGAAGAGGGGGAACGAGATGGGGAGCGGGCCCGAGCCATGAGGAGAGAGCCCGGGCCGTGGGGAGGATGATGGGACATGCTGCTAAGCTCTCAACTGCACGATCGCGAAACGGCGGGTTGCCCCGCGGCATGCGCCTGCATTCAGTAGCCCGCGTTCCGCTGGCTGGACCACCATGTGGCTATTTTGGGCCGGAGTCGTGGGCGGAATGTGGGGGGCAAAGGAGGTGCGTGGACTGGAGCCATGCGCGCCCGTTTGGCGGTGGGGAAGGCATGCAGGACGGCGCTGGGCGCCGGTGTACCAGTGTGCTAGGCTGCGGCGTGGGGGGTGCGGTCGCGGTTGGGTGTTTCAGATGCGGAGGAGACTGTGGCGGGTGTGGGCTGGAGCTGATGGGAGTGGGGGCATTACTCGTGCCCCTCGGGGGGGGGGGGGGGGGGGGGGGGGGGGGGGGGGGGG